>CM075864.1:54008711-54400349 GCA_038021265.1 Cyprinella venusta
AACCGAAACCCGTTAACGGCCATCTTTGTTTATGTTGATCGAGCATTCATCGGGAGAGTCACCGCACTGTATTTACACTGGAGAGCAGAACAGCGGCGTGGGGATCATCGTCGCCGTGTTTGTATCCAGCGGACCCTTCGGAGGTGAACCGTTTGACTAGTTTCACCGTTTGCTCGCTCCAGGAGCTGCGCTGGATGGCGGACGCTGTAAGCGGTACTTCTGCCTGTCCCGCGCCCAATTTGATGACCTGTTGTCCCGCATCGGGATAACCCTCGCCCTCATCCATGTAATCTAGCTGTCATTTATTTTTGTTTTGATGATAAATAAAGCCAGCCTTCAAAAGTTATTAACCTTAACCTGTCCTGTGATTTTTTTTCTCTCTCACGTCCAGACACGAACTTATGCACATATGTTGATTGTCCTTAGATCATAACACTATTTCATATAATCTAGATATGGAATGAATAACATTTAATACAAAATGAACATGTCTCGTATATAGAAATAATGTTTTAAGTGATAAAATATTTGCTTTGTTGTGCATAATCCCACCATGCATTTAGTCATATTACCAAATAATTTATTGAAGCATCCAGACCCTTCACCACGTGAGCAAGCAGCTAGGCTCCTGATTGGTTAACGCGGCGCGAATTCACGCCAAAGTTCAGATTGTTCAACTCGGGCGGCAGACGCGAATTTGCGTCAAACACGTGAATGCACAAATGGCACTAACTAAATCATTTGCGCTTAACGCACCAGACGCTCAATTCGCGCGAACGAGGCATATTCGCGTCTTCCGCGCAGCGCTCCACGCCTCGTTCGCGCGAATTGAGCGTCTGGCGCGCTAAGCGCGAATGAATTTTTCACGCGCGTAACGCGTCTTTGCATTGACTTAGCATTGAAATCATTTGCGCCTGACACGCTATTCGCGTCCAGTGTGAACGCACCATTAGACCTACTTAAAGCTACACTGTGTGATTTTTACACCCATCTAGTGGTGAAAAGGTATATGACCATCCAGGGAATATTATTTTCTGTTCCTCTCAATTTCGATTTCGTTTTAACTCCTACGGTGGCCAATGTAGTCCAAGATTAACATGGCTTCCAGTTCAACCTCGTCCATGAGTGTTAACCGAAACGTAAACGCGAAAGGCAAAGTTTGAATTAACGGGTATGTCCCTCTTTGGCTAATGTACTTTCAAGATGGAGAAGCAACATGACGACCGACATTAGAACCCCTTACCCGTATGTATTTTCAATGGCATATTATACACTCACGAGAATACTTTATTACTTGAACGAAGTAAATATGCATTAACCCCCTGGGGTCTGAGGTGTGTTTGGGGCCCTTGAGAAGTTTTGACATGCCCTGACATTTTTGCTTATTTCAGCTACTTACAACATACCATTGGCCAACATATAATTATGCTATATTCAGCACAAACACTGCTACAATAATACATGAGCAAAATAGATGTACATGTTTGCATTTTATAGAAAAAAAATATTATGCGTGGTAAGTTAGTTTTAGGAAAAAAATTGTCACTGCAATAAGGCCATTTAACAAATACTGAACAGTTGTTCACAAGACTTTTGACTCACTATTCTTGTAGGCTAGAATTTTTACTACAAAATGATGTGAAAATCATTCTGACCACACTTTCACAAACCACAATATAACAATTTAAATATTGCAAGTCAGTTTTTGTGTCAGCACTGCTGTATGCGTGGGAGTGTCAATGGCCATGAATATTAAGTGAGATTTACACCAGGGGAGACAAAAGACACTCCCCCAGCGGCTAATGGCCCATCAAGCTGCTGTGAGGCAGCCTGAACTAAGAATGAGAGGAGATTCAAAGGTTATGTTTTCTGTTTTATTGTAATTCCTCCATGTGGAGGAACTAAATATTGTGCCTCACAAGACCAGAGTGCTACATACATAAACATAGTACAGGTGAAAAGTTTGGACACATTCCTATTTTTAATATTTAAAAAAATAATAATAATAATAAATTAAGAGTAACACAGTCACACATCTTTATGCCACTCTTGAAAACAGTTCCTTTTCAACTGAAGACATAAGTGAACATCACATGCCTGGCATTTCCATGGTGTTAATTGCGTTTTACCACGCACTGCTTTGCAATGAACACATGTCCGGCGACCAAGTGTGGCAACATTCCTTTCATCTGATGTCAGCTCAGCTCCTGGAACTGGTACATGGTCACTATTGGTCCGTTTTGGTGCAGTTTTCTGTGACACACCACAGAGCTCTGTGATCAGTTACTCCATAAACTCTTTATGTGACATGTTACCATGTAGCTCTTTGTGCACAATGAAAGAGTTGGTGGAAACAATGCCCAAGAAGTGTAGAAAAATCTTTCTGTACCACTTCATTGTTTTGTGTTGTGCAGTGTAGTACTGTAACAGCTGATCAGACAGGTCAACACCGCCCATGTTCTGATTGTATGCAGTCACAGGTGCAGGACATGGAAATGTCTTTGTCCTCCATGTATCTTGTGTTTTCACCCTCCTCTGCACAGTGTCTCCCGTATAAGCAGGATGGATGGTAGAACAGACAGATACCTCTCGTGTGTCCATCCACTTCACAAAAACAAGAGGTCCATCCCGAATCCACCTGATGGATCCTCTCCTCTGGCAGATTTTTTAGAGAGTGAATTAGCTGCATTCTTAGGGCAGTCCTTCCTGTTGTCCCTGTAAGTCCCACATGCACCAAACTTCATTGCAAACAAGTCTTTTAGGAGCTTTGGGCTTGTGTAGAAATTGTCCATCGCACCGAGAACTGAACGACACCTGCGTGTCCCTCTGCGTGGTGCTGGCGAAGGAGAACGGGATGCTGAGACATTCCTGAGAAATTAAAATAAAATAAACTGTTAGCATTATCCAAAGTAAACTGATGGAAAAATAATGGGTATGGATAAAAAAAATAAGTTTTTTGTAGTTTCACTCAAGAATGGGAACTTTTACATTATTAAAAGTAAACAAAATACAACTTTTACATTATTATTCTGTAAACACAAAAAGGCGAAATATCTATAGATGGGCCATACATGAAATAGCCTACTCAATGAACGGATAGTTCGTGAATGACACATCACTACATTTCAAACATTTACACCTGTATTCACGAGGCCATGATAGTGTCATAGGCTAACCGAACATTTATATCTGTTGATGGGCCATATGGGACGGAGAAATATTAATGGGCCGACGCGTCGCGTCACCGCGAGTAGGCTGTTGATGCACGCATTTAGTGGATGGCCCGTTTGCGAACGCATTTCAAACATTTACACCTGTATTCACAAACATCTGTGCATAAGGCACGCCTAAGTTATTTACGCATGATATAGTGTCTAGGGTAGGCTAACCAAAGCTGAACAATTATAGGCCAAGATATATTGTATTTAGACCTAATTACCGGAGCCTGAAATATATTTCTCTCAAACACATTAACATAAGCAGTTATTAGCAAACTAAATACATTACGAACAGTTATATATAAAAATGTATTGTATTTAGACAGGCTAGAGATCACATATTTTACCGGAGGCTGAAACATATTTAACGTAATCAGTAGGCTATATAACCTAAACATGTAATTGTTAACAAAATACATAACGCATAGTATTAGATAATATAATAGCCCAACAAATTTGTTTAGAGAGTAACAGGCTATATCACATTCAAAACATATACACGAGCGTAGGCTAGGTAGCCTATACTATGCCCGAATGATGTGAGGCAATCTTTTCAAAATAGTCGGAAAATTCATATGAGCTCTATATGATCAGAAAATGAATTATACAACACTAAACAACTTACTCCGAAATGAAATCCTCGGCGGGGTCAATCGCGTTCTTCAAAATGCAGCCGTTCGTCGTCCGAGTTGCAGGAATCTTCCTCAGAGGAAAAGGTGAAATCTTCCTCGCTGTGTAGAATCATCTGAAGGACCTTTTCGGCGGAGTAGCGTGCCAAAAACTTCGTGTTGTTATGCCACTGATCGGTGGGCGTATGCTTTGCATAACATTAGATCTCCCATTTTACCATGTGAAAAGCGCTGGGGGCGTGGCGGTCTCAGCTAATTAAAGATAATGAACTGAGAACGAAAAAACTGTGCCTCTCCTTGGTTTCAAACGGATTACATAAACTGGAAATATTTATTTTTTTAATAAATTACTTCATTTAAAAGAAGAGAACACAAGCTTTAAAAAGACATATGTCTCGTGTCTCTGTGACAAGTATTGAGTGAGTAACAGTGTATTTTTCGGACGCGTTTTAGAATGGACTTCACTAAAAGAGAGAACGCAGAACGCGCATCATGTTTATTATTGTTTATTTGGCGAAAAACACAACACTTTGTTTTTATTGTGAGGTTCCACAAAAAAAATACACACTTCACAGGATCGAATGATGTATAACACTTATATGTAAGATAAAAATCAACAGAGTAATTTGAGTCTTTTTTGCACTGATAAGGAAAAAAGTGTGCTTATATCGCGGGCGATATGGTCGACCCCAGGGGGTTAATGAACACATATGTCTTTGAAAGAACTAAGTGTTTTAGTTAAGAATAAACTAAAAGAGTTACACAGTGTAGCTTTAAAAAAAAACATCCAAACTGATTGCCTTAAAAAAAGAGTAAAGTAAAATAGGGAATAGTTTGTTGTAGTTAGTAGTAGTATACTTTATTATCCTGGAAAGGAAATTTGTTTTGGACTACATGATTGCTGCATATACGTAGAAATATAAAAGTATAAAAAAGGAAAGACAGTTGATTTTACAAATTTCAAATTAATGAGATAAATTATTATCAACATTCGTTATTCAACATTCGTACAGACACAGGAACAAAAGAATTCTTATATCGGTTTAGTTTGCACAATGGGACTCTATATCTTCTGCCGGAGGGGAGAATTTCATACTTCGAGTGCAAAAAGTGAGTTTGGTCCCCCACGATTTTCTGCTCCTGATTTAAAGTGCTATTTTATATAAATGTTGGAGATTCAAATATTCCTCAAGTCCAACTGTTTTAGTGCTGTCAACAACAGATGTGCCAATTTGGATTTTAGCTGTATAGATATGTTCCCAAACCATACTGTGACACATGAGTATAGTTCACTTATACAAGAGTAACTAAAAGAACTGAGAGCACTTGATCATTTACTGGGTTGTAACCTCACCATCTTCGTCTGCACCTGTCTGTCTTAGTCTTCACTACACTTCCCAGAATCTTCCTTGTCTCTTACACCTGAACTCACTCCCTCAATTCGGACCGAAATCGGACCGAATTTTACCATTAATAATAAAAGATAAGCTACTGTGCATTATAAATGTCAGAAATGTATCTTTAATAACTCATTCTTTTTATAGAGATGATTTACATGCAGAAATATGAGGTTTATCTTTTTATAAAACATTTTTTTTCTCCTTTTTATAAAACCTTTTTTAAAGTTTAGTAGGTAACATAAAATGCACTCCTTTAAAACAAATCTTTAATGTCACTAGCTTGGTGAATTGAATTCATTGTGTATTAGGCTTTTTGAACAGGATTCTGTGTATATGTTAATTTTGGTCACTATATTAATGCAATGAAAATTTTCATAATGATCAACTAAAATCAACTTTGATTAAAGCTGCAAGCAGCATTTATCGGGGTTCAAGCATTTAAGCCCCTTAAGCACATACGGATTTAAAGACTATAAGTTTTATTGTGCAAGATTGTAAACACTTAGAAAATGGAGGAAACCAAAGGTAACTTATAAAACATCATATAAGAGATTCAGTAAAGAATCATTTTGTACAAATGTAAATAATATAGGTTAAGTGCGTTCCGTATCAGTTCAATACGGAACAAGACTTTTATGTGACAAATACGGAACGATTCCGTATTATACGGAACGGTTGGCAACCCTATGGAGACTCCGAAATTGGCAGAGATAGGCAGGCAATGCAAAACAAAATCCTACATTGGGAAATAGTGGGGGTGACTAAACTTAGATTTTGAAATCTGGGGGGGACATGAATCAGTCTTTGAATGTCACGTGTTTCTGATGCTTCCACTTTTGCTCTTATTAACACACAAACCATAAAGCAGCGTGTGAATAATGATTTTCTTCTATTTTTTTTTCTTAAAGCGAGCACAGGACTCGTCTTTGTCAATGAGACAAAGAACTGGAGAGACGCTCAGAGTTTCTGCAGACAGAAGCACACTGATCTGATCAGTGTGAGGAACCAGAATGAGAATCAACAGGTTAAGGATTTCATTAGTGGCCGTGGGTTATCTGGATCAAGGATCTGGATCGGTCTGTTCAGAGTCAGAGATCCATGGCAGTGGTCAGATCAGAGTAACTCCTCTTTCAGATACTGGGCTCCTGGTCAACCTAATGTTGTTGGAGGAAATGAAAACTGTACAGTGATTGAACCAAACCCACTGGGTCAATGGCATGACATCTCTTGCAACCGCCAGTTTCCTTTTGTGTGTCATGAAGGTGAGCAGATCCTCACACACACACACACACACACACACACACTCCATCAATCACCTCCAGATATCTTAAAGTTGACGCTACATGTCTGTCATGACAGATTCCTCCACAGTGTGTGTTCTGCATGTTGTTTTTGATCAGTCTCTCTCTAGTGTTTGCTTGTGGTGTGTTTTGTGTCCAGATAAACTGATTCTGATCACTGAGACTCTGACGTGGACTGAAGCTCTGAGATACTGCAGACAGAATTATACGGATCTGGTCTCGGTTCATTCAGTCCAGATGCAGCGTCGTGTGATGAATGTGGTTAAACGTGCGTCTACTGAGGCGGTGTGGTTGGGTTTACGTCACTCCCGTATTCTGGGCATCTGGTACTGGGTGAACGGAGAGACCGTGTGCTATCAGAACTGGGCTTCAGGGAACGGCACAGACCAGGACTGTCAGGGTACAGGGAGATCTGGAGCAGTTCAGTCTGGAGGAGATCAGCGCTGGATCAGCCTTCCTGAAGACCGTAAACTCAACTTGATCTGCAGAAGATATTAGGATGTGTTTTTGTTGTTCTTATGCAAATCGTCGCTGCCCGATGAAAACCACGTATGTCCAAAACGGTTACTTTTCAGGAAGTGAAGAAAACATGTAATTTCAAAAACAGCTGAACGCAGCTTTGTCATGCTTGGCACAACATCTTTAAATGTAACCATATTCTTGCCAGTGTCATGATATAATCCATATTTGACCAAAAATCAAGTTTAAATGGACATACGAGCATATTGTATAGTAACGGTGGTCGATGCGCGTTCTTCCGATCATTAATTAGAATGACCAAATCGCGTTTCACATTGACAGATGAATGGGCTACGCTCAGTTTATTAAATGTCTCTTGCAAACTAGGAAGAGACAATGAATCATACATTGACATGGCGATGCTAGACTGATACTTTATTTACACAATCTTACCGTAATTTTGTCGGATATGAACAGCATTTTATTACAGATATGAGCTGAATTTTATCATCAGCTAATTTCAAAATCAAAGACATACGAGCTCGGCAACAGCCTGCCCTGGTAAGATCACTTCGTTTCTTTACTTGAAGATGATTGTGTGTGTGAGATGATTGTGTGATTGTGAAGATGATTGCGTCTGTGACTTACTTTCAGTTTCGCTCAGCTGCTCATCTGCGGTGATGTGTCGCAGTAGAGCCATCATATCTGACTATAACGTGTCATATAGCCTATATAACACGCTCTCACTCGTTTATTTTTTTTAGCATTTTTGGGAAAAGTAAAATATAGGCCTACATATGTGGTTTCAAAATCAGATGACATGATTTCACAACTTTTCATTGGTCATTTAGATAATGTGACGCATGCTGTACACGGAAATGAACCTGGACATTCTATCCGTCAAGAAATCTCAAAATCGCCAAAAATGGACATACGCGGTTTTCATCGGACAGCGACGAAATGTTTCTTTAACTGGCAAACATCATCAGATAACGTGCTCACAAGTTCTAGAATTTAAAGTCCCCGTGAACCGGAAGTTGCAAACGATTTTTCTCCAGTGCTGTGACGTATTTCCAAGTGAAACGGAGTATTGAACAGAGGGCAGGGTTTTACTCTAGCGCTCCTCCTCTCCATCTCTCGCTCATAGCAAACTAACGGTTTGAGGGGAGTGGTTAAGCGTTTCCCCACCCAAGTTGTGAAACCTACGTCATCAGAATACGAAATCATTCCAGACCGGAAGTAACTTTTCAGATTTTGATTAAAGATTACCTAGGTAAAACATTTTTTTAAATATATATTTACTTGCACGGATTAATTGTTCACCACAAGACTAGTAATATGCGCTAACAAAGTAAATAGGTTCAGTTTTGATATCATGGGGACTTTAAAAATAATCACATTTCTCTTTATACTATCAATGTACTACTCTTTTGGCAATGGCATTTCAAATATTAATGTGCACTATATGTTTTAAAGTATCTCAAAATGAGTTTTCATCTGTGGCTTTTACAAAAGTGTACATTATGAATTCGCATTTATTCTCTTCTGAAAGAAAACAACTCATTATTTTGACCAAACATACTCGCTATTAAATAGAAAGTAGAAGATCATGATTGTAGGATGTAAATATTTAAAAGAAAAAAGCAAAGCACAAGTCTGTTGATTTCATGGGATCTCTGTATTCTGGTGGTGTGTTTCTTTCTTCTCCTCACTCACAATATAGTCATATATTTACTTAGTTACTTATATTTACTGGTTTAAAATATGATTGTGAGCATCCATATGTGTCTCAATGAAATAGAAGTATAAAGTAGCTTTCAACCTGTAATAAATGTAAATAAACTTATTTACAAACAGCATTTTTGTGTTGTGACATTTATAAAACACACACATATGCTCGTAAAGATAGCCAAGAACATCGGACTCGAGTAGCAGACTTTCAAAATCCTCTTCCATATCATGTTTAGTTTCTTCCGTCATTGTCATAACTTATGATCTCCACAGCGCTAATTAGCTTAGCTTCCAAACAAGATGGCGGATATATATTCAGTAACTCCAAGTGAAGTCCCTCCCACTAATCTGTAATAGGCCTGTAGGGTGAGTGGGTCCCACCCCCTTGAATAACAATGACCCAATGTTTGTAGTCGCCATAGATATGTATATAAAGGCTAGATGTGTTATGGCGGAGTTTCTATCGTCATCACCGGCGGCCATCTTGTCACAGCTGATGTAAAATGAGTTGTCAGCACGAACATAAATACTCTTATCTCGTTGAAATCTTGACGGATTTACAAACGGTTTGGTTTCTTCCAATCTACAAAATACATCTCTGACGTTTATAACAAACCAAACCGTTTGAAAATCGGTAGAAAATTGAGCAAGTTATGGTCATTTAAATAGTACATGTACCATTACACCAATGTTGAGTGAGCGAGCTGCCTGTGACAAGATGGCCGCCAGGTGCAGACGTCGACCTCCATTAGCCAGCAGCGCTGACGACACATCTAGCCTTTATATAGATATCTATGGTAGTCGCTACAGATTTCAATGAAATGTGACTTCCTGCTTATTATGACGCAAAATGACGATTTTTACGTCATAATAAGCAGGAAGTAAAACACTTAAATCCTTATTTCTCCCATCTCAGGGGAAAATAAGGGAATAAACCATGACCATTCAAAAAATATGACTGGGTTTCTGAAGATACAAAACTTAATGCAAATGGGTGGAGTGACCCTTTAAGCGTCAAATAACATTGACTCTGAATTTTATCCATTAATTGAACTTCCATAGTGCATGGCTCTGCCTTAAAGGAGTAATTCAATTCACGCAAAAAACTTATGCGGATAATTTACTCACCCCATGTCATCCAATATGTCCATGTCATTCTTTCTTCTTTTCGGATAAAAACAGTAAGTCCTTTCTTTGTCATCACACAGTTTTGGTCAATGTGTATGATCTTTGGACCAATACATATACATTCTGGATTCACTCGGCACAGGACACAAATATGACATCTTAAAATACTGTAACGAATTTAAAGCAATGTAAAGGCAGACTAATAGATGAATAGAAATATATTCATTGCAACATATTTTAGAAATTCTATGTTGCATATTAGCCAACAATCATGGATGGAAACATAATGTTGTTTCTTTCTCTCTGTTTTCCCTGTGTCAACAGGAGCTAACTCCAGCTCAAAGTCTCTTCGAAGAGCCACAGCACTGAGCATCTTTGGCTTTGTATATGTTTTGACTATCAGCTGCATTATGTGATTATTGTAATGTATAACTTGCAAGGGCTCAATGCTTACATTTATTTTTAGGAGCACTTTTGTGAATCACGAAACATTTCTGAGTATTTTCAGGATTCTTTGAATAGAATGTTCAAAAGAACAGCATTTAATTTGTCTGAAATAGAAAGCAAAAATGCTGGGTTATTTTAACCCAACGTTGGGTCAAATATGGACAAACCTGAAATGTTGGGTTAAAAATGTAATGTAAAAATTTAACCCAACTGCTGGGTTAGTCCATATTTGACCCAACGTTGGGTTAAAACAACCCAGCATTTTTTAGAGTATACTGTTCAGCCAGTAGCTAACTAATTAAATTAATACTTTTATTCAGCAAGGATGCATTAAATTGACCAAAAGTGACAGTAAAAACATTTGTAACGCTACAAAAGCTTATTTCAGATTTAAGTTTGAAGAGCTATAACTCAGTGGACCTCTTACATAATTGTACATTTAGGCAATCAAAGGGATAGTTCACTCAAGACTCAGTCATTTAGTGTCAGTAACCCTCATGTTGTAAACCCATGACCATTTCTCACACATTATTTATGTTTTTGTTTTGTTTTTTCAGATCAGCCATCAGTGGTTTACTGGTACGGAGGCCAGTCAAGACCAACTGGGATGCTTTTTCATGCTTTTTTTTTGCATATTGTCATGATCTCTGCTTTATGAATTCAGTTTTGAATTCTCCATTTGATTCTAAACTGAACTCAATGGCACTATGAATCAATGGCAATCCTCCTGTCTATATGGTATCTTGTGCGACAGAAAGTCCCGTGGTTATGACGCAAGCGTTAGCCTATTTTTTACAAAAACGTCCCGGGCCATAACATAAGATACAAAGTAATGGAGCCTTTTATACATTGTGGTATTTCTTTAGAAAAAAATAATGGACAAATGAAGTCTTTGGACGCCTCAGATGTAAAGTTATTCGCCTTCAAATTGACGCCAAAATGAATGGGAGTCAATGGGATGCTAACAGCAGGGGAAGTTCTGCTACATTGGCGGCACCAGCTTCCGGCTAATGGATTACCCCCTTGATTTAGATGCATCAAAGATGCATAAAAAACAGTTTACTTCCCCCTTAATATTCATTTGCACATCACCACATTTTTCAATGATTCTCAAACTACTCGTCAGATGAATCTCTCTCTCTAATGCCTGGATTTATTTTGTGTCTGTTACGATAGTCAACGTGTAAGATTACGTGATTTTGACTCCTAAAATCTTGTCGTGTCGAGGACAAGACGCGTGTCACACTACACGTTGTTTCCTGACCAGTCATCGCATGTCGTCTTTAACAGCACGCGTGATGTCATCGAGAAGTCGAAACTAGTAGCGAGTGACTTCCGGAAACGAACAATGGATGAAGCGGTGAGTGTTGTATTGGCTGTCCTGTGTTCAGAAAAATATAAAAAAGGAAGAAAACCCGACAATGGACACGTTCCTGGACTGCTCGAAGAGGGCTGTCAATCCTCCAAAGAGAACTTGAGGTAAAATATTGTTTTCTTGTATATATTTACTTTTATATTTAATGTTAGCACCATCGAGTCTCTTTCGTTTCGCCATTTTTGAAAGTTGTGTACGGAAAAGCTTCTGTGCTCCTATTGGTCAATGTAGGTTGTGGACGACCGTAAAAAAAATTAAACATGCTAGTCTTTTTGTCGTGATGTTGTAGCATCGCAGACGTGACGTAGGTTGTCGCCTACTATGACACACTATACGAGATGATACAATCGAATCTTGTGTCCCGACGCACGTTGTTATCTACGAATCCCCACGACACCCTACGTCAAACGGATCGTGCCAAAATCGGGCTAAAATCGTGTAATCTGAACTAATTTCACAAGCTACTCTGCTCTGATTGGCCAGACAGCTGAGTCTGTTGTGATTGGTTTACCACATACAGTGCACGTCGAAAACAAAAACGGCCATTGCCATAACAACGTCGGCTGTCCTGAGGCTTCCTACACCGTAAACTAAACACAGTGACGAACGATGATGTCGATTTTACCATATCAATCCCAGCGCGAGTCCTGGAAGAACTAGTTATTCAACCCGAATTCTTCGTGGCTTGTTTTTCCCTAACTCGGGACATATTGAGGATACAAAATCAGTTGAGTTTGCTTCTGTTGTAATTTTTTCAAGGTTGACCCCCCCATTTTGTCTTAAAATAACTGGACTAAAAATGCAACGGCCGTTTATGTCGAGATGAACGGTGTGATGTGACACGAGTTATGTAGTCCGGCAATATTATTAAAGCAGCTGTTTAGTTGTGAATGTTCAAATGTAAACTGTAAATGTTCATATCATTTTGTTGAATAAGGTTCACATTAATATATTACTAACTGACACAGACGTCAATATGCAAATTTAGACATACAAAGGTAGACAAACACACATGAGGAGGAAGTAAAGTATGAAAATTAGTTTTGGGACCGTACACAAATGATGTGATGTGGGGATGAGAGCAGATATAATATTCTCATAGTTAAAAACTGCAGACAGAAACATCAGACTCGGGACAGAAACACACGACCTCGAAAGTAAGAATTCTTCAAATACAGTTAGACTGAATTAGACACTGAAATTGTCATATTTTACTCCCAAATGAATCTGTGAATATTTGATATCTGAGTTTGTTGATGTGTTTTTTTCCCTCAGAAATGGACCGAACTCTATATTTGATTCTTCTTCTCATTGGTGAGTGTGTTTGTGGTTTATAGTTTGATCAGGTTTGACCCTGTTCTGAAAAGCATTAAATCAAACGCTCTCTTTCACAGCTCTCTGCTCCGTATCTGAATGTGTTCAGCGTCAGTATCACTTTATAAACGAGGAGAAGACCTGGACTGAAGCTCAGAGATTCTGCAGAGAGAATTACACAGATCTGGCCACCGTTGACGACATGAACGACATGAACGAGCTGAAGAGGATTGTGAAAGGTGAACATGGTGATCTATATATTTGGATTGGGCTGAAGAGGACAGGTGTTGATAAATGGCAGTGGTCTTCAGGTGAACCTGCGCTCTATCCGAACTGGGCTGCTGGACAACCTGAAAATAAAGAAGAGATGTGTGCTGTGATGAGAAATGGAGAATGGCATGATGTGTCATGTACTAACAACCTGACTTTCATCTGCAGTTCATCTAACAGTAAGTGCAGCTCCATACAATCACAATAAACATTCATTTATAAAAGATACAACAAATACTGCACCGTCTAATTTCTTAGGATTACTTTTAAAAAAGCAGCTTTTTTACCTTAAAAACAAACAAACTAAAGTGAAATAGGAATAGTATGTTGTACTGACAAAAGCTTAGTTACATAAGTGCAGCTATTTAAAATTACAACCATTCCTGACAACGCATCATTAACATATATATATATATATATATATATATATATATATATATATATATATATATATATATATATATATATATATTATAAACAAGCCTTTGACAGATATCTTAAATGCTACATGATCATACATTCTGCATAGAAATCATAATTTTATTAGACCACCATTTACTTGCATCAAGCGCCCCTTTTGGTATTTTTATTAGTATTAATGTGATTGTTACATTTAATTTACTGTCATACTTTAATATGAGAATTATTTTATCAGAAAACTGAACATTAAGCATTGTCAGGCTGTTATTTGTGCTTAACAGGTAAAACAACAGCGCTGCACACTCAGGTTTAGGCTTGCTATACATTTGTCCTGTTACGTGTTTCTGATGCTTCCACTGTTGCTCTTATTAAAGGGGGGGTTGACTGCTTTTTTTCTTTGCATGATTGTGTTTATGGGGTGCAATACAACATGTTTTTGTGGTTTTTCGTTTTTACAAAGTCTTATTTTTCATAAACTTCACCTTTATCGTCAGCCACACTCTCCTCTGTCCCCTGAACGAGCGGTTTACTTCCTGATTCTAAAACACTCCCTCAGAAACACGTCGTGGGCTCAGATTGGTTCGTTTGGGCGGGTGTGTTGTGATTGGCTAAACTGTCGCTTACGTTGTCCGGAAAGTTAACGCTCATTACCTTTACGGGCACGTCATGAGCTCCGGTCCAGATGTAAATAATGGTGTCGAACTGCAGTATCAGTTTGAGGCAGAATCAGACCGAGAAACCCACGATGAAGCGAGTCAAACAGAACCACACCACAAACTACAGCTCTTACTAAACGTTTCTGAATGATAATTTGCTACATTTTGTTTAACTTTATACACGTTTGTTTAACACAATAGCATCTGACTGGCAACGATAGCAACTGACTGGCTACTAATGTTAAACTCAAACAGCGTTGGCATGTTTACGTTCTTGATCAAATCGAAAATAACGTCATAAAGCATATACACATGAAAAATACGTTTAAAACATTAGTACTTATACAAAATTCATGTTTGTACGCGTTTGTCGTAGACACAAAATAGCATAACTGATAGCCTAGTGGCAATAAAGCCAGCGCTGCCATTTGAAAAAACTAAAACACAAGGCTACGTCTGGAATTATACATGCAAATACATTTAAAACGATGAAGTCTTAGCCTACTTACAGGTTGTGGTCCAACAACTGCTGCCTCTGGTTTTAAAGTCGGATCTGCTTCATGTTTTAGTAACAGTTTCTTGTTGAATCCGGTGTTGAACTCGTGGAGATTCTGGAAGCTGTCTTCCGTAAATGCGCAGCACAGAGAGCTAGATTACGATCGTCACTTTCAGGAATATAATCAAACATAAATTGTATCCATTGTTGATGAAGTATAGCATCCGTGGGAAGCTCGAAGACATAAGACCCGACAGCTGCGTGAACAACTCACTCGACGTGCTGCTGAAATATGCACATGCCCTTTCCTGCATATTCCGAAGGGAGTGGTTGATGTAAATGTACAGGTTAGTTACATACCATAACCCGTTGTAGTCCCAATCCAGTCGTTTTTGTAGGCGTTTACACTTCCTGGTTTTAAAAAACGATATCTCTGCTTACACTGAACTTTCAGCGCTGCAACTTTGCAGATACTGTTCATGCACCATCAGCAACATTACACACTATTTAAAATCAAAAAAGTGAAATCGCAATCACCCCCCCCCCCCCTTTAACATACAAACCATAAAGCAGCTTGAGAATATTTTTTATTTTATTTTACTGTCTTAAAGTGAGCACAGGACTCGTCTTTGTCAATGAGACGAAGAACTGGAGAGACGCTCAGAGTTTCTGCAGACAGAATAACACTGATCTGGTCAGTGTGAGGAACCAGGATGAGAATCGACGGATTCAGAAGTTCATCAATGATAATCTCATATCTACTGATGTCTGGATCGGTCTGTTCAGAGACTCATGGCAGTGGTCAGATCAGAGTAACTCCTCTTTCAGATACTGGGATACAAATGAACCTAATGGTATAAGTGGTGTTGAATACTGTGCAGTATTCAGACCACCAGCTCAGGGTCGATGGATTGACGACTCTATCAAAGAGTTACGCCCTTTTATGTGTCATGAAGGTGAGCAGATCCTCTCACACACACTTCATCCATCACCTCCAGATATCTTAAAGTTGACGCTACATGTCTGACATGACAGATTCCTCCACAGTGTGTGTTCTGCATGTTGTTTTTGATCAGTCTCTCTCTAGTGTTTGCTTGTGGTGTGTTTTGTGTCCAGATAAACTGATTCTGATCAATGAGACTCTGACGTGGACTGAAGCTCTGAGATACTGCAGACAGAATTATACGGATCTGGTCTCGGTTCATTCAGACCAGATGCAGCGTCGTGTGATGAATGTGGTTAAATGTGCGTCTACTGAGGCGGTGTGGTTGGGTTTGCGTCACTCCCGTATTCTGGGCATCTGGTACTGGGTGAACGGAGAGACCGTGTGCTATCAGAACTGGGCTTCAGGGAACGGCACAGACCAGGACTGTCAGGGTACAGTGAGATCTGGAGCAGTTCAGCCTAGAGATCAGCACTGGATCAGCCTTCCTGAAGACCGCAAACTCAACTTCATCTGCAGCAGATATTAGGATGTTTGGGTTGTTGTTATGCAAACATTTTTTAGCTGGCAAACGCTTTTTTTAATCATCAGAGTATGTGCTTATATCAGTACAATTAAATTAATTTCTATCATTTAAAATAATCGTTTGAGTATTTTTACTGTCAATGTATTGTTCTTTGGGCATTTCAAACACTAATGTGCTCTATATGTTTTAAAAACCTCATGGCTCATGACATTAAATTTTGTTTCATTTGTGGCTTTTACAAACGTTTAAATTTTAAATCCATATTTTTCTCTGAAAAAAAAAACATACTTACTGTTAAATAGAAAGTAGAAGATCATGATTGGAGGATGTAAATATTTAAAAGAAAAAAGCAAAGCACAAGTCTGTTGATTTCATGTGATCTCTGTATTCTGGTGGTGTGTTTTCTTTCTTCTCCTCACTTCTGTGTTTTGCACTAGTCATATATTTTTTACAAATACGTGTTTGAAATATGATTGTGAGCATCTATATGTGTCTCAATGAAATTAAATTTGGTTTATACTTAAAGAAAAAATTAAAAGTTGAGTATAAAGTGTCTTTCAACCTGTAATTGTGCTTTACAACACCAGCTCAAATAAACATATTTACAAACCTCATTTTTGTGTAGTGACATTTCCATCCAGCCATCTTCTTCCACTTATCCGGGGCCGGGTCGCAGGGGCAGCAGTCTAAGCAGAGATGCCCAGACTTCCCTCTCCCTAGACACATCCTCCAGCTCTTCTGGGGGGATACCGAGGCATTACCAGGCCAGCCGGGAGACATAGTCTCTCCAGCGTGTCCTAGGTCGTCCCCGGGGCCTCCTCCCGGTGGGACGTGCCCGGAAGGTGTCCAGGAGGCATCCGGAACAGATGCCCGAGCCACCTCAGCCGACCCCTCTCGATGTGGAGGAGCAGCGGCTCTACTCTGAGCTCCTCCCGAGTGACCGAGCTTCTCACCCTACCTCTAAGAGATCGCCCAGCCCCCTGCGGAGAAAGCTCATTTCGGCCGCCTGTATCCGGGGTCTTGTCCCTTCGGTCATGACCCAAAGCTCATGACCATAGGTGAGAGTAGGGACGTAGATTGACCGGTAAATCGAGAGCTTTGCCTTACGGCTCAGGTCCTTCTTCACCCCAACAGACCGGTACATCGACCGCATTACTGCAGAAGCTGCACTGATCCGTCAGTCAATCTCCTGTTCCATCCTTCTCTCACTCGTGAACAAAACCCCAAGATACTTAAACTCCTCCACTTGAGGAAGGATCTCTCCGCCAACCTGAAGTGGGCAAGCCACCCTTTTCCGACTGAGGACCAAGGCCTCGGATTTGGAGGTGCTGATTCTCATCCCAGCCGCTTCACACTCGGCTGCAAACCGTCCCAGTGCACGATGAAGGTCCTGGTGTGAAGGGGCCAACACGACAACATCATCCGCAACGAGCAGAGACGAAATCGTGTGGTCCCCAAACGTGACACCCTCCGGCCCATGGCTATGCCTAGAAATTCTGTCCATAAAAATTATGAACAGAACCGGCGACAAAGGGAAGCCCTGCAGGAGTCCAACATGCACCGGGAAGAAGTCTGACTTACTACCGGCAATGCAACCAAGCTCCTGCTTCGGTCATACAGGGACCAGACAGCCCTTAACAAAGGACCCCGGACCCCATATTCCTGGAGCACCCTCCACAGGCCGCCTCGGGGGACACAGTCGAATGCCTTTTCCAAATCCACAAAACACATGTGGACTGGTTGGGCAAACTCCCATGAACCCTCCAGCACCCTTTAGAGAGTATAGAGCTGGTCCAGTGTTCCACGGCCCGGACGAAAACCGCACTGTTCCTCCTGAATCCAAGGTTCCACTATCGGCCGTATTCTCCTCTCCAGTACCCTGGCATAGACTTTCCCAGGGAGGCTGAGAAGTGTGATCCCCCTGTAGTCGGAACACACCCTCCGGTCCCCCTTCTTAAAAAGAGGAACCACCACCCCGGTCTGCCATCCCAGAGGCACTGTTCCCGACCACCATGTGATGCTGCAGAGGCGTGTCAACCAAGACAGCCCCACAACATCCAGAGACTTGAGGTATTCAGGGCGGATGTCATCCACCCCCGGTGCCTTGCCACCGAGGAGTTTCTTGACTACCTTGGTGACCTCAGCTTGGGTGATGGACGAGTCCGCCCCTGAGCCCTCAGCCTCTGCTTCCACAATAGAAGACGTGATGGCGGGATTGACGAGGTCCTTGAAGTATTCCTTCCACCGTCCGATGACATCCCCAGTCGAGGTCAACACCCGCCCACCCCTACTGTAAACAGCATTGGAAGGGGACTGTTTCCCTTTCATGAGGTGCCAGACAGTTTGCCAGAATCTCTTCGAGGCCAGCCAATAGTCCTTCTCCATGGCCTCACCGAACTCCTCCCAGGCCCGAGTTTTTGCCTTCACGACCACCCGGGCCGCAGTCAGCATGGCCTGCCGGTACCCGTCAGCTGCCTCCGGAGTCCCACGAGCCGGTCCGATAGGACTCCTTCTTCAGCTTGACGGCATCCTTTACTTCCGGTGTCCACCACCGGGTTCGAGGGTTGCCGCCTCGACAGGCACCGGAGACCTACGGCCACAGCTCTGAGCAGCCGCTTCGACAATGGAGGTGGTGAACATGGTCCACTCAGACTCAATATCTCCAGCCTCCCTCAAGATCTGGTCGAGGCTCCTCCAGAGGTGGGAGTTGAAGATCTCTCTGACAGGAGATTCGGCCAAATGTTCCCAGCGAACCCTTACAGTACGCTTGGGTCTGCCGAGTCTGTCCAGCCTCCTCCCCCACCATCGGATCCAACTCACCACCAGGTGGTGATCAGTTGACCGCTCCGCCCCTCTCTTCACCCGAGTGTCCAAGACATACGGCCGCAGGTCAGATGAAACGACCAAAAAGTCGATCATCGACCTACGACCTAGTGTGTCCTGGTGCCACGTGCACTGGTGGACACCCTTATGCTTGCACTTGGTGTTCGTTATGGACAAACTGTAACTAGCACAGAAGTCCAATAACTGAACACCACTCGGGTTCAGGTCGGGGGCCGTTCCTCCCAATCACGCCCCTCCATGTGTCACTGTCGTTGCCCACGTGAGTGTTGAAGTCCCCCAGTAGAACGACGGAGTCCCCAGTCGGGGCACTTTCCAGCACTCCTTCCAGAGACCCCAAGAAGGCTGGGTACTCTGCATTGCTGTTTGGCCCGTAGGCACACACGACAGTGAGAGACTTATCCCCGACCCGTAGGCGCTGGGAAACGACCCTCTCGTTCACCGGGGTAAACTCCAACACATAGCGGCTGAGCTGGGGGGCTATAAGAAAACCCACACCAGCCCGCCGCCTCTCACCATGGGCAACTCCAGAGTGGTGACGAGTCCATCCTCTCTCAAGGAGTGTGGTTCCAGAGCCCAAGCCATGCGTAGAGGTGATCCCGACTATCTCTAGTTGGAACCTCTAAACCTCACGCACAATCTCGGGCTCCTTCCCCGCCAGTGAGGTGACGTTCCACGTCCCTAAGGCTAGATTCCGTGTCGCTTTATAGTCAGCTTGAGATCCTTATTTATGTCGATTTATGTTTATCGTTTGATAAAACTTATATTTAGTTAAATGAACTCCAGGTGAAGTGTATTATTAGATCACAAACACTGGAAATGCCCCCATTACATTAGACTGGTTAGTTCCCTGCATTGAGCGGAGGACTTACAAAATGAACCGTTCTCACTTTCAGTAATGGATCAGATCAGAGTCAAGATCAAAAATGGATATTTACGTGATGTGCTTTGTTGCTAATAAACTGGATGAAATTTAAGTTGTGTTGATGTGAAAAATTGCTCACGTCAACAGACATTTATAATACGTTGCGTAGAAACATTGGATCGTACGATTATTTCGCGAATGTGTGAACATGTGATTCAATGTATGGACATACTCACAAAAAAACGTGTACGTCTCTCTTCCAGAAGTGAAATTTATTAATAGTAAATTGAAATTGTGCAGCTGAATCGTTTACGATTTCTTTGTAAATGCTGCCTAATTAATGTCATTAACATATGACAGATCACCAGTCAACACCCAGATCCTTTACTTGAGAACGGCGAGCGGCAAGAAGTGCTTAAATTTCCAAATACCTGCAGTTGTCCAACTCTGCCACCAGGAAAAGTGTGTACAGAACATTTGTGTTCACGGTTACTTGCTTGTGGAATGATCCCATTTATGATCTCCCCATATATTCTAGATTATGCTACTCAAAGAAATGTCTAAAACTTTATATTTTGCGCGTCTCTTGTGTTTATTTGCTTCTTCACAATAAATCTATCTTTTTTTATCTTTATCATCTGATTTTAAGTTTTTATTCAGCAATTGCCACTGTCTGTGTAACGCTCAAATCTTGTCAGACAGGGTTAGGGTTAAGGAAGTGCATTATACAAACACAGTAGAAAGGAAAATTACATTTAGCAGCAACTCGCAAAGACAGAAAACGTTTTTTGCTTACATTTTCAAAACAAAAAGGCCACGTCCCAATGTACATGTATGTAATGTATCCTAAATGTTGATATTAATTAAGTGATCATGCATCTGATTGATACACTTACTACACCATTCGGCCTCAGTGATGCCATATAACTAATTAAACATTTTGTGTTTAAATGGCAGATATTCTGTTAAACAATTATGGGGGATTGTTTGGCTATTTTAACTGCAAAATAAAATAAAATCAATACTGAAATATGAGAAATTTTATATTTCAGCAAACACTGAAATAAGTTTTGTTTTGCAGCGGGCCAAAGATTAAACTCACATTTGCACAGCACTGAAGGCATTTTACGAGAATCTTAAGTAAACTGGATTAAAATAGTTATCAGAACCAGGAAGATTGTAAAACTCTGTAATCTTATCTGTAGGATCATTTTCAAAAGTCATGCGCACCGAGTACGAGTATAACGAGTATAACAAGTATAACGAGTACAAAGGTTGTTTTCAACCAAAAGCCTATTATAACTTGAAATCACTAAGGATGAATATGGTTTCGTTGGTTGAACATATTCGTATGCCTTTATGAAGATTCAAAAAGTCTGCCGATAAAACTTGTACATCTGTAGGCCGACTATAGTCGTCGCTGGTTCTCTGACTGAAGAAATCTCTGCTTTTCTGGATTATTTCCTGACCCAGGAGTGTTTTCTCTGAGGAGGTAAGGGAGATTGTTCATTCGTATTCCTCTAACCAGTGAATAATCGGTGTTTTTTGATATGTGTGGCTTTTGAAGCCATTCAGTAGTTTGTATTTTATTAGACCTTTTTTTTTTTTGTGAAAAATAATGTTCCGGACTATCCTGCCCCCTCAGTCAAGATGAATGGGGAAATGGATTTTAATTATGAAATGTAATATTAAAAAAAATATATAGGAATTATAGCGTTAATATTATTACACTTTAGCAACATTTTAGTTAAGGACAGACAGTCTGTTTAGCAAAGTCATATTTTTATTGGCACATTGGACACATTAACCCATGAACTTACCACGCCTTGAAGAACAGAGCTCAGTAGTCTAAAGGTATGATTTTTTTTGTTTAGTTTTGTTTTCATGTTTAGAGGGCTATATACAGTAATTGGTGGTAGTTAGTTGATTATTTCACTGTATTTCTTTTTTGTTACCGTTGGTAGTTTAGGCTGTTAAAAATTACAAAGTTTTGCATGTGTTAAAATTGGAAACGAAGCGAAAATTTGCTCAGATGTTGGTGGTGTTTTGACAATCATCATCTTGTGACCTGAATCTCTGTTAGTTTTGTTTTATTGATTACAGCAGTGCTTTGATTATACTGCATAAGATCTGCCATTTTCAATATAATAAGAGTATTTTTTTAAAAAACACAAATATATCTATTCTAAGTTTTAGACATCACACATGATTCTCAATGATTTTGTAATGTTCTGACTTGGTCTGTTTATCTAAATATGCTGTTTGTCACCATTGTTGAGATACAAATGCAGATTCTTGGTTTGTGTGTGTGTGTGTTTAAAATAGGGCTGTCAAACGATTAAAATATTTAATCGCGATTAATCGCATTAATGTCATAGTTAACTCGCGATTAATCACACATTTTTATCTATTCTAAATGTCTTTAGATTTCTTTTTGTTACATTATTTTTTTCTCATTTTAATGCTCTTATCAATATGGAAAAGTGGAAAAATTATTATTGAAAATAACATTGGAATAGTGTTCATTTCACACTAACATATATAAATAATCTCTCACACAATGTAACACTGTCTATCAATAAAAGGGTGAAAGAAATACTACCTAATATTTGCGAGGGGGTGGAGAATTCACATCATCTCTGTGTGTGTGTGTTTGCTTGGCCATCACTGGACGTGCTGCGATGATGATAGCTCAGTTCACAACGACAAAACACAGATCAATTGGTCTTGTCAATGGGACAATATGGCAACTTTTTAAAAGTAAACTTTCCACTCAGAATCTTAGGGCATCCATTTCGGCGTCTCGCGCTCGTCATCCAGGTCAAAACGTTACTATTTGGCCGGCTCGCAAGCCGAAACGAGTGGATGCGGCACAAAACGTCCTCGCGCTGCGCTCTGAAACGCATTCATTTCAATGGCTTGTGCCGCGTGAGGACGTTTTGTTGCTTCTTTGACCAAAGCGCAAGCGGATCTAGACCGGAAACACACGTTTCGGCTTGCGAGCCGGCTTTGAGTGGATGACGAGCGCGAGACGCCGAAATGGATCAGGACGCATGCCACGTCCTGTTGCAAAATCATGTGAAAAAACTACGAAGTTTGCTAGGACAAAAAGACCGTTAATCGCGCGATAAAAAAATTAACGCCGTTTGCGTTAACGCCGTTAATAACACGCTAAACTGACAGCCCTAGTTTAAACAAATCATTTCATTTTTTATCATGTGCAGAATCTCATGCTGTAACATCATAGAACAGCTGTAATCAATAAAGTAAATTTAACATATCACCTACGTAAGCAGATGCTAGGCTCAGAATGATATCAGTTAATCAGATTGTCATTACCATGACTTAATCAATACCTGATCACATTTTCTCTGTGGTTTCTTTGCCATAACAAATGTGTTTTATAAACACACAAACCAGCCAGAAAAAAAATTGTTTCCATCGTCAAGGGTCAAGAGCCAAACTAAACCAAACACTAATCACCCAGCCTGGTCTCAAATACATAGGTATTTTACATTTTTGCAAAGATAGAAAACCTACTTTTTACTATGTTTGGATAGATGCTGAAACGTATAATATAGACGTATGTTCAACACTTAAACGTAACATTGTTACGTTTTTACAGCTACAAAAATGTTAACTAATTACGCATATGTATATCATAAAGATATCTGTATAATTTCCCTTTTTACCATTTTATAGATAAATGGAAGATCCAGTAACCCTAATCCCAAATCTAAACATACCCATACGTAATGGACAGATGTGTTGGGAAATGGCAGTTTTATTAACAACAACATAGCATTAAATATATTTTGAGCCACCAATCCTTCTACCCCTGAACCTACTCATAACAATTCCTTAAAACAACGTAACAAACTACAATCATGAAGAAAAACATAACTAACAGACAAGTATAATCAAAATAATTTATTTATTGCGAAAATGTCAAAACCGATACCAAAAGCCGTTCACACGAAGCGTTGCAGTCGCAGTCCTCTCTGGCAGTATTGTAATAGTTTTGTATGAAGTATAGAACAGAAAGTAAATTTACTAATCAATGAAAATGTTAATCCAGCTTCGGTTTGCGCTTCTCCATTTCAAATGAACTTAAATAACCAAACAGCTGTGAATTTTGTTGTGTTTTATAGGATAAAACGCATTATGTGTCTAAAAGTAAATAAACTATATTACAAAATGGTTAAAAAAGTAACATTAAAGAATGTTTTTTAAGGTTTTATAGTGTATTGTTTAACACCATACAGGTGAAATGAGCAAAATGTTAATATTTATCAGTATTATAACAATAAATGTGACTGAAAACTTAATTAATGAGACAGTGGAATGCAATATAACAAAAACATAATGCTACGATTGTAATATGCATATATTGTGATTCGTACAAATGTGTACGTCGGTGGATTTGTTCATACGTAAATATTTTATGTTTTTGTGCTGTCAATACGTAAATATTTTACCTTTTAGAACTGTAAATACGTCAATATTATACATTTTTCCGCATATAAAAAGTAATTATATATACGTATGATAGAACGACACTTTACATACAAATAAATGCGTATTCTCATGAGATCACATTGAATCACCATAATGGTGACCTAATAGTGATGAGTCTTTAACATTAACATTAGGTGTCTTCACGAATGGTTAAATATCACTCAGTTAATTAATTCATTCATTCATTAATTCATGAACTTTAACACTGCTTTAGTGTTACTTTAATCACGCTTGAGTGTGAACTCTAATAATCTATGCAGAGTTAATTTAACACTGGGGTGTTAGGTGAATTTAGCTGATTTTGAGCCGATTTCTGACTCGTGCGACTCTTTTTCAGGTCGGGCCAATTTTCATTTGTCGTGCAGTGTACAGTGGGAAACGAGAGGTGATTAACCTCTCCCGAAAGGCAATCGGATGGATGAATATCTAGCATGTCCGAAATTGTGGTCGCCCCTTGTGACGATAACGCGCAGTTGAAGCAGAGCTACAAACCAATTGCCCCTGAACTCACTGCACCTGGGCGAAAACACAAGTTTAACCATTTTATCTTTAATACAGCAAGAAAGAAAACGAAAAGAGGGAGATCTTTGTGTTCTGTACTGTAGCTAACAAACTAGCTACAAATTCCTGTTGTTTACCTCCAAGTTCGTGTTGTAAAATGTATAAACAACATATTATAGCATATTATATATCTTCCAAAGATCATCATATTCTGAGGAAACTTAATGAATTATTTTGTTGTTAACAGACTGGAGAGTGACGGTGAAGGTGTAAGTTGACGCGATCACCATGGATTCCAGGTGGGTTGAAATCGTGCAGGGCAAATTATTTTGGCCACGATAACCATTAACGCGACAGCCCTGGAGAAAATTATCAAAAATGATGGTGGTGACCAGAGTTTAATATCAATCTAACAGTCAAATACTGAATGTCAACTGTAATTTGAGTAAAATATTGTTTCTTTACATTGTTATGTTCATGTTTGTAACACAAAATGTCTGCATTTTGGTAGGTGTTTACTGTTGAATTATTTTTTACACACAATTTCTGATTTTTGCCATGTCTTCCACCAAACAGACCAACTCTGATTCATCAAGGTCCTCCAAAACGATACCGTCTTCAAACAGAGAGAAAAGTGCTTGATGATAATGGGAAAGTCAGAAAATGGACTTATGGGGTAAAAGAAACCAGTAAACCAAATAAAATTGTTCTGCTGGTGGGAGAAACCGGCGCTGGCAAGACGACTCTCATCAACACCATGGTCAACTACTTACTGGGAGTGAAGTTTGAGGATGAAGTATGGTACGAAATCACAGAAGAAGAAGCCAGAGACCAATCAGAATCACAAACCTCTGAAATCACCATGTATGAGGTCTGTCCTTTAAAGAGTCCCATATCTCTCACCATCATTGATACTCCAGGATACGGAGACACTAGAGGACTGGAAAAAGATCTGGAAGTTGCTGAGAATTTATCCACTTTGTTTCAGAGCAGTGATGGAGTTCATGAAATCGACGCTGTGTGTTTTGTGATTCAAGCTTCTAAGAATCGTCTCTCGGACAGACAGCATTACATCATCAGTTCAGTTCTATCTTTGTTTGGAAAAGACATTGTGAACAACATTGTGTTTCTAATCACACACTCTGATGGTCTGCCACCCAAAAATGTCCTCGGCGCCATTAATAAAGCTAGAATCCCCTGCAGACGAGACCACAAGAACCAGCCTGTTCATTTCTTATTCAACAACCGGCAGGCTGATGCCCGTAGCACTGGAGAGCGTCACGTTCGTGTGCAAAGAAACGCCTGGGAGGACAGCATGGACGGCATGAAGGATTTACTACAGTCATTGGATGAAAAGAACAGAAGAAGTTTAGAGTTGACTTCAGATGTCCTGATTGAGCGCGTTATATTAGAAGCGTCCATGAGCAACTTACAGCTACGAGTTCACGAGAAAGAGTCGAAGAAGTCTGAAAAACTTCAGATCCAGCAGGCAATGATGGTAAACAGGGAAAAGATTGAGGAACGCAAAAACTTCAACATTGAAGTCAAAAGGACTGTTAAAATGAAGGTTCCCATTGAAAGCGCTTCATGGAAGAGCCGGAAGGCGACGACCTGCACCGTCTGTGAGGAAAACTGCCATGAGTTTGACTGCTGGTGGGTTTCCAATCCCAGCAAATGTGAAGTCATGCAAAACGGGTACTGTACAGTGTGCACAGGGAAGTGTCACCACAGCAAACACGTCAGAGAAAACAAGAAATACGTCATCAAACACGCGAGCTTGATAATAGATTTTGATGATTTTAGAAAGGAATGTGGAAGAGCTCAAGTACAATCCAAGATATTTTCAGTTGTAATGGATGATCTAAACAAAGATCTACAAGATATTGAGGACCAAAAGTCAATTCTTCTTTTTAATGTCTACAAGAACATCAAGCATCTGTCTCAGATCGCATTAAAGCCAGACTCGGCCTTCACTCTTCAGCATCTGGACTTCTTCATCCCCAGAGTGAGGGAGGCTGGGAAAGAAGACTGGGTCCGAGAGCTGGAGGAAATGAGGAAAACCGCTGAAGCTGAAGAAGCCAATAAGGATGCTCTGAGTTATCTGAAAGCTGGTCTGGCAAAACTTTTCCTTGGTGGGCAATCACAGGCATAGCGATATCAGAAATGTTAATAAAAACACGCAGCAACATCTCTGCATTGGAGGCCGCCTCGTCTCGGCCATCTTTTGTTAAAATGAAGAGGAATTTTCCGTTTGGCATGGCCGCTCTTCTCATTTTGTAATATCACAACAACAAGAAAAAATGCTGTGCTTTTGTAAAACTAAAGAAAACAAAGGATGTGCTTTTTGCCACTTCTGTCTATGTGAACTGGACTGAGAATATGTCTCAAAAATATATGAAACTCTGCGTATAGGCTACTTTGCTTAAAGACATGAGAAATAAACCTTTGGAAAGCTTGAAGTGTCTACTAAATCAATTTGAATTGAAAACAAATAATCTTTATTTAACAGAAAACAACAAGCAGTGATGCGTTCACCATTGGTTGAGCCCTTCGTTATTTTATATCCATTAAATTCTTAACTCCTTCGCTTTTATGTCGTTTATCGGTCCGTCTCTTTGTAAAAATTCTTGTTAGATAAAGCAACAATAAATACAAAAGTAATTTTAAGACATTGCAACTGCATTTTTTCATTGGTTTTGCATTTCAGCCAAGCTATGACCAAGTCAGCAGACCTCCTTATCTTCAGATTAGTGACAAACAATTAGTGAAAGGATGGAAAAAGCACACACTGGACTGTTTGTGATGTCACAGGAGGAGCTCCAGGAAGTCTAATGGTGCGTTCAATAGACCTTATTCAGAGCAGCGCCATGACCGTTATGAAAGTGAGGCTGTGAGGGATAGACTTACCGTGTTTCCAATGGCATCCGCTGTAAAAAGCTGAATAAAGCGGCTAGATTACTTATAATTTTCCACAGCTTACATTGTCGGGAGTTTCTTGTCAACTGACATTTCTTGGAAATATATTTTTTCAGTGTTTCATGAGCAGAACAATCCGAAAACACATTAAATAACAGTACAGCCCATTGAAGAGATGCAAGTCTATCCCTCACAGCCTCGCTTTCATTCTCATTAAAAATCAAAGATGGCGCTGTCGTGAATAAGGCGTATTCTAGCCAACGGACTGATTCGGACCTCGGATGAGACGTCACATCCACACACATCCAGCGTTCTATTATGTTTTGCGCGTCCGAGTCGGAGAAAAAAATGGACGCCACCCGGAAAGCTGTTGTAATGGTAGCACTGGCCGAGTACCTGGTTATGTGTATATGCATCACTTGCCTGCAGTTATATTAAAAGGGTGTAATGTGATACTGTGAAGAGAGAAGAGCAAAGCCCCCCTGAAGAAGTGACAGAGAAAGCAGGAAAAGAAAAGAGAGCCCAAATAAATAAAAAATACTTTTTATTAGGTGACGTTTATACTGTCTCTCATAATTTACAATACCAACCTGAAATTTCCTTTTGAAAATTATCATTTAAAGTATGACATGTGTCTATCTAGTATATCTGATTAGATCAAAGTAACAATTCTTCAGACATTAACTATATAGAGAGTGGGTGAGATATATTTGATGCCTATGTAAAACTGACAGCATACCTTGTTTAGATATTTTTGAAAACTTTGTCAAATTTCACAAGTTTAAACACTTTTGACAGAAGGCCACTGGCGGAAAAAATGGTGTCTAAAGAAAAAATGTTTTCAAGACCCAATGAAATAATGTTTACAGTCTCCAACGTCAGATCATCTATGAGTCTCGGATAACAGAGCATGATGAGTGCAACCAGAAAAAGTGGATGTTTTTCAGTAAGGCTCACATCTCCTCCCATGTTTTCAGCCCTCTTTAACTTCATTACAGCGTCTTGAATGTTCATCTTGAGTAGATCTACAATCATGCACTTCACTCGAAACTGCTTAATGAGCACAGTGTCGCCTTCGGTTGTCTGCTCTTGTCTTGATAATTTCACACAAGCAAGAATATATTCCAGCTGTGACTTGTATGAGTCTATTGCCTTGTCAGCCTTTTCCAGGTCAGTCAATGCTTGAGCAATATAGCCAGAGTTTTTCTTAGTAATAGTGGCCAGTGCACGATTATAAAGAGGAATGATATTCCCAGATGCACCGTCCTCCAATGCTTTGGTGTACATCTCAATGCTCTCAGCAAGGCATCCCCTCTCAAGAAGATTGTTTCCAGACCTGACGTAATAATAGACCATGGAAGATGGGGACTCTCTGCTCAAGAGTTTCTGCTTTGCAGTCTTTAGGTCCGTCTTCAGCTGTTTCTTCAATGTTTCAATGGGTTTTTCCTCACTGAAGTGCATCAAGAGCCACAAACCCCAACACTCGTGCAGACAGGACACAATTACGTCACGCTGGTCAGAGAATACTTTGTTTTCATAAACATCGTCTAAAATGTCAAGGTAATCAGAAAAAAGCTCCTCTTCTTTTAAGATTTTTGGAATGTCGTTTTCAAGGAATCTTGAGAGTTTGATGCTTACCATAATGTTTCTGGCATCTTTTGCCTCTTTCAGATTGCTTTCCATAAATGTCACTGATTTTGTTGTTAAGAGGCCTTTGAGAGCAGAGAGCATGGTGTCTTGATTTTGAGAGCTGTTATTTTCCAGGTAGCGATTAACCTTTTCCTCAAACAGACTTTCTTTGCAACCACCTGACATCAATATAGTTTTAAGATGGTTCAGACGGCTGAGTAAGCTGGTTAGAGATGTGTTTAGGTCCATTACTAATTTCACTGAGTCCGAGAAATGACTGGCGCACATGATGAGTTGAGCAGATCCTGGACTCCCTTGTCGAGCCGTTCGTCCAAACGCTTGCTGCTCAACACGGATGTTCAGAGGTAAGAAGGTTTGCACCACAAACAGTCCTCCTGCCTCATTTACTCTTTCACAGACCTTTAGGTCTGTACCTCGACCTGCTAGATTAGTTGCGATGATGACGTTCCCAACTTGGACGGTTGAATCTATGATTTTAGAGTTATCCATGTTGTTGTTTACATAGAGTTTTAGTTTGTCTGATGGGATGGTGTCTTCAAGGTTCTCGTAAAATTTTAGTGCCCGATTGATTGTTTCACAGATGACGAGAGCTGCTCGAGGACCTCGATAGACTGTGGAGGTCACTTGATCCTGAACGACTTTACAGACAGTCTTGATCCAATCGTCCTCTTTAGGTACTATCACACCTTCCAAGTCATAAAGTTTCCTTCGTTTATATGAGGGAATCTTACAGATGTCAATTCCATTGTAGAGCTGCTTCAGCATCTCAAGCTCTGATTGATCCCCCAAAGTTCCTGTTATCCCATAGATTTGATTTTTGTATTTCCTGAATAAACCCACATTAGACATGAAGTTTGTTATAAGACTCATGTTGGATAGTTTAGTTTGGTGTTTCATCTCCAGGAACTGCTGAAGTCCCTCCCCCCATTTCATGTTGTTCTGCACAATGCCAGTGGAACTGTAATCGACAGGAGCGACTCCATCTCCATGAAGGATGTATTCGTGGCCCAGAGTCATTTTGGTGGCTTGCAGAGCACTTTCAATCCAGGTTTTTACCTTGTCATCGACGAGGTCTTGAAGGCCTGGGATACGAGATTCAGTTTGTTCCCCTATTGATTCAGACTGATAAACCATTTTTATACGTTTCCCTAGTGACGTTACTAGTGAGTCTTCTTCAAAGTGCACAACTCGACATTTTCCATCTCCCAGAAGTAGAATTGATATTCCTTGTCTGTCATTTGTACCTATAGGACTAATTTCATTGAGTTTCCTTAAAGTCCTATCAGGTGCCTGCTGGTAGAGTTTGATGACATATTCAGGGAAATTTTCCACAAACATGGTTAAAAATGCCACCATTTGCACAACACTTGCATTATCTAGTCTTTTGAGAACGTTAGTCATGTTTTCTTCCTTTCGCATTGGGTTTGAAGGCATTATTCCTGCATCCACAGCTGTCCGCACAACACTGAGTTGATCAATGTTTTTATTTCCATGCATGATTTCAGACAGAACCTGAGAGAAGAGCTGAACGTGCCCTAAAATCTCTCCAGTGTCTAAACACTCCATCTGGTTGATGACAAACCAAATTTCAGCCAGTGTCCCATTTAACCGTTCCATGAGAGGCATCCTACTATTCAAGTAGACCACTTCAGGACCTTTGTCCAACATCAGCGAGTCCACCTCATCCACTATAACACACTCAAACTTTCTCTCAGGTCTCACATCTTTTCTGTGGAAACGTTGTCTCAGAAAATCACCCGCAAAGCCGTCAGTCGTACCGTAAACCACCTGACATTCATAGCACTCCTTCAGCTCATCGTCTTTTGTTTTATTGGTGTTGGTATCGACTGTAATATTCAGTTCATTATAAAATGCAGACCATTCTTCTTTGTCTCGTTTAGCGAGTACAGGTGAACTGGAGATGATATCAGGGGTTTTTCCCATCATGGCCTGATATGCTGCGAACATTGCCACGATGCACGACTTTCCTTCTCCTGTTCCAACCTGAACCAGACGACTTGATTTAGAAAGAACGAGAATGCACCAGCTCACCATCTGAGTCACTCGAGGTTTATATTTCATTGACTTTTCTACGGCTTTGCAGAGCTTAAACAAACTTTGCTTGTTTTCTTCTAGATGTGGAGCTGTAGAAGCTGACAGACAATCAGTCACAGAGGACACAATATCTTTCACTTGTGCCATAGTTTGTTCATCAATATCTGCTTGGTCACAGATTTCCTTCACAATCTCATCTAGTGTTTTCTCATCAGTGTTTTTGGCTATTTTATTAATTTTGGCCTCAACGTGATCCACAATGTTATTGTCATTTAATATCAGATCTGATACACTTATTTTGTGAATCTCCACTTGATGAAGGATTGTCATCATCCATTTTCGAAAATCTTCATCTCTGCCATTAAATTCTTCCACAAGGGCTTTAAACAACTTGACGACATCTTCTATTTCCCATTTTCCATTCTTAAGCAAGGAAAGCAGCCGTGATGAAAGCGATCCATTTCCAGATGCTTCCATTTTCAAAACTCACTCTTAATATTTTTCACATTGCACCATCACTGTCTGTGGTTTAAAAAAAGACAATTAAACTTCTGCTTAACTAACAATCAAAAGCAGACAAAAGTATTAATACACAGGATACCACTACAACAATAGACTTTATTTTACTTAAAGAAAAACAGTTTGCTTGTTCTAAAAGTGGATTCTCAAAGCATGTTTTTATATTATTCAAAAATTTCTCTGTGAAAGCATTAATTTAGAATACTTACACCTTTCGAGACCGTGTTGTTTTGGAGTTGTTACAGCAAACTTCTTCAGGAGTCATCTGTGAAAAAGTCTCATGGGAGTTTCGTTAGGTCAGTATTAGATGACAATGTCTCACGTGATCTGGAACTTCCAGTTGGCATAATATCAATCGCCTTCAATTTGTCACGTGATTTGAAAGAACACAAAGTGCATGCTATTCTTCATTTACACAAAGAGAACTGAAACTAAGAACAATTGATTTTAAATTATGACTAAAAAAATCAATGATGCCCTAATTCAAAATTTAAACAATTTTGCATGCAAAGTAATTGCAGGAAAATATGTTATCAGCAAACTACTTAGCTATAGTTTTACCTTCTTAGTTTGCTTGCTGAATTTATTGTGATTTATTGTGAGCTGTCAGCACATTCTTTCACTTTCAGATGTATTGGTAAGTACCAACAATCATGTGATGCAGTTGATTAGTTGTGTATACAGGATTTCAGTTCAGGTGAGGTGTGGTGTGATGGTGTGTTTCTTCACCGACAGGTTATTATTGGTGAGCAATGACTGTGTGGCGTGACTGCTAGGCTGGTTTCTTTTTCCCTATGTTTTTCAGAATTGTTCATTTATCAATCTGAATTATTTATGAAACCATAGAGGAGTTTTGTTGATGTACTGTTGACATGCAGGTCTACTAGTGACATAATGGTGCACAATGCATTGTACTTTACACTTGCATTCAAAAAATAAGTTGCCCTTTCTATTATCTTTTTTTTGAGTAAATTCTACGTGAGCTACTTTTAGGTTAGTGGCATGAGCTTCTTTTTTTTAAACAGCTGATTTATCAAACTTTTGTCACTTTTTTTTTCTTTTCAGATGTAGTATACCCCTGCCATCCACCCAATGATTTTTTACAGATGGCACCTTTAATCACACAATATTTAAAGCTACAATAATTATTTTTCACCGCTAGGGTTCGCTAACCTCTTACGATAACAAAACCGTAAATTGATGACACAGTGAATAAGCGGAATCATGGAACTTGTGGGATAACGCAGATATTACGTCAGTGACAGGTGACAAGTGAACAGGGAGTCCGGGACGAGCCATTTAAAATGGGAATTTCTCTGAAATTAAGAATCTTTGGCAACTTTTGGGATATTGTAAGTATACAACTGGAGGAAATAGCAATTCTGTTAAAGTCTATGTCTGTGCTGTCATCTTTATATACAGTAAAATACTGTATATACTGACCTGGATTAAACAAGAAACCTAAGAACTGATGAACAATTTGACAGGAAGCTGACTAATGAAGTGGAAAGCAAATCCTGTTAGAACACATTTAAAACTCCAGTGTACTTTAAAACAGAGTTTAGTAAACCGGTTATTCCGATTATCTAGTAAACTTGATTCAGTGTCACATTATCAAACATTCAACTGTAATCGTGATCATGCAGGATGTGTTGAGTTTAAACAGGCTTTCTTTGTTTTGTTTTGTTTCACTTTCACTGTCATGTGATCTTTATACGCAAGAATGATAAATGAGGGCCATTCTGACTTGATATAGGCCTTTGTTGCTTCAACTTATGTTTCCTTGTAATATGGCTCAATGTCCACTAGACTAGAGGGTAAAATGAGACAGCAGAATGAGTTTCAAAATGAGAACAGGACAGAAAAAAAATGGAGATTTCAAAAGCTTTTTATTGGCACTTTGTGTTTTTATTTTATAAATGCCCATCCTATATCTATCATTGAACATTACTTCCCCTAAAAAGTAAAAACAATAATTAGTATAAAGGTATATGATAATTTGACATTTTAAGATTTCTCGTCTTTCAATGCACTGAAGTTTTAGCGTGTTTCGTCATGCCCAGCTAGTAAATGTCCCGGACTAGCTACACTCTCTCTGTAATACTTGTATTTAACTATAAATATTTTCAACTGCTAGAGTGTGCGGTTTACGCAGTGTTAATCCCTTGAAATTCAACACCAGGAAATTAACACTTTACTCTAAGAGTCCTTAACAGGATTCCAGAGTCCAGGATTTCAACTTTGAGATGTTCTGACATGCTCTGACATTTGTGCTTTTTTCAGTTGCTTATAAACATATTAATGGCACAGGTAAAATTACACTCTATTTAGCACAAACAGGTCTACCATAATATGTGAGCAACAACATGTTTGTATTTTTAAGAGAATATTGTTTATGCGTGGTTATTGAAGAAACTAAAGATTATTAATTATAAAGTATCATTTTTTTTAAAGTAGGTTAATACATTTTATCATACATACTTCAAAGTTAAGGATTCATTATTTTTATTTAGCTTGCATTGGAAAAAACACTATAACAGTTTATTAGTTCATTTTTGATAAAACACGCTGTATTTAACATATGAGCGGAAACTGTCTAACAAAAGCTTATTTGATGTCTATTTTAGAGGAAAAACTTTATAATATATCCAAAACTAGTCAACGAAAGGTTGTTATTATTATTATTAGAGCAAATCGGAGTAGGCTATAGCAATATAGTTTGGATGTGTTCATGTAAAAATAATGTTCACTAATGTAGGAGCGAGAGTGAATGAATGCACAGATGCAATGTACTTCTGTAGTAAAAAAAACATTGCACGGGCGTCTGTGCCATTCATTCATTCATTCATTCACACACAGACACACAATTCAATTCGCATTTTTGAGGTAACTTCCAGGTACTTAATTTAAACGAAAAGAATTTCAGCTTCAAAACGAGAAATATTTCGTGTCTCTGTAAAAAGTATTTGCTGAGGTACAGTTCATTTTCAGACCCATTTCAGAATGAACTTCACTGACAAAAAGAAGGCAAAATTTGCTATTTAATTTTCTTTATTTGACAAAGAGCAGGACGCTTTGTTTTAATTGTGAGTATACGCAACAAAATAGACACTTAACAGGATCTAATGATGTACAACACTTATATGTAAGATCAAACTCAAAAGAGTAATTTGAGTCTCTTTTGCACTGATAAGGAACTAGGTCGATAGCCGACCCCAGAGGGTTAACCTGAAGCCTGAACCCTGCCCGTACCCGAAATCAATTAAAGGCACACTATGCAGCCAATGAGCCGCTGGCGTGGGCTGACTCAACCTCCACGGACAGTTTTAATATTTTATCAGACAATAACTACTCAAAGTTTTGCTTTACTATAATTTTCGGGACAATTAGGGCCGGATTCGGGACAACAGCTTAGATTTCGGAACTGTCCCGAAATTTTCGAGACGTCTCCACTCGGGCACGCTCATCAATCTATCGCCGTTGCAGCCTCTCTCTATTCATTCCTGTCATTCCTGAAACAAAATGCACACAAATTTAGAAATATTTACTAGCCCATCAACAAGATCGCCCGGTCAGCATCACTGTAGAATCCAATGCTGCTTTTTAGCTCACACCAACGAGTCAAAATCCCCATCTATGGAAAATCCTGACCAAGTGGGACTCTTGTCTGGTTCCTCACGCGGTCAGGCTATCTTTTCCTTTTCCTAGTCCCTTTCAACCACTTTTTCTTTGCTTTTTCCATCGTCAAGTTCACTGCAGTTTGGAGGAAATACCCAGCAATGCTGTCGGCTCATTAATTTTCACATAGTGTGTCTTTGAAGCGTATTAAAAACACCACATACACACATAAACAACATTAAAAACCACATTTGACAACGATGATTTTGAAAACCACTTGTAAGTTCCGAACTTCCTCAAAAATGATCTCTTTTCCGTTTCTCTTTTCAGTGACAAATTCAATACGCAGCCACTGAGCAAGTTGAGATGGGTAAACTTGATTTTGCACAAACTGTTTGTCTTTGTCTTACCCCGGGTATTTAAATAAATGTTACGAAAGGCTCAGGCCTGTTCTGTTTTCAGATCAGACTGTATTCATCTTTTACTCTTTATTTCTAAGCATTTTTAACTCTAGTATATTACATTAAATTCCCTTTTACTGCAAAATCTACAAAAAAATCCTCGAAAATCGAACCATTACTATGGTATTAAAAATTCAGCTTAGGTGGAGAATTGGGGCATGGCAAATGAGCTTTTTAGAACTGTATATAAATACTGCATAATATGAGGGGTAAATAAAATAAAGAGTACAGAAGTTGGTAGAGCGGTTATCTCTTCTCTTCACCTGTCAAATCTATAACTGACCCTCAACACATATGCACAGTTCTTAGTGTACCTTAAATTACCATAAAAGCTCAAAGTGACCGTTATACTGTTCATGCAAACATTCCCGAGATGTGATGTCCACCGATGGTGTTGGCGGGCCAAACTCGTAAACCCTCAATGAAGGCACGCACTCAAATTCTGGTTGATGTAAATCTGTTTACTGTTATATGACATAAAACGTCCTCCTAGTGGCTGTGCTTCACTGCAGGTATAACTCAGCCACAGTGTGAATACACAATGCAACTGCAGTGTTCCTTCTAACTAAACATCTCTACAGTCCCCACACAAACCACACGAGGGCACCACTACAACATGGAATTAACAACTGCTGCTGGATTTAGAAGAATTCACAAACTTTTTGTTACACATATAGGCTACAGTACTTCAAAATTCTTAATTTTCCTTGATTCACCTCTTATCTTCTATGCATTTGTTCATTGCCCACCAAAGAAGAGTTTTGCCAGACCAGCTCTCAGATAACTCAGAGCGTCTTTATTAGCTTCTTCAGCTTCAGCGGTTCTCTTCATTTCCTCCAGCTCTCGGACCCAGTCTTCTTTCCCAGCCTCCCTCACTCTGGGGATGAAGAAGTCCAGATGCTGAAGAGTGAAGGCCGAGTCTGGCTTTAATGCGATCCGAGACAGATGCTTGATGTTCTTGTAGGCATTGAACAAAAGAATTGACTTTTGGTCCTCAAGCTCCTTCAGATCTTGACTAAGATAGTCCATCACAACCGAAAATATCTTGGATTGTCTTTGAGCTTTTTCATATTCCCTTTTTATGGAGTCAAATTCCAACTGCATGCTTGAGGATTTGATGATGTATTTCTTGTTTTCTTTGAGGTGTTTGCTGTGGTGACACTTCCCTGTGCACACTGTACAGTACCCGTTTTGCATGACTTCACATCTGCTGGGATTGGAAACCCACCAGCAGTCAAACTCATGGCAGTTTTCCTCACAGACGGTGCAGGTCGTGGCCTTCCGGCTCTTCCATGAAGCGCTTTCAATGGGAACCTTCTCTTTGACAGTCTGTTTGACTTTAATGGTAAAGTTTTTACACTCATCAATCTTTTCCTTGTTTTGTCTCATTGCCTGCTGGATCTGAAGTTTTTCAGACTTCTTCGACTCTTTCTCGTGAACTCGCAGCTTTAAGTTGCTCATGGACGCTTCTAATCGAATGCGCTCAATCAGGACATCTGAAGTCAACTCCAAACTTCTTCTGTTCTTTTCATCCAATGACTGTAGTAAATCCCTCATGCCGTCCATGCTGTCCTTCCAGGCGTCTTTTTGCACACGAACGTGGCGTTCTCCAGAGTGACGGGCATCAGCCTGCCGGTTGTTGAATAAGAAATGAACAGGCTGGTTCTTGTGGTCTCGTCTGCAGGGGATTCTAGCTTTATTAATGGCGCCAAGGACGTTTTTGGGTGGCAGACCATCAGAGTGTGTGATTAGAAACACAATGTTGTTCACAATGTCTTTTCCAAACAAAGACAGAATTGAACTGATGATGTAATGCTGTCTGTCCGAGAGACGATTCTTAGACGCTTGAATCACAAAACACACGGCGTGGACTACATGAACCCCGTCATTGCTCTGAAACAGTGTGGATAAATTCTCAGCAACTTCCAGATCTTTTTCCAGCCCTCGAGTGTCTCCGTAGCCTGGAGTATCAATGATGGTGAGAGATATTGGATTATTTATAGGACAGACCTCATACATGGTGATTTCAGAGGTTTGTGATTGTGATTGGTCTCTGGCTTCTTCTTCTGTGATTTCATACCATATTTCATCCTCAAACTTCACTCCCATTAGGTAGTTGACCATGGTGTTGATGAGAGTCGTCTTGCCAGCGCCGGTTTCTCCCACCAGTAGAACAATTTTGTTTGGTTTTCTGTTGTCTTTCTTCCCATAAGTCCATTTTCTGACTTTTCCATTATCATCAATAACTTTCCTCTCTGTGTGTAGAAGGAATCGTTTTGGAGGACCTCCATGAATCAGAGTTGGTCTGCGTGGTGGAAGACTCGGCCTTCTGCAAAATGCAGATGGAGGACAATATTCATCAGAATATTTATATAGGAAGAATTTAAGATTAAATACCCATCAACCATTTTGTGTTTGTCAAATGTAAATATTTAATTAATCCTTTTTTTAAACATGAACATAATTATAAAATTAAGGGACCAATTACAAAGAATCTACAACAAATCGGGGCATCGTGACTGGAAGCATGAGACCAACTGCTAAATCTATCAACACAAAATCCATAACTCATTTGCCGGCACAATCTGAAGATGATAACATTACATATTGGTGAAAATCAAACAATAGGTCTTGGAGGAGTTCTAAAAGTAGTTTTTTGAAGACAATCAAATCGGCCGATAGGAAGTTCGGCCTACTATGGCAAAATTGGTATCTATGTTCTCGGCATAACTCAAGGGATAAATTAAGAACAGTTTCATTGCGATAAGGTAACATAATCAAAAGTTGTTATCATTTAGAAAATTTGAAATGTTCCTTTTCAAAAAAAAAAAAAAATTGATTTTTTTTTTAAATTGTAAATTTGAAAAGAACATTCTCTTACGGCGTATTGGGACCTTGATTGAAGCTCGTGACGCGCTTACAGGGTTTTCTGGGTAATGCCATTTTGGCCGAGGTTAAAGGGACCATCCACCAAAAAGGAAAATTCTTTCTTCATTTACTCTCCCTCATGTCGTTCCAAACCTGACTTAACTTGCTCTGTGGAACACAAAAGTAGATATTTTGAAGAAAATTGGAAAACAAACAACACTCATTGACTTTCATTGCATGGACAAATGTTGTGCCTAATTCTGAGGTTTTTGATCAAATAATAAAATTAGCTTACTTTATTAGTCTGTTTTCATGTCGTAGTCCACGGATAGCCTAAAAGATTCCATTACCAGCTAAATTCAACGAATTCAAGTAAATCAGTCACATTAATACAAACATTCACACTTTGCTGATTTTGTATGTTGAGTTGAATCTCTTTTAAAGGTAAAGAATATTTAACTTAATAGCCTGTATAGTGGTATTTTGAATTAGTTGCATTTGTTTTCTCAAACTGAACCTATGCTCATACCGGTTGACACGATTAACCGGTAAAGACTATGCATTGTTGTTGTTTTTTATTACACATTTGATGTAATATTTCTAGTGCTTGAAGTTTTTCGGGTAGATCTATTTCATTTCTGTCTTTGCTCTGTTGTAGTTTGTTTTCTTTGCTCTTTCTTTATCGATGTTCACTTTTCTTCAGCTAGAGTTTTTTTTAGGCTATTATTGTTTTTTTAAATAATAATGAAAATAGTGATAAGAATTATGAAATTTCAAAGGTATCGAAAAATCGTATACCATAAAAACCTTATTTAAAGCAAAAATAACTATTTTGTGATTTATATATACTGTTATCGTGACATAAAATGACTTGTAAGATTTTGGTCATATCGCCCACCCCTATACACACACTTATATAAATTATACACACAACAAAATTAAGGTAACAACAATGATAGATTGTTTTAAAAATGTATTAATAGTTTTAAAAATGTTCTTAATTTTTTTTTTCCGAGAGAGAATTTCTTTGATACTTACACAATTCGAGACCATGTTGTTGTGGAGTTTCACAAACCTCTTCATCATGAACCAGTCTCGAGAGATTTTTTTTTTTAAAGAATGGGACGTCTCTCCTGCTTGTTTTTCCAGTAATACCAGTTTGTCACATGACTAAAAGGAACATGAGCCAGGTGGTTTTATTTATCTGATAGATTTTGGGAAATCTGTGAAAGCATGCAAATTTAGTTTAAAAATGTACGAAACTGAATTGTGTCAACAATTGTACTTTTCTTTTTACACGTGAAACCCATTGTACATGTAGTGAAGGGTTTGAAACTGTGTGTCTAATTTGTTGCTAATTTATCCGTGGCTTATTATTATGAAATCTGTTTCCGTGGTTTCATCTTCCGCAGTCTGGTCTTGACGTCATGTCGCTGCTAGCGTTATTACCGTATATCAGTCTATTTAATGTCTATGGAATTCTAAGTATTTTTTCCTCATTGTTTCAGACTGCACTGCTTATGTGTTTGGTTTAACCCATTCGATTTTCCCGATTTTCTCAAAGTTGATTCTTAAACCGTGCATCATCCAGGTGGTGCTGCACATTGGTGGTGATTGAGGAGATTCCCTCCTTCCATGTAATGCACTTTGAGTGTAGAGAAATGTGCTATATAAATGTAACAAAAACCGGTAACGCTTCCTTTTACAGTCCAGTTACCCATGCAAATAATATGTACTTATTTTAGTAACTACAATTACTGGGTAATAACTAGTACTAACCCTAAACCTACCCCTAAACCTACCCCTGTTCCATGTACTTACCTTATATTAGCAGTACTTTCTAGGTAAGTACACTGTAAGTACTGTACTGTAAAAGGAAACGTTACCCAAAAACCATATAAACCATAAAAACTATAAAAAAAAAATAATATACCTGAGTATATTATTTCTTTTTGTTTGCTCACATACAAACACTGTGTGTCATCCTGTTTATGTTTCCTGTCAGCATCTTTCACATTGTTGGTAAGTGCTAAAAATATCTAATGCTGTCGGTACAGTTGTTTCCTTGTGCATTCAGGTTTCTTTGTTTTTCAGGTGTGGTGGAATTTTCTTCACCAACTGGTTAGTTATAATGTTTGCCCCTTCATAACTTTGCCCCAGAAGCAAAACCTTTGTGGTATCTTCAGCATGATTCTTTAGTGAGAACACAAACTGTGGGTAGCTGCAGTCATCGTCAAGTCTTACAGTGCTGTAGTCATCGAAATCTCACCCAAGTCTGACTAAGGAATATGCATTGTAGTTGATATACCTTTCAAGGGGGGCCTTACATAGAGGTGGAGACACTCTGAAACAAAGCATGTAAATGAGGTATACGGGTTTAGGAATCTGCCCTTAGACTGCCTAAATGTATAAAACTACAATCCACAGAACCTCATCTGCTTTAGGCTGAAACTAATTACCTGCTCTGTGTGCACCAACTCTTTCGCTGCTTCATCAGCCTTCTGTTCATCCCTGCCACAGAGGAGATTTATGTTCACGTAATACTGCCAGTCCTCTGCTTTCTTCAGTTGCTGATTATTAATGAACTTTCTGTTTGGATTACCATGTGGTCAGACTTGTGATTCTATTAAAGAACTGTAATTGTCACCCTCACAATTAAGTCCTCTACAATTAAGTCCACACTTATATGCATCATGTCGTCTGTATTTGAATCCCACTGCGTTATAGTTCTCTGTCACTAGTAGGGTTGGGTATCGAGAATCGAGTATCGATTGGAACCGGGACTAACTTTTCGTTTTTCCCGGAATCGTTCAAAAGTTAAAATTTCGATTCCTAATTTTGATATTCACACTCCGCCGACCAGAAGAAGAAACCGCTGAACAACACCAATGAAGAAGCGTCTACCGGAAGTGTTGGCATAACCGCGCGAGTCGAACATGAGTAGCTTACGTCGGCAGTCCAAAGCGTGGCTTTACTTTTCTAAAAATAACAAAATCTCGGCAAAATGCAAAATTTGTGACAAAAAGGAGCATTTCCCTTTAGAAAGGAGTATTTCCTTCAGGAAGATTGTTGGTCAGCAAGGTTAGCTAAAATTTTTTGACCCTGCCTCTTAAAAGAATCGGAATCGAGAATCGTTGGGAACCGGAATCGGAATCAGAATCGTTCAAATTCAAACGATACACAACCCTAGTCACTAGATAAGACATTTGCATAATGACCGCTTACGTTATATTTTGTCAGTCCGCGAACAATTTTACAATTGCTTCTCAAATCTTGGAGTTCAACACGGAATTTGTAAAACGCTTACTCCTGAAAGATGGGTCAGTTCCCAGTTCATTTGGACCAACTTGCACCTCCGAATCACAACCTGTAAGTATGAATAATCATTGATGTATATATTTCCTACTGGGTGTTCAAAACACATAGTTTTGTGTTTATATTGTGCATGTCTCCAGCTAACTCATGTCTTACTGAAATACTTCTGCTAATTAGCGGTGGGCCACAGAGGAGAATTGGTTAGACCCAGCCAGGGGATTCTGAAGGTATCAGACAAGACATGTAACAAGTACAGGACTGTAAAGTTACATCTCAATGCATTTATAATTCATTTAATCCTATGATAACATCATAAAAACCCCAACAGGACATAGCCAACATAAAAACACATCAAATATCTTAGTAATGTCTTTATATGAGGAAGTTCATCTAAGCTTTGTCTATGTGTGAGTGGATCTTCCAGAGACATCTGGTATGACATCTGGTACTTCAAGTTTGAGTGTTTGGTTGAATATAAAAACGAGGAAGGCTAGATTTTTTTCCCCCACGGCATCTTTTAATGTGACTTTCATATTGCAAAAACAACAATTAGTCGTCATAAAAGTCAACTCTGTGTACAGAAAGCATTGATTTCTCATTATAAGCAAGCAGTCTTTTACATGTTCTTTGTTTCATTTGTACTAAATCCAATCATTGATGCTCTCCGTGGAACAGTTTAGCCAGACCAGCTCTCAGATAACTCAGAGCGTCTTTATTTGCTTCTTCAGCTACAGCAGTTTTCCTCATTTCCTCCAGCTCTCGGACCCAGTCTTCTTTCCCAGCCTCTCTCACTCTGGGGATGAAGAAGTCCAGATGCTGAAGAGTGAAGGCCGAGTCTGGCTTTAATGCGATCTGAGACAGATGCTTGATGGTCTGGTAAGCTTCGGACAAAAGGATTGACTTTTGGGTTTCTATATCCTTCAGATCTTTGTCAAGATGTTCCATTAAAACCAAATATGTCTTTGTTTGTTCTTGAGCTTTTTCATATTCCTTTTTTATAGAGTCAAATTCCATCACGAAGCTCGAGGTGTTGGCGACGTATTTCTTGTTTTCTTTGAGGTGTTTGCTGTGGTGACACTTCCCTGTGCACACGGTACAGTAGCCTTTTTTCATGACTTCACATTTGCTGGGATCAGAAACCCACCAGCAGTCAAACTCATGGCAGTTTTCCTCACAGACGGTGCAGGTCGTGGCCTTCCTGTGCTTCCATGAAGCGCTTTGAATGGGAACCTTTATTTTAACAGTCTTTTTGACTTCAATGTTGAAGTTTTTGCGTTCCTCAATCTTTTCCCTGTTTAACATCAATGCCCGCTGAATCTGAAGTTTTTCAGCCCTTTTCAGCTCTTTCTCGTAAACTCGTAGCTGTAAGTTGCTCATGGACGCTTCTAATATAATGCGCTCTATCAGGACATCTGAAGTCAACTCTAAACTTCTTCTGTTCTTTAGAGTCAGAGACTGAAGGAAGTCCTTCATGCCGTCCATGCTGTCCTTCCAGGCGTTTCTTTGCACACGAATGTGACGCTCTCCAGTGCTACGGGCATCAGCCTGCCGGTTGTTGAACAAGAAATGAACAGGCTGGTTCTTGTGGTCTCGTCTACAGGGAATTCTAGCTTTATTAATGGCGCCAAGGACGTTTTTGGGTGGAAGACCATCCGAGTGTGTGATTAGAAACACAATGTTGTTCACGATGTCTTTCCCAAACAAAGACAGAATTGAACTGATGATGTAATGCTGTCTGTCCGAGAGACGATTCTTAGACGCTTGAGTCACAAAACACACGGCGTCGATTTCACAAACACCATGATTGCTCTGAAAGAGCATAGACAAATTTTCAGCAACTTCCAGATCTTTTTCCAGTCCTCTAGTGTCTCCGTATCCTGGAGTATCAATGATGGTGAGAGATATGGGACTCTTTATTGGACAGACCTCATACATGGTGATTTCAGAGGTTTGTGATTCTGATTGGTCTCTGGCTTCTTCTTCTGTGATTTCGTTCCATACTTCATCCTCAAACTTCACTCCCAGTAAGTAGTTGACCATGGTGTTGATGAGAGTCGTCTTGCCAGCGCCGGTTTCTCCCACCAGCAGAACAATTTTATTTGGTTTACTGGTGTCTTTTGCCCCATAAGTCCATTTTCTGACTTTCCCTTGATCATCAAGCACTTTTCTCTCTGTTTGAAGACGGTATCGTTTTGGAGGACCTCCATGAATAAGAGTTGGTCTGCGTGGTGGAAGTTTCGGCTTTCTGCAAAAGAAGCAGGTAAATGTTTCTCAGCACATTTGCACAGTAAGAATCTATGACTAGACATTTATAATAAAAACAGACATTCGAGAATAAAGCTACAATATGATTGTCTGTATAATTTTTTCGCTAACCTCTTACAATAACAAAGCCGTAGATTGGTGACCCAGTGAATAAGCGGAATCATGGAATTTGCCGTCATGCTGATGGATCTAATAATGTTTATGGAGTGAATACATTGATGTTTTTATCATAACTGTGGTGTGAAGCAGGGATCGATTGCTAATGAGCAACATGACATCATGACTTTTGCTTTCGAGTCGAATTTGGTGCCGTGACCCGGATGGGTTTGGGGGGTGAGTGTAATGGATGTAGGCCAGTAAGAGCTTTGCATGTAAACATAAAAAGGTGACTAATGCTAGTGGCTGTGGTCTTTAGCGTACTTATTAGCGCACCCTCCAGAGACCCCGCTTCGAATTGGACTGGGTTGAATTTGGTGCCGTGACCCGGATGGGTTTAGGGGGTGAGTGTAATGGATGTAGGCCAGGAAGAGCTTTGAATGTAAAACCTCACTCCCTTGGCCTCAAGAATCACCCTAGAGACTGCGATTTTCAGCATCCATGTTAGTGCCTCCCACGCCGAAATACCCGGTTTGAATCATACAGATATGAAAATGTACACATTTAATTTATTCTTTTTTAACACAACTAATAATGTTCCAAGAGGAAAGCCCCTCTAAATTCTTATCAAATCACAGGAAAGTCGGTGTATTGAAGGGTTAAAACTGTGTGGCTACATTTTAAATAACATATTAAAATACTACTGCTGTTTTTCTCCATGGCTTTATAAGTCAGAATTCAAAATTGAGAGTAGCATGCTACAGAAATCAGCCTAATCTCGTAGTTTAATCAGCCAAGGTGTAGTTTTGACTCTTGACGTCATTTGTGGTTCTTGTTTTATTTGCATTTAGTATTTCCGGTTGGTAGTGGAATTCCGAGTATGTTTTCCTTGTTGCTGCTTCATTGTTTCAGTTTGCACTGCTTATGTGTTTTGATTTATCCAATTTTATTTATTATAGCTTTGACAAAAATATTGATTAACCAGCCCAATTGCGGCAATTGCCAATTGTTCGGGACAGGGTTCCCCTGTAAATAGCACTGGTGGTTTGGCATCGTTGCAGGAAAACCGCAGATATGGCAACACACAGTAATCATGCAACCAATGTTTTAACTGCAGATCGGTTACAACAAAAAAGCTAAAAGTTGGAAATGAATAAAATGTTGTATTTTTTTATACATATTTGCATGCCCTATATTGTAAATGCATTATATATTTAGTTAACCTATTAATGATGTCTTAATTATTTAATATAAAATGAATCTATAAAGACTTTTTATGATTTGTTTTTACAATGTTACATATAATTGTATACAAAAATGTTTGTATAGCTAGTTTAAAGCATTAGATTGAAATGCCCTTCAGGACCAAACTAATCTTAACAGCTTTTAGTTTCTAAGCATCCTTGGTTTTAAATAAACCAGATATGGCCGCTGTATTTTAATATTTTTAAATAGAAAAATTAGAAAATTACAGTATTTGTGGACATAATCTAGTATTAATTACTGCCTCATAATTCATAGCATTGACATGTTCGCTGTTTTTAATCAATGATCTAAGTTAATTAGCCATAAGAAAGTATGTCAAAGCATTTTTTTCTGTTTTGTGCAAAGACCATTCCATCCACCAGAGGGTGCAATAAAACACATTACAGCCTATGAGAAAATACACAGCATTTTAGCGATTAATTATTTTTAAAAAATTAAAGTACATTTATCCTGTAGAAAACATGAAATTCATCTCACCCGGTATTCATGGTGATCGCTGGACTAAATGCTTCGACCTCTCAGAGCAAAACAATTCAATCCTTTCTGGAAGAATATGATGTTTTTAATTTTTGTATTAAATATTTATTATTAACTAACACTAATCAGTAAAGCCAAAATATTTAGAGGCACAATTTTGCCATTAATGCAAATCCCTACACACCAGTCTGCTGAATTGTCAGCATTGACGGAAATACTGGTTTCTTTATAAGTCTAACAAGCTAAAGTCCCTCCCAGCCAAATGTGTCCTCAGTGTCTGATTATCAATCAAATGCTAGGAACGACATATTTATGAGTGCATAAACAGTGAACTGTTTTGGGCGGTTCATCTGTGACTTTCTGGCTCTTGGATATTGACACAACTCAAACAAATTTCTGTAACAACTTCCAGTTATTTTACTTGTTGGAACTTGAGAAATGTAACTTGACGAGTGATGTCGGAATAACCTCAACGAGTTACAGGAAACACTTATCAGGAAAAACATATCTTTAACTAAAGGTGCACATGCAAGTTTTCTCTATTTATAAAAGCTACAGTATGTGCTAAAGAAATGCATATAATGTGCTTTCACAACTATGATTGTGTATTTCATTACACCGGTGTCCAAAAAAAGCTGTTTAATTCTTCATAAAACATTTACAGTAAAGTTTGATCAAATCAGACTTAAAATGCACTTTAGTTATGTTGATTTAAACATGATGTCCCCCTTTCTATAACATTAAAGCCGTCTATGCATGTTTTTAGAGAAGGTTTACACCCTCAGGATTTCAGAATGAAAGTTTGGAGCTTCAATGTCAATTTTGCAAATGGTTTATTTTTTAATTTTTAGAACATAATCACATTTAAAATGTACATTGCTTTTGAACTAAATGTCATTTTTAAATTTTTAAAGTGAAATATTTAATAATGAATAACTTTTAAACAAAATGTTATTTAATGTTTTAGACCTGCTTTAGACATACTAACTAACTATAAGTGACTATGCAACTACATGTCAACTAGCAGTGATTCGAGTGTTAGGTTAGGGTTTGTGTAAGTTGACTTGTAGTTAGTGCAATGTCTGTTGAGAGCATCAAAATAAAGTGTAACCTTATTTATTTTATGAATATTTTTAGAGAAAACTGGTTACATAAGATTCTTTCGGAAGATTCCTAATGTGTGTCATCAGTCTTGGTAACTAGTTTGCATGTTGATTGTGTGTGTGTGTGTGTGTGTGTGTGTGTGTGTGTGTGTCGGAACCTAAGAGAAAAAAAAAGTTTGAGAGAAAAAGTTATCACACTGAGATCAAAAAAGCATTTCATGAGAGAAAAAAAGAATATTTGATAGAAAACGTTTCATTCCAATAGCAAAAAAATAATAACTGAAACTAAAAAAGGTTTTGAGAGAAAGTATTTTCTCATAGAACATAAAAAAATATATATATAAATTTGAAATGTTCAAAATATTTCTCTCAAAATGCTTTTCTTTGCTCTCGATGCAATTTTTATTTTTTTATTAAACACACCTATTTACAAAACACAATTTACAAAATCTCTCGTTATGTGCGTAACATAAACACTGTTAAATAGAACAAATTTCGATAAAGAAAACAAATACAAATACATTTTTTGTTCTAGTGTCAGGATTTTGCTTTAGCTGTGAAAATTGTGTCATGGGCGCGGGGCCACGTTCCCATAGGCCAGTCGAGTGAGCATCGTCTTATCATGGGAGTCGAACTGAATCATTATTACCATTGTTCGGTTCAAAGATGCCGCCTCTGCCTCTATACAATCGGTGGATCGCTGGCTGAACAAATTCAGCATCACTGAAGATTAAACATTCAAAAATAGCACTCATATTCATGAATTACTGTGTATTATATTATTAGCTTGCTAATCGCTAGTAAAGAGTGTAGAAGTCTGCAAGTGACTACTTTTTTAGCCCCGCGCGCTCGCTTCGGTTTTCCCCCTCTCGAGGGAGCTGGTCTCAACTACAACACTGCTTATTCTTATAATGTAATGATGTATGTTTTCCAATGCAGTTCATTTGATTGCAAACTTGTTTGATGGAGGAAGTGAAAAGAGAAAACCTTGTGTTGTTTTAATGATGCAAAATTATCCATCTGGACAGACAGACACTGATTTCCATTTGGACTTTGTTTCTTTATTTGAATGGCATCGCTGAGCATGAAAATAACCAGTAACTGAGCTCGTCCAGAGGCCGATATTAACTATATGGCATTTGTTTATACTTTTATAGGAAGAACATGACAAAAAGGCAAATTTTTATTTTAATAATAATAAAAAAAAGCTTTTGGTGGCACATTTCAGCCTCTTTGATCACAGTAGTAGGCCTATGGGTTGATAAATGGGTTGATCTCAGCAAGTGTGGATGGTACATTTAGTCTCAGGTGATGTATAGTAGAATGGTCCCATTTTTAACACCGATTTCTTTGAGTCCTTTGTGTGAATCACACCAGTGTTTCCTCATTAAAGCATGAAGCTCAGACCGTGGCCGTAGGGGGTAGTGCTGCTGATGTAACAGTTTATAAAAACACTTGCTGTAATTTTATGGGGAAAAAAAGGATCAATTAATAGGATGTGAGGATCTTAAAAATCATCTAAGATTAAAAAGACACCAATATTCTTGTAGTAATAGGGATTGAAACAATTCATATAATTTCAGTCCATATAATTGTGTAAAAAAAGTTCATCTGACATGTGTTCAAAGGCTTAAAATTAATAGAGCGATAAGTAAACGTTAGAGTGATTAATTAATTTTGTTGTGCCTAATTTATGGGTAAAATGTGTTAATCTGTGATCGCCAAAGTGATCTTAATCGATGTGGCGCGATCGATTGCTTTTGTCTTCCACAAGTTTCCGGGGAAATCGCGGTCTTTTCCTCTTAGTGAGGTAAGCTGACTCGTATCACTCTCGTGATTATTTCTCCCCGTTTTCAGGTGGGTTGTCGATTATAAAACTGAGTTAAGTAAATTTAATGATTATTTAACATGTTGAGAGTGTTGAAGGTGTGTTTTAGTAACATTTTGAGTAAGTAAGAGTTAAGTTTGCAGAGTTTATAATGAGCCGCGCGGTTACAGAGAAAAATAGCCACGTAACGAGCGGCCGCCATTTTGTGTGAATTGTCAAGTAACAGATACCTAGATAATATCTATTGTGTCAAGCACTTTATTGATATATTTGGTAAATGTAGTGTTTATTGAGCTAAAACTACTTTGTGCTTGATTGGCAGCTGTTGTGTTGTAAAAATGAGTTTATGTTCCAGTGAATTACAGAATATGGGACTTGAATAAGCCCTATAACGCTATTGTTTTCGGTATATCTGTAATGTATTATTGTTGAAAATATAACGGTAAAGTTTTCAGTGAGGAAAGCTGACTCGTGATTATTTCTCCCCTTTTTCAGGGTTGTAACACTGACAGCCTGATGTGCACCAGTGAGTGGATTTAACTCTTAAATATTTCTATTATTGACAAACATCGCCTTAACATGGCAGCGTGGGGATTTCGTTCCCCAATGTGTCTCGGGACGCAGTCCGAGTTCAATTTCGAAAGGTTACGACTGTAACCTATGTTCACCGAGAACAGGGAACAAGAAACTGCGGTTTTAAATACAAGTATCCAAAGTAATACTAAAACTAAAAAAAATAATGACTTGTTTCAAGGTCATGAAATAATCAGGCCTCTTAACATCACAGATCCCAATGGATTAGAAGAGCAGGAGATGCTGTTTCTACAAGCGTGTACAAATGATCCATTTCCATAAGGATGGTCTCAGTTACTGGTTATTTTCCTGCTCTGTGGTGCCATTTAAATAAGGATCCTTATAATGCAGCAAAGTCAGAACGGGAATCAATCTCGGCGTCTCCACACTGAATCTCTGATCCGCTGGAGGTTTTCCATGAAAGGTAATGGACAAATACACATTTATATTAGGAATAAAGAGAGAATGCTAAATATAAAAGCTTTGAAAGAACAGAGGCTTAAGAAATATTATTTAAAAAATGCATAAGAAATCAAATCTTCTGTAATATTCACAATACCGTACTCGTTTGTCTATAGTTCATTTGTCGTATAGATAAATTTAGATATTTTTCCCACATTTAATCTGACCTTTAAGATTGAAATGTGACTGTTAAAATGTGTAATTAAAAGATTTGTTCAAAAACACTGATTAATCCAGTAATGAATCATGTGAAGTCTTTATTATTGAGTCATTGAATTGTAAACTTTTTAAAACATAATTCATTCAATTTAACCCTCTGGGTCCCGGAGGTGTTCTGACATACTCTGACATTTGTCCGTATTTCTGTTCGTGGCTTAAGTATGATTACACTTATTCGGCACAAACTCTGCAACAAAAGTTTGCAGTTTTGAGATAATGACGTTTATGAGGTAAAACCCATACTGATTATTAACTAGAGAAAATCACGTAACCTCGAATATTTTCTTAAAAACTATGTGTAAATAATACTGTGAAGTAGGAATGTGTATCGTTTGAATTTGAACAATTCTGATTCCGATTCCTTGTTTCGATTCCGGTTCCTAACGATTCTCGATTCCGATTCTTTTAAGAGGCAGGGTCACAAAAGTTTTGCTAACCTTGCTAACCAACGGTCTTTCTGAAGGAAATACTCCTTTCTAAAGGGAAATACTCTGCATTTTGCCGAGATTTTGTTATTTTTAGAAAAGTGAAGCCACACTTTGGACCGCCGACGTAAGCTACTCATGTTCGACTCGCGTGGTTATGCCAACACTTCCGGTAGACGCTTCTTCATTGGTGTTGTTCAGCGGTTTCTTCTTCTGGTCGGCGGAGTGTGAATATCGAAACTAGGAATCGAAATTTTAACTTTTGAACGATTCGGGGAAAAACGTAAAGTTAGTCCCGGTTCCAATTGATACTCGATTCTCGATACCCAACCCTACTGTGAAGTCATTCAGTTATAAAAATATATGGATTTAAAATGTGTAAGATATTTTGTCTAAGAAAGCTCCATGCGAGGAGGCGTGAATCATCATGAATATTGTAGAGAGCACGCACGTATGGTTGCCAGATACTATTGAAAAGATCAGGTAGAAAACGTTATTTGAAATCTGGCTACCTTAAGCATGAAGCGCCCAAAAACAGTCTCTAATGTGTTTCTATCACCTTTATTAGACATTAAAGGGATTTTGTGATGTGAAGGGTTTTTTTTGTTTGTTTGGTTTTTTTTTTACCCATCAATCTCATCTTTTCTTCGTTAACGATATAGTCACAGTCGTCTTGTCTTAGTCAGTGGAAAAAATTGCCTAGAAATCTAGATGCACCCTCGCGGCGGGAAAAATTATTTTGCTGCAAAGTGTGGTCTAGCAACTCTCCGTTGGCTTTCGAAGTGGAAAAACGAAACTCTGGTCCGGCCAATCACATCGTGCATAGAGTTGGTGGGCGGGCGTAACACAATGACGGCAGAGTTCTGTGCTGTGATTTCCGGTGATTTCCCTGATACTTAAAAAGAAACAAGATGCTGCTGGCGAACAGCGGTCTTTCGATTCAGCGTTGGCCGCGACTCAGGATGACTTGGAGTTAAGAGAACGTCACTTAAGTCATTCTTAAAAAAGGAAGATGTGTTCGGAGTTTTGACGACAGGATATGGCAAAAGTTTAATATTTCAACTTGCTCCGCTGGAGGGAAAACGCATTGGACTCACTCATCCACAGCCGTCCGTTGCTCTGGTTGGTTGTAGGGCTATCCAATTGTGTGCAGAGGGAAATTGAAAGACAACCTTTTATCCCGCCCCTCGGATTTAGGTATGCCAATTGTGAGTTCCCAGACCTAACATCTTGATAGGTCTCGCTTGCCAGGCTAGGGAAAAAAGGTCATCATATCTTAGATTTTGTTCCCAATTAATATACTGTATGATATTTAGTGGAAAAAAAAAAATATTTAGACTTTACAGACACCAAAAATATTATTGAAATAAAGTCGTTATTTTTGTTTGTTTTTGCGCATAAAAAGTATTCTCGTCGTTTGATAAAGTTAAAATTGAGCCACTGTAGTCACTTGGACTATTTTAACGATGTCTGTAATGACTTTTCGATGCCAGCAAGAGTCATTCCCTCAAGAAGCCTATGGACTAGTATGCAGGAGCGATCGTAATATCTTAAATATCTTAATGTGTGTTCCGAAGATGAACGAAGGTCTTACGGGGTTGGAACAACATGAGGGTGAGTAAATACTGACAGAATTTAAATTTTTGGGTGAACAAACCCTTTAATGAATGGGGAATCCCTGAATTTGACGAATGTGATCGAACACAGACTGAGTCAGCCTGTAGCTAACACTGATGCTAACCGGCGCTCAAGGTCGAGCAAACAGCGGCACTCAGCACGGCTCTGATAGTGGGCGACTCCATAATCAGAAACATCAGTAGCAGGGATACAACTACGTGCTGCCTCCCACAAGCAACAACTTCTGATGTAAACAGAGAACTTCAGAACATTCTGGTGAAATATAAGACTGCAAATCGACTGTGGGGAAGATTGATATTCATAAAGAGCAGTTGGAACTCCTTAAGAAGGATTTCAATGAACTTTTTGAAATACTTAAAGACTGAAAGTTCAGACATTCATCAGTGGACCACTCCCAGCAAGAGGAACAAACAGGTTTTCTCGGCTGCTTGGGCTCAACACATGGCTGCAAAAAACCTGCAACATAAAAGGAGTCAACTTCATTGTCAACTTCAATCTTTTCTGGAGTCAGAGGCAACTGTTTCAACGGGATGGCCATCACCCAAACAAACTTGGTTCAAGAGTACTAAAGGACAATATCTACTTCTCCCTCCATCAACCTTTTGCAGTGTGTGCCAATCTATTCAACCTGAATGGTGCACACACACCTGGACACTGTATAAATGACCACAGGACTTTATTTCAGCACCTCAATGGACATATTGTTGACGCATCACACAAGGACATTGATAACACCACTCAGCCACAACAACAATCTCAGCAGAGCCCTGCCCACAGATCTCACCACAGACAGACTGTGACATATCAGAACTGCTCCAAGATTCAGCACCAAAGGACGATTTTCTGGAAAACAGCGAGGGAAAGCAGGACTGCTTTTTTCAGCTTCCAATAACACCAGAGCAACAGCCCCTCTAACCTAACACGTTATCCATCTCTCCAGTATCTCCACTTCTGTGCTTCTCAGAGAAAATGGAACAACTGGTGTCTGCTGGAACCAAACTGTCCCACTCTTTCACTGCAAGCTCCCAGATACCAACCAAAAAACGGCAGGCCCCACAACCACCAAAGCCTGCGGGCCCAGCTCGCCCTCTCCCTCCTCCTCCTCGGAGAGCTCTTCGGCCTCTGCCACAGCGCCAAGGCCCACACCCTCCTCCATCGGCTCGAGGTGAACCAAAAACAACTGATACCAGCTCAAAGTGATATGCGGCGGGTCCTCGCTATGAAAACAATAACTTTATCAAATGTTTACAGATTAAGCGGGAACCCAGTGTGCCTGAATCTTTCTCTATTGCTGTTCAATTACATGATAGAAAGTCTAAGGCCTTCAACAGCCGCACAGCAAACCTATCTAATCTGACGCCTATTACACGCCAAACTAAGACTGCTGTGGGGACAAAAAGTACGACTAAGTTAGCACTTTTAAACATTCGCTCACTTAAAAATAAATCACTTCTAGTCAATGACTTAATAACCACATACAACCTGGACTTTATGTTTCTAAATGAAATTAGGCTAGAAGACAGCTGTAGTGCAATGGTCCTCAACGAAACATCCCCTCCTAACTTTACTTATATGAGTGTCTGCAGAGCGGGAAAGAGAGGCGGGGGCTTAGCTGCTCTTTTTAAAGATGTTTACCAATGTAAGCAATTATTATTTGGGAATTACCCGTCTAGAGAGACTGACAAACCCCCCAAGCCAGATTGCAAGAGATTGCTTCTTTCTTCTCTGACAAAATCAGTAATATCAGAAAGGTGATCAGCACATCCTTGAGTTTCTCTGGGGTCAGACAGATAAGACCACAACCGGAGAAAGTAGTTTTGTCTGTTTTCGAAGAAATTAAAGGCAACATTTTTGAAGAAACCTTGACCAACTTCCCACATCTTTTTTCAAAAGTGTGTTAGACTGCTTAGAAGCAGATCTCCTAGAAGTGGTAAATGCCTCGCTTCGCTCTGGGAGTTTTCCGAACTCCCTGATAACTGCAGTTGTCAAGCCATGTGGATAAGACCATCTTAAGCAACTATAGACCGATCTCAAATCTTCTTTTCATTGGCAAGATCATTGAAAAGGTTGTCTTCCATCAGCCGAACAAATTCTTAGGCTCAAATAGATACTTTTCAATCTGTTTTTCAATCACAGCGCTCATAAAGATAATAAACTATATTCGCTTAAATACTGATACAGGCAAATTATCCGTGCTGATACTACTCGACCTCAGTGCTACATTTGACACTGTCGATTACAACATACTTCTTGACAAGCTGGAAAACTCATTTGCTTACACAAATAAGCACTGATTTCAAGATTTGATTTGTAAAGCAAAACTAGAATAACAAAGTAACAAAAGCAAAATATAAAAAGGTTTAGGTGATTGTCAAAACATTTGGTAGCCTAACTAAACGATTTCATCAAGTTTAGTGACAGCATATTACCATGTTTACATGCTGCAATGACTGCTAGACTATTACTTTATCATATTAAAACCTATTTGTTACAAATTTTACAATTTCAGTTCATTTATTTTGGTTTGATTCTGATCTTGACTCAATATCATATTCATTTGTACTAGTACTAAATATTATAACAATATATTAAAAAATACACATTTTTCTAGCCAACTAATGTTCTATGGTAATTAAATGTTTGTTTGTTTTTTTCTGAGGTAAAAGGGAATATAGATATATATGATATATGGGAACAAGATGGTGCAACAGCATCACCGTTGCTGTTTTGTATTCACGGGAACCAATTTTTGCCAGTCTTTCAGGAGTTTATCATAATATGCAGAGCAGTCCAGTCCAAAATTAAGTCGTACAAAAAGCATTGCCTTCATTGTTGTTACACTTAGTTGAGACTCAGCAAACAAACAAACAAACAAACAAAAAAACATATACCATATATACATATACCGTAAAACTTCAAACAATAGCCCAGGCTTTTATTTTTACGAATCGTTGAACTGCACCGACTTTTATTTGAGACATGCTTCTATAAGAGACAGGCCTTTATAATTTAGTGTTGAGATGTTGTTGAGTGTAAGCTAGTCTCTAATCTCTAAAAATCTACAAATGCTCCACGTGAAACTGCGGTCTTCAGACCTTTTACGATCGTGTGAAATTGATTTGATTAATATGCGCGAGGAAGAGAGAGCAAGGCAGCGCACGTGTCGTTTAAAGACGTGAGAGTCCGCTTTGGCGACAGCCAAAAAGCAGACGATCTGACGGGTTTTAGAAGATTAAAGAGTAACTAAAAACTTAACCAACTTTTTTTACTTAATGATCCGTAAGAATGGATCTTTATTAATACCAGTCATTGATTCGATTAACTTTTTGGCATTTGTTTATAAAGTGTTCTATTTCTACAATATATGGTGTAAAAACGTCTTAGTGCCCCCCTCCACTGGGCTCTGCCCACTTTTCCAGCATTTTTCAAATATTGCCAGTGGGTGTCAGGCTCTGACCAGGGGTTTAGTTACCCTTTAAATACAGACCGAAACTAAAAAAAACAGACCGGCTTTTATTTACCAACTTGCAGTCACACCAGGCGTCTAAAGGAGACAGGCGTCTATTTGGAAGTTTTACTTAATAATAATGATGAAATACGTCTGGTCACCAACACTTAGTTTGGAGTTTTGAGTTAGAGAAAGTTTTTTATGCATCCATGATTTACTGTTAGTGAGGGAGGCTGTAAGGGTTGAATGGGTGGAGGTTGTGATGGTCTTTGAGGAGAGGTAGAGTTGGGTGTCATCATTGAGGCCATGTTGGCGAAGGATCTGTCCATGGGGAGGATGTACAGGATAAAGAGGAGTGGGCCAAGAACTGAACCCTGGGGGACACCATGAATGACTGGAGTGGTAGAAGACGTGCAGTTGTTTATGGAGATATAATGGCATCTGTCAGAAAGATAGGAGGTGAACCAGGTTAGGACGGAGCCAGTTATTCCAATTTGGTCCTGGAGGTGTGAAAGGAGGATGGAGTGCTTGATGGTGTCAAAGGCTCCATTGGGATGAGATGGAGAGGAGACCAGAGTCAGCAGCAAGTACAATGTTGGTGATTTTGAGGAGGGCGGTTTCGGTGCTGTGTTTGGATCGGAAGCCGGATTGGAATGGTTCATAAAGGTTTTAGATAGGCAAAAGATATATACTGTGAAGCTGTTTTGATGCAATCTATATTGTGAAAAGCGCTATACTTGACTTGCCTCTAAACAAGGACGGATAAGGAACTGAAAGTTCGCAGACTTAAGTAATAGATGGCCAAAAGATGCACGCTGTAGCTTTTGGCGAAATGTGAAAAGACTCAAACCGTTTGGGTGGAGAAGATCTTAGTTGTAGATCTAGTGCGTGTATACTAATGCTTGTTGACACTTGTTTCCAAAGTCCCTACATCTTCTCCTTTGACTATTCCCTCATCTCTAAATCAGAATTTTAATGCGGGGCACAATGCAAATCAGTTAAAACCAGTAAAACCAAAGCAGAGATAGTCAAATGATGCAGCAGAGCTGGAAAGTGAATAAGAGAAGAAGAGTTAATGCTACTCAATTTACAATTTAAATTGGGACCCAACCTCCATGTCATTTTTTATTTTTTTTTCCAGTCTATGCCTCTGATAACAGACCACTCGATAATGCAATTTCTGTAAAGTTGCTTTGAAACACTGTGAATTGTGAAAAGCACTATACAAGTAAATTTGAACTAAATTTGAACACAATAAAGTATCTTATGTGGTGTAATTTCTCAGCCAAATAAATGTGTGATTAATACAAATCATGTATTATTGTACTCTTTTATTGTATGTGATCTTCCCATCAGTTTGTAGTCCTCCTGAAGAGATGTGGACACTCAGACTCCTGTTTTTACTTCTCGGTAAGGATCGCTCACTTCTCTTGTAATAATAGCTGAAGTTTACTTTGAAAAATAAGTCTTCTCTCAAATGTACAACTAACAGGAAGTTAATCTAGCGTGCCAACCACTTGCAACTAACCATTTAAATAATGAGCAACTAATTATTCTGTCGTATGAGTGTTTAAAAATGTAAGTCACAGTGACAACTCCAAATAACACACAATTGGTTCTCTGTTTTCTGATTTTAGACTTGGTTGCGCCACTGTTGTTTGATACGTAAATGCATTTCTTTTTCAAATAAGTTTTAAGCAAATGATTCCTTTGCATTAGTTGATCTGTAACCTATTGTTGGTCTTTAACAATGTTGTGGCCATTTACACACTCACCTAAAGGATTATTAGGAACACATTCACATTTATTCATTTAGCTGACGCTTTTATCCAAAGCGACTTGCAATTGTTATTTATGTCAGAGGTCGCACGTCTCTGGAGCAACTAGGGGTTAAGGGTCTTGCTTAGGGACACATTGGTGTCTCACAGTGGATTCGAACCCAGGTCTCTCACAACAAAGGCATGTGTCTTAACCACTGGGCCATCACCACCCCCAACTAACACCTTTTTCGTTGCATTGATTCAACAAGTTGCTGAAAGCATTCTTTAGAAATGTTGGCCCATATTGATAGGGTCGCATCTTGCAGTTGTTGGAGATTTGTGGGATAAACATCTCCCGTTCCACCACATCCCAAAGATGCTCTATTGGGTTGAGATCTGGGGACTGTGGGGGGCATTTTAGTACAGTCAACTCATTGACATGTTCAAGAAACCAATTTGAAATGATTCGAGCTTTGTGAGATGGTGCATTATCCTGCTGGAAGAAGCCATCAGAGGATGGGGACATGGTGGCCATAAAGGGATGGACATAGTTAATTTAGAGAGAATTAAAAAAAGGGTTTCACTCTAAACCTTTGCCTAAAACGGCGAGGCACATTTTAATGCTTTTACATGACATTTTTTTCCAGATTTATAACCATTTGCTATTTATTTTGGCCAACAGGCACTGTTGTCAGTCATGCCTGGACAGATAACTTGCAAGGTAACTGTTTATTTAATATTTAAAGAACATGTTTGCTGATTAAACCAATTATTGAGAAAGTCATGCTCTGATTATATTATAATGCAGCGACACAGCCCATTTATACTAATAACATGTTTTGTATTCTTTTAACCCTTTCTAGAGAATATTGCAATCAAGGGAATTGCTGTACAGTCATCCACATTTTACTACAGTACTGATAGTGCAACTGATAATGATAATATTTCCTGCACCCATACCAACACAGAGACTAACCCGTGGTGGAGGCTCGATCTGACAGCCTTGAAAAATATTAAAGAAGTGGTCATCACTCACCGGATCGACTGCTGTCCAGAGCAAATGGATGGAGCCGAGATTCGCATCGGAAACTCCCTTGTCAACAACGGCAACAACAATTCCATGTAACATTCTTGTTTTTTCTTGAAAAATTTTCACTTACTCAAAAACACATAACAATCAAAATGTTAATGGAATTCCAAAAGTATGACATGAACATGTGCAATAATATTTAAAAGCATCTCAGGTTCTGTATGTAACCCATAGGGAACGAGACGTTGAAACGCGATGGGAACGCTCTGCGTGATTGCGTCATGAATAGGGTTGTGTATCGTTTGAATTTGAACGATTCTGATTCCGATTCCTTGTTTCGATTCCAGTTCCCAACGATTCTCGATTCCGATTCTTTTAAGAGGCAGGGTCAAAAAAATTTAGGTAACCTTGCTAACCAACGGTCTTTCTGAAGGAAATACTCCTTTCTTAAGGGAAATACTCTGCATTTTGCCGAGATTTTGTTATTTTTAGAAAAGTGAAGCCACACTTTGGACCGCCGACGTAAGCTACTCATGTTCGACTCGCGCGGTTATGCCAACACTTCCGGTAGACGCTTCTTCATTGGTGTTGTTCAGCGGTTTCTTCTTCTGGTCGGCGGACTGTGAATATCGAAACTAGGAATCGAAATTTTAACTTTTGAACGATTCCGGGAAAAACGAAAAGTTAGTCCCTGTTCCGATCGATTCTCGATACCCAACCCTAGTCATGAAGCACGTGTATAATCAGTCCAATGGAAAGACGAGACGTCACAGATGACGTCATCGACCAGGAAGCTATAAAGCACCCCTGAAAACAGATGGCGACAGCTTCTGGAAAGTCTGAAGCAAGTCGATCAGGGCATGCAGGAAGTATGGCAGGCGAACGCAGCGTCTCGTTCCCTCTCAGGGAACCAGGGCTGCACACATTCGCCTTCCACGAGAAAACTATATGCATTGAAATGGAAGTTATTCTCCACTTGGCGGTGGCTGCGGCTGAGAGCTTTAAGCAGACGGCTGTTTTGTGTGACCTGCTGATCGCTTCGGGAGGAAGTGCTTCAGATTCTGTGACGTTTTTGGACCACTATGAATATTTTCGCGAAATCTTTGATGGAAGATCCGAAGAGGCCGGGGGAGCAGATGGGCGCATCGAGGAACACAGAGCGCTCCACTTCTGGCATCTCCGACAGCTTCAACCGTACATGTCTCTGAGCAACGATAAGAGCAATGTGGTCCCTTTTTAGTGCCAGTTAGAAGCCTAGAAGCGCAGTTGACGTTGACAGATCCCTGCATAAAGAGAGTTGCAATAGTCTAGTCTTGTTGTGATGAAAGCGTGGACGACGACCTCCAGATCTTTAAACGCGAGAAGGGGTTTTATCTTAGAAATCTCTCTAAGCTGATAAAAGCTTCTCTTTACAACAGAGTTTATCTGTGATGAGTCGACTATTTCAGCTTTCCTGCAAACCCTTCTAAGGGCACGCCTGTCATTATTAAGCCAAGGCTGAGATCTAAGTTTTGGCCTTTTAAGCCTAAACTTCATTTATAATATTCGAGCATAGAGTGTTAAACTTATCAGTTAATTCTTCTAAATCTAAACAGGGTTCTGATGCCTCTATGATAGAAGAGATAGGGCTAGACACATATGCTTCAGTAAAAAGATTTGAAGTAAATCTTTAGTTCATGTGAAGTAAATCATGTTTCAAATTCTCTCTAGATGTGCAACAATCTCTACGATTCCAGCAGGTATATCCGTCTCTTACTCGTGCGGTGGAATGGAAGGCCGTTATGTGAACGTGTTCCTTCTTGGAGATTCGAAGAGTATCACTCTGTGTGAAGTGAGAGTCTATGGAACAGGTAATAATATATACAACTTATGAAATTAAGATTATTCTCCAAGGCCGTATCTATAGCCGCTTTCCGACCGGAGGGACTTTTGCAGTTCCTAGAACCTAACGTTCCTATAACCCTCTTTTTCTCGTGTTTCGACCGGACTCAATTGGGGATTTTTTAGTTCCTCAGACCGTAGTTCCTATAACTCTTTCAGTACCTAGTCTAGAGCGAGGACTTTTTTTAGTTCCCTTTCCCTCGGTCTACGTTGATTGGTTAAACTTATAAGTCATGCCCACTGTCGACACGGAACTTGCTGTCAGCCATACGCCGTGTGTTTTTGCAAAACATTACAACGAGGATTAAGACAAACATAACGCATTCAACCCACTAATTGCTAATGCTAGATAAACTTACCCGTCATTTTATTTGCCTCCTCCTGCCTCATTACTAATATCATATTACGCTGGAGCCTTCATCTTCTGTGTTTCTCTGTACAGAACTCAAGCATAATCTTTAAACGCCGCCGTTCGTTCTCCGTTAATAAGGTCCCGGCAAGGCAGAACAACCCAGACAGCAAACTGACATTGAATCAACGTGGAAACGACGTCTCTCATGACATCGAAACAACGTTGATTTTGCTCATCGAATTAACGTTGAACCAACGTCAGACGCGGCATTCTTCAAAGCTAAATGAAAATCGAAAATGGGTTTGCTTTAATAATGTTGAAACAACGTTGATTTCAAGTTGATTTTCTGTTAGTTTTGAACGAATGACGCGTCTGACGTTGGTTCAACGTTAATTCGATGAGCAAAATCAACGTTGTTTCGATGTCATGTTTCCACGTTGATTCAACGTCAGTTTGCTATCTGGGAATCTTAGTACAGACATTTATGTATACAGCAAACTTAACATACAATATATAAATTACAAAGTCTTTCATACTAGGGTATTTTAAACGTATATAAAGATATTATAACATTTGCATATTTTCAATGTTTTAAACGCTTTTTGCTTCATAGAAAATCGGAGTGAATCAATATAAACCTCATTTTCTTTCCTAAATAAAATAAAATTAGGCTTTTTACAGGAGAATTTGCATTTATGAACATAAAATTTTGCCATTAAAAGAATGAAATTAATTAAATAATTCTGATTGTGCTTAAATGCTGGTTTGTTGTTGTATGTGGCCACGCTACGTCTAGTGATGACCCTTTTTTAAGACCGTCGCCGTGCTTGCGTTACCCCTCCTGCCAGTTCCTATGGCCACTTGGCCAGTGCAAACGCAAGCAGCAAAACCCAGTTTTGGGGAGAGTAGTTCTTAGAACTGTTTAGAAGTGGACAGTGCATATAACTACTTGGTCGGAAAGCGGCTATTATGATCAAAAATACAGTAAAAACAGCAAAATATTACAATGTAAATCCTTTTTTTCTATGTGAATAGTAATCTATTTTTTCCTGTGATCAAAGCTGAATTTTCAGCATCGTTATTCCAAGTATTTGAATACTTGATAAATGATCAAATAAAACATTTTGGTAACACTTTACAATACGGGTGCACTAATATATAAATATATACAGTATATATATTCAGTAATCAGTCTCATCCCAAGACGTCATATAACTGACGTTTTGGGACGTCTTTTGACCATACGTCAATATTCGCCTTTTTAGGGCCCCCTTAAACGTCGGTAGATGAGGTTATGGGATCCTAACTCTACCCCAGACCTAAACCTAACCCTAAACCTAACCCGTCACCTAACTGACGTTAAAGGTAAAGCGTCAGTTGTATGACGGCCCGGGATCGCCATCTACCGACGTTTAAGGGGGCCCTAAAAAGGCGGATATTGACGTATGTTCAAAAGACGTCAGTTATATGACTTCTTGGGATGAGACTGTGTTACATGCAGCCTAATCTCTTCCCAGATGGTGTGAGATTAACTGGGAATGCTGTTCAGTCATCTGTATATCTGTACTGGAATGCTCACAGTGCGATCGATGGAACAAAAATTGCCCCAGGCAGAGCCTCATTTTGTAGCCAAACATATGTGGGGTCTAATCCATGGTGGAGGCTGGACCTGCTGGATCATTACTACATTAGTGCAGTGATCATCACAAACAGAGCAGACCTCTTTGGTGAACGAATCAACGGAGCGGAGATTCGCATCGGAAACTCACTGGAAAACAACGGCAACAACAATTCCAGGTTACAGTTCCTCATCACTCTTAGTGGAAACCGTTCTATATACAATCTTAAAGGGTTCTGTCTAGCGCTTCATATATAAAACATTTTAGGGGTTTCTTTTTTTAATGAATTAATTTAGTTTCAATTCCTTTTTAACCCTCTGTGGTTCTTCGGGTCAATAATGATAAAAAAATAAAATAAAAAATATTTTTTTTTTCATTTGAAAAATTTTTAAATAAAAAATATATATATTTTTTTTAAATAAAAAATGTTAAAAATCGTAGCTTCATTGGAATGGTCCGAAACTTGGTGACTTTATTGGTACTTGGTATATGAACACCCATAAAAATTGAGGACACGATTGGAAAAGTCTAAGTGATCTTAAAAAAATAGTCACACTCAGGACCTTCGGGTCAAAAATAACCCGCATAGGAAATGAATGGGAAATTGGCAAAAATGTGAAAATACTGAGTTTTTTTTGTGCGTACAATCTACAAATCAGCCACGATCTTGAAAAAAAGCACACAACAGTGAAGGGGTGAATCTATAAAACATCAAGAGTGCAAAACAGACACATCCACACACACAAACACACTTTTATACACACACACCAAAAAATTCAGATTATACATGTGTTTTGCATTTTTAAAAAGCTCAGTTTGTCCACGAAATGGCATCCATCTAATTTCAAAAATTGCTTTTATGAGGCCTAGGCTTGACTCCAAAATGAAATGCAGCTTTAAAAAAAAAAAATATTAAAAATATTTTTTTTCTATTTTATTCAATGGGGGAAAATTTGGTCATAATTATTGCATTAATACTAATTTAATTTTTTTTTTTTTTTTAAATTTTCTCAAAACACCAAAAAAGAAAAGAAAAAAATATTGTAAAAAAAAAAAAATTATGATTTTCTTTTTTAAATATGAATCTCGCCCCTTTTTGACCCGAAGGCCCCGAGTGTGACTGTTAAACGAAGAACCCCAGAGGGTTAATTATGAATTAAACCAGAATCATTTTTAAATAATCTGTAAATACTAGTGCTGTCAAACGATTAAAAAATATTTAATCGCGATTCATCGCATTAATGTCGTAGTTAACTCGTAATTAATCACACATTTTTATCTATTCCAAATGTCTCTTGATTTCTTTTTCCTCACATTATTATTTTTTCCTCATTTAATGCTCTTTTCAACATGAAAAAGTGGATCGGCTTGCTTTGTGCAGATGGTTTTTTTTTTGTTTTTAATTATTATTATTGAAAACAACATTAGAATTTACGGTGTTCAATTTCACACTAACATTCTCACTTGGAGCAAATAATCTCTCACACTCAATAATATTTATTTTCACTATATTTCTGCATTTTATTTATTTATTTCTACTTTCATTTATTTAATTATTTTTCATTTTGTGATTTTTAGTCCTTCATAGCATTCTGTACTACATAAATATATGTTTCTTTGAAGGAATATATATATATATATATATATATATTTTTTTTTTAAGACGCAACACGATTGATGTTTTCCTTCCTCTCTTTGACTCTCTCCAGATGTGCTGTAATTCCGAGTATTCCAGCTGGAGCTTCTTCTAAATTCGTATGTCCTCAAATGGAGGGCCGTTACGTGAACGTGTTTCTTCCTGGAACTTCGAAGGTTCTTGCGCTGTGTGAGGTGGAAGTCTATGGGGCTTTGTCAGGTAATTCAGTATGGGGGATGGGGGGGTGGTTATGTTGGCTACAATGACAGGTTATGATGTATCGGTTTACGTCAAGTTGTCATATTTGCATTTAAAATGTCATTATTGAGCTAAAGACACGTCATAAACATGCATAAACCCTACTTCATATTCAAGACATATGTCATGTCAGTCGTATGCACACCTGTTCAAGTAAAGTGTTACCCAATCACCTATGAATGGAGACTTGTTCTTGAAACCAAAAAGCCTGTTAAATTGCACTACTTATAAATTAACCATGCTTGCATTTTAATGTAATGTAAAGTCAAGTCACCTTTATTTCTATAGTGCTTTGTACAGTACAGATTGTATCAAAGCAGCTTCACAGTGTCAGGTGTATGTGCCCCGGTGTCCACTAGAGGTCCTCTTTCCCCACTTTTGGAACCACATTCCTCACCAGTGTTGGGTGTGTTACTTAAAAAAAGTAATCAGTTACAATTTGTGAGAAGTAACTAACTATAACTGGGTTAGTAACTGAATTAAATAATTATGAAAGTAACTAATTACCAGGGAAAGTGACTATTGTGTTACTTTAAAAAAAGAAAAAAAAGAAGAAAAAAAAAGGAAAATAAAAGAAAAATAAGTCTGAGAAATAAGAGAAAATAAGCCTGTCAAATCATTTGGATGCACCCAATATTAAATGCGTTAAATTAATGAAATGGAAACTATAGAATAAATTATTAATATAAAAAATTGTACACTAATCTACTCTATCGTAATTTTGCTCTGTGAGAGACAGCAATAAAATTCAATATATTATTTTAAATATTATCATTAGTATAGTAGAACAATAAAACATAATTTTAGGTTTAGAATAAGAACTTTTAATTAGGGCTGTCAAAACGATTAATCGCATCCAAAATAAAAGTTTGTGTTTACATAATATATGTGACACTGTGTATAATTATTTTAGATATATAAACACACACACATGCTTATATATATTTAAGAAATATTTTCATGTATATTCTATATATAATTTATATTATATATAAATATCTTATATATAAATAATATTTTTTTCTTAAATATACATGCATGTGTGTTTTTTACATATATACAAAATAATTATACACAGTGCACCCACATATATTATGTAAACACAAACTTTTATTTTGGATGCGATTAATCGCGATTAATCATTCTGACAGCCCTACTTTTAATATTTAATATTGCACAGACCACAACTGGCCAACAAATAAGTCGAAATATAAAGTGCTTAAATGTACCAATAATGAATAAATAATAATAAAAATATATACATACAACTCTTTGTAGTGAAAATTAAAATGATAAACAGTTTAAAGGAGTAGTTCACTTTGAAAAAAAAAAAACTTTTGCTGATAATTTCCTCACCCCCATGTCATCCAAGATGTCCACGTCATTCTTTCTTCAGTCGAAAAGAAATGAAGGTTTTTGATGAAAACAATCCAGGATTTTTCTCCATATAATGGACTTCAATGGGGTCCAAACGGTTCAAGGCACAGTTTCAGTGCAAACTGTTCAAAGGGCTTTAAACGATTCCTCTTAGATTCTTTATAGAAGACCTCACAGTTCAACTACACAGCTAACAATCCTAGCTAGACTTGATATGACAGTATAAAACTCAAACATACAGGAATACATCATATATACATTTCAGAATCACTCATTTTAATGTCAGAAATGCATCTACTCACTAGCTCACTAACATATAGTCGTCCTCCTATTAGTTTCACTGCATCTGTTGTTATCATTTGTAAGTCGCTTTGGATAAAAGCGTCTGCTAAGTGAATAAACGTAAATGTAAACAACTTGAATATTGTATTATATTTTGTTTCAAAAGCATATGGCATTATTTTACTTCCATATTTATGTCTTACGGCCTTGTTTTAACTCGTGTGTGTGTTCACTTTACTGTATTGATGTGTGTTTTTTCAGTGAACGTAAACTTTGTGAGGATGAAATTTGTCTCCACGTCTGACCCAGACGACGATAAACTCCTCTATCAGGTTAGGAAAAGAAACACACGTTCACTAACACTACACCTAACAGATTTAGATTAACAACTTATTTTCATCATTAACAACTTATTAAAATGCTCAAAAATCATTGAGTTCACTGTAAAACATATTGTTGGTTTAACTTAAAAAAGTAGGTAACCTGGTTGCCTTAATTTTAAGTTGATTGAACTGGAAAAAGTAAGTTAATACAATGAAGGAGACTGATTTAATCATCAGAAACTCCAAATAATAAGTTATCTCAACTACATAAATTATTTAAGTTGATTTGACAAAAGAAAAAATGTTGTGATAACAAATCTTGAAAATATATATATTTTGTTTACAGTGTATGAAATGTGTTTTATTCAGAATTGTTTTCTCTTTTTATGATTCATCCTTTTAGTTTTTGGCAAAAGTGCTGCTAGACAGATTTACTCAATTAAAACATGGATAAACAATATATAAATTACACTGTAAAAAATATATATTTTCAAGATTTGTTATCACAACATTTTTTTCGTTTGTCAAATCAACTTAAATATTTTATTTAGTTGAGATAACTTATTATTTTGAGTTTCTGATGATTAAATTAATCTCCTTCATTGTATTAACTCACTTTTTCCAGTTCAATCAACTTAAAATTTTAAGGCAACCAGGTTACTTACTTTTTTAAGTTAAAGCAACAATAGTTTTTACAGTGTATGGTTATTATTATCATCAGTTAAAATGACAGTGAAAATTGCACTAATTTAAAAAACGATTATGAATTAGATTAACAACTTATTTTAATCATTAACAACTTATTAAAATGTTTAAAAATGATTGAGTTCACTGTAAAAAAATTGTTGGTTTAGCTTAAAAAAGTAAGTAACCTGGTTGCCTTAAAATTTAAGCTGATTGAACTGGAAAAAGTGAGTTAATACAATGAAACTCAAAATAATAAGTTATCTCAACTAAATAAATTATTTATTCAGAATTGTTTTCTCTTTTCATGATTTAATTAGGGCTGTCAAAACGATTAATCGCGATTAATCTCATCCAAAATAAAAGTTTGTGTTTACATAATATATGTGGTTGCACTGTGTATAATTATATATATATATATATATATATATATATATATATATATACATGTATATTTAAGAAAAAAATATTATTTAAATATAAAATATTTATATATTAGATCGAGTCCATTAAACAACTTCCACAACCATAAACAAAGACACTTCATAATCTCAGAAATCTCTCAATTTAGCCCTTTTTTTCTCTCAATTCCCACTTTACGTCACACAATTCGGAGAAACAAAGTAATTTCAACAAAAGTAATCTCAAAAAAAGAACAAAGTCATCAAAAGTAAAAAAAAAAATGAATTTTATGAAATGCTGGGTTGTTTTAAGCCAATTTTGGGTCAAATATGGAAAAACCCAGCCATTGGGTTACATTTTTAAATTACATTTTTAACCCAATGGCTGGGTTTGTCCATATTTGACCCAAAATTGGCTTAAAACAACCCAGAATTTATTTTTTTTATGAATGTATTATTTAATTCCATGGCAGGAGCAAAGTTGTTCTGATACAGTATGTTTAAAAAGTGCAATTAAGTCTTTTAATTTAAAGGATTTTAAAATAATGTGGAATAAAATAATGTCGTTTAGCTTCAGTCTGCTCTGGCGTCACGAGGAATCACGGATGTCAAACTGTCCTGGACTAAACCTCCCCAGCGGGAACAGAAATGGCAGGAAAAGAAAGGTAAACACATTTACACAACACAACTCTTGAAGAATGTAGTATTTGGATTAGACTTAATTATGAGCGTTTTAATATGCTTTATTTACAGGCCAGTGTGAAATAATGCCATAGTCTGGACGCACAAAATGTCTTTAGTTTCCAGGTGATGCTACAAGACAAAAAGTGAAAATATAGTGAAAGGAAAAACTCATAAAAACCTCATATCTCTGTGTGAAATTCCTGTTTTGAATGTAGTTTAGATCTTTCTCAGTAAACCACCACAGTGTGGCGCTGTTAGGATAAATGTGTGCATCTCCTATTAGTCACATGTTCATAAGACATGTGTTAGTCATTGTCCAGAAGTAGCAACATGGCATATATGACAGATTATGAATAGAGTTGTATGTGTTTCCATGGACTCTTTCAGTCTCAGTTCTTTTCTAAATGGAGTTGCTATAATTCTATCTGTTGGTTTCACCCGAGACCTGCTGTATGAACTATGGCACGAGCACAATAAAGCTGACTGAGTGAACTACACTTCTCTCTCTGTGTGTGTATGTGATTCTTGGCCCCCAGATCTGTTGTTTAACTCTGCTCTGCATTGATCATTTTTTAATATCTAGTTTTGTCTAACAGACAACACGAAGCTCGACTGTTTCTCTGTTCATTAAAGTGTCCCTATTATGGTTTGTCAAATATTTCCTTCCATACAGTGTGTAAAATAGCTTTTTGTGAATGTAAATGTTCTGGAAAATCGTAAAGTTGAAAGTGCAAGATAAATAAAGTTATTGTCTCCCAAAAGAAATAATCTAGTGCGAACCAGCTTCACGAGTCGTTGGGGTTTCGAATCCTGCTGCGTTACGGTTCTTTACGGTCGATTGCCTCAGAGCTTTGGTCTCATTCATCGGTCCGAGGTCAAACTCCAATATTGTCATAACAACTTAAACTGCAGGATAAGAAACAAAGCAGTGTTGCAGTACTTGAGACTCGGACTCGGTCTCGAGACCATATTTTAACGGTCTTGGTCTTGTCATGGACTCGTGTGCATTTGGACTCAGAATTGACTCGTACTCGAACATTTTTTTTTAGGACTCGTTCAATTCAAAATATATTTTTTAAATTGATTGACACGCCCAGTGATTGGGGATTTTCTAGTGCGCAACTGCACATGACAAATTGTAATAAAATTGCTTTTAACACCACCTACTATGTGGCCTTTTTACCCTAAACTGATCATATTTTTTAAACTCTAAGTAAATTCAGTACAAAAAGGATTTCTCTAAGTCAATACAAGTAAATTAGATAATCAACCCTCACTGGTCTCGGTCTCGACTCAGACTCGACTCTCTTTGGTCTCGGCCTTGACTCAGACTCGACTCTCTTTGGTCTCGGCCTTGACTCAGACTCGACTCTGGTCTCGACTCGGACTCGACTCTCTTTGGTCTCAGTCTTGACTCGGACTCGACTCTCTTTGGTCTCGGTCTCGACTCGGACTCGACTCTCTTTGGTCTCGGACTCGACTCTCTTTGGTCTCGGACTCGACTCTCTTTGGTCTCGGTCTCGACTCTCTTTGGTCTCGGTCTCGACTCGGACTCGACTCTCTTTGGTCTCGGACTCGACTCTCTTTGGTCTCGGACTCGACTCTCTTTGGTCTCGGTCTCGACTCGGACTCGACTCTCTTTGGTCTCGGACTCGACTCTCTTTGGTCTCGGTCTTGACTCGGACTCGACTCTCTTTGGTCTCGGTCTCGACTCGGACTCGACTCTCTTTGGTCTCGGACTCGACTCTCTTTGGTCTCGGACTCGACTCTCTTTGGTCTCGGTCTCGACTCTCTTTGGTCTCGGTCTCGACTCGGACTCGACTCTCTTTGGTCTCGGACTCGACTCTCTTTGGTCTCGGACTCGACTCTCTTTGGTCTCGGTCTCGACTCGGACTCGACTCTCTTTGGTCTCGGACTCGACTCTCTTTGGTCTCGGTCTTGACTCGGACTCGACTCTCTTTGGTCTCGGTCTCGACTCGGACTCGACTCTCTTTGGTCTCGGACTCGACTCTCTTTGGTCTCGGACTCGACTCTCTTTGATCTCGGACTCGACGCTCTTTGGTCTCGGACTCGACTCTCTTTGGTCTCAGTCTTGACTCGGACTCGACTCTCTTTGGTCTCGGTCTCGACTCGGACTCGACTCTCTTTGGTCTCGGACTCGACTCTCTTTGGTCTCGGACTCGACTCTCTTTGGTCTCAGTCTTGACTCGGACTCGACTCTCTGGTCTCGGACTCGACTCTCTTTGGTCTCGGACTCGACTCTCTTTGGTCTTGGACTCGACTCTCTTTGGTCTCAGTCTTGACTCGGACTCGACTCTCTTTGGTCTCGGTCTCGACTCGGACTCGACTCTCTTTGGTCTCGGTCTCGACTCGGACTCGACTCTCTTTGGTCTCGGACTCGACTCTCTTTGGTCTCGGACTCGACTCTCTTTGGTCTCAGTCTTGACTCGGACTCGACTCTCTGGTCTCGGACTCGACTCTCTTTGCTCTCGGTCTCGACTCGGACTCGACTCTCTTTGGTCTCGGTCTCGACTCGGACTCGACTCTCTTTGGTCTCGGTCTCGACTCTCTTTGGTCTCGGTCTCGACTCGGACTCGACTCTCTTTGGTCTCGGACTCGACTCTCTTTGGTCTCGACTCGGACTCGACTCTCTTTGGTCTCGGTCTCGACTCGGTCTCGAGTGAGGTGGTCTCGACTACAACACTGTAACAAACTCAATAGAACATACATTCGCATATAGACCTTATGCACCAGAGAAACGTGGGCGCCGTCATCTTTAGAATATTGTCTTTGAACTTCCGTTTTCGCGGTCGCTCTGCATATCTCTATGGCATCGCTGTCGAGGAGTAATTAGCTGTTGAAGTGGATTTACTTATTGTAGAGTTAACAAAAGTTATCATGAGCATTGTAATGTTTATCATAAGCATTCTAAAGCAGATGTCTTAACAAATGTCGAATGGGAATTATTTTTACGAGCAGTTCATTCATACCTATGCAAGATCGCTGCGGAAATACAGACCGGAAGTCAAAAGACAACGAGCGCAGCGCTGAAAAGGGGCGGGGCTAGTTAAGGTCTATAATGTCTACCTATGTTGTTCTCCGTGGTTCCTAACCGCTTTGTGAGAGACATCTTCAATGTTCATTTCACGATTGAGCACTTAAGATCTGAAAGCCGAAAGGAACATATAATGCAACCAGACAAAAAAAAAAAAAATATATATATATATATATATATATATATATATATATATAAATGGGTTCATATCAGCAAGTGCGAATGGCACATCTGGTCTGAAGTATTTCTCAAGGTGATATATAGTAGAATGGTCCCATTTTTAACACCAATTTAAGTCCTTCGTGTGAATCACATCAGTGTTTCCTCATTAAAGCATGAAGCTCAGACAGTGGCCGTAGGGGGTAGTGCAGCTGACAGCCTGATGCGCACCAGTGAGTGGATTTAACTCTTAAATATTTCCATTTTTGGCAAACATCGCCTTAACATGGCAGCGTGGGGATTTCGTTCCCCAAAGTGTCTCAGGACGCAGTGGGACGTCTCAGGCTATGTTCACCGAGAACAGGGAACAAGAAACTGCGGTTTTAAATACAAGTAACCAAAGTAATACTAAAACTAAAATAATGACTTGTTTCAAGGTCATGAAATAATCAGGCCTCTTAACATCACAGATCCCAATGGATTAGAAGAGCAGGAGATGCTGTTGAACTACAAGCGTGTACAAATGATCCATTTCCATAAGGATGGTTTCAGTTACTGGTTATTTTCCTGCTCTGTGGTGCCATTTAAATAAGGATCCTTATAATGCAGCAAAGTCAGAACGGGAATCAGTCTCGGCGTCTCCGCTGGAGGTTTTCTATGAAAGGTAATGGACAATTACACATTTATATTACGAATATAGTCTGTCATAATATAACAGTCAGAAAAAAATCTAATTTTCAGTGATGTTTATCATATCGTACTCGTACTTTTTTAGGATAATGGTTTTCAGAAACATCTGTAAATGATGAATAAAGCGGGCTACTTTCTATCTTTCTGAGGCGATACTGTTCGTATCATCTCTGTTCATCATTTACCTGCTCCACAAGGACATTTAAACTGATAAAAATAAAGATATATTAAGATTACACGCACTACAAAGCCACCCAAAACAATTAAAGTGCCTGAGCAGCTCTCTGTACTTTTAAAAGATGGAAGTTTACACTTTCTCCTCTGATTAATAATGTTGTAATGACAATTCCATTAACAGATTTGATGGATGTTTTGTTATTAATCTACTCTCTTTTCTGAGCCTCACCTATTGTTGTTGATAGATATGTCATTTTACTATTTAATCGTCTTATATTTTCATAATTGTCTACTTTTGTCTACACAATTTGTCTACTTAAATGCATGATATGTATAGCAGCGAACTAAAGTAATTTTTGTTGTATTTGTACTTTGTTTTCCAGTGACAAAACCTGAGGCAAGATGACGGACCAAATTTGTTTTCATCTGCTTTCTCTTTCAGGTAAAACATTAAAATAACATGCAGTTCTTTTCTCTCAATGAGAGCTGCTCTGCTCTGATTGGTCAGATGACCCAGTCTGCTCTGATTGGTCAGAAACGAAACGCTCATTATCATTTCTGAGTCTTAACGTTCCAGCGACGTTATGAAAACTTTAAAATAACGTTCCAACAACATTATGCGAACATTCCAGCAACATTATGCTAACATTAAGATACTGTTCGTTATGCTAACTTTAAGATAACGTTCCTGCAACATTATGCTAACGTTGCAGCAATGTTTTGCTAACATTAAGATAACGTTCTTAACGTACTTAGCGTTAACGTTCCCACAACGTTCTCAGAATATAATTTTGCTAGCTGGGATTTACAGTGATACAAACAGTAACGATCGCTTGGATTTTAGCGGGGGCTCGTCCGGGATAAGGATAAGCTTTGGCATCGGCTCGCAGTTAATTTACGGGTCCAGTTTATACTGTTTGTTTTGCTCTTGAATATATTTTAGATCTTCTCCGGGTCTATTAGGCGGCAAGGCTATTGTGGTCATCTCAAACATCACTTTTAAAGATCCCTAAATCTCCTATATTAGATTTTGTACTACATTGTTGTTGTTGTTGTTTCAAATCAGGCGAATTTAACAATGATAAACAATGATAATAAAATTAATAAACATTGAGTGGAACCTATAAGAAGAACCTTGGGGGAAATAGTATATACAAAGCTTGAAATGAGTGTATTCTGTCGACAGGACTCCTGTCACTAACTCTGTGTAAACCACACGGATATGTTCTGATCCGAAAGTCAATGCCGTGGGCAAAAGCTCAAACCTACTGCAGGGAAAACCACATCGACCTGGCCACAGTTCAGACCGATGAAGACTGGACCACTCTACAAGAAGTCGCGGATGAAGAAAAGTATCGTTCATTTGCCTGGATCGGACTCTACAATGACCTCAACAGCTGGCGTTGGTCTTATCAAGAGGAGCGTTTAGTGTTTAAGTACTGGGCGTCTGGCGAGCCGAGTAACAGCGGTGAGGGAGAGGAGTGTGTGGAAATGTATTATGGATACTGGAATGATGACAGCTGTGATGACAGTAAATATTTCTTGTGTAACGACGGTAAGAAACACTCTTTATTGATGCTCGCTTACATTTATTACATATCCATCCATTTATTTATTTAGCAGATGCCTTTATCCAAAGCTACTTTCAAATGAGGATTACGATATGCATGAAGATTAATATAGACTAACATAATGGAATTATGGGTTGGCGATGGAAGTAAAAAATTATATAACAATTAGGCAGGATCATTAATTTTGATGTTATAATAGATGAATAATTTGGTTGTTATAATATTGTACAATATAAAAATATTGTTTACATGAGCCTCGAAAGAAAGAAGAAAGTACTGTCTGAGATGACACCCAGACTCTTGACCTGAGAAGAAGGAAAAATAAGAGACTTGTCGATTTTAAGTTTAAAACTTCCAGTTTTGATTTGGTGCCTACAAGTAAAATTTCAGTTTTCGCACTATTTACCTTGAGAAAATTGTGTGCGAACCATGATTTAATTTCAATAAGACAAAGCAAGAGAGAGGACGGCTGTAATACTAAACTAGGCTTTGACGATATGTAAAGCTGAGTGTCGTCAGCGTAGCAATGAAAATTTATATTGAATTTATGGATAATCCAACACTATCTCACGCCCAATTTGTACGAATACGACGAATGATTAAAAAGTGGCTAATTCGTAACAATTCGTACGACCTCACTCGTACGAATTTGTACGATTTGTCTAAACCCACGTGACGGTTAGGTTTAGGGGCGGGGTAAGGGGTACGAATTCATACGAATCGGCCAATTCGTAAAATATGTACGATTTAGTAAAATCATACTAATTCGTATGAGTGAGGTCGTATGAATTGTTACGAATTAGCCACTTTTTAATCATTCGTCGAATTCATACGACTTGGTCGTGAGATCGGGTTGGTAATACTAAACTAGCCTTTGACGACATGTAAAGCTGAGTGTCGTCAGCGTAGCAATGAAAATTTGTATTGAATTTATGGAAAATCCAACACTCTCACGCCCAATTTTTACGAATACGACGAATGATTAAAAAGTGGCTAATTCGTAACAATTCGTACGACCTCACTCGTACGAATTTGTACGATTTGTCTAAACCCACGTGATGGTTAGGTTTAGGGGCGGGGTAAGGGGTACGAATTCATACGAATTGGCCAATTATGTACGATTTAGCAAAATCATACTAATTCGTACGAGTGAGGTCGTATGAATTGTTACGAATTAGCCACTTTTTAATCATTCGTCGAATTCGTACGACTTGGTCGTGAGATCGGGTTGTTTCTGAACAGCAGAGGACCCAGGACTGAACCTTGAGGTACACCACTGGTTATCTGAGATATCAATAGACATATAAAAGTCAAAATGGGAGATTAAAGGGATAGTTTACCCAAAAATACAAGTGTTTTTAAATAACTGACCGTCGTGTAATTTCAATCTTGTATTAATGCTATCTAGGGACACAAAGGAAACACATTATACTTAACACTGAAAATATTTGGTCCAAGACTTACAACTTTCACTCCAAAATTGCTAGTAAATTTAACAGATATTTACAAAGTAAATTAAACCGGATATTTCGAAGTAGAATAACTGAAATGGAGTATGAAAAAAGAAAAATATTTAAACTTCTGGAAACAAAAGAGAGAAAATGATTTAGTCTTGTCATGCCTTTGATATCTTGACTCTGTTTTTCTCAGAAAGAGCCAACGCAGCACAGAAACTGGTTTTAATCCAAAAGTCAATGACGTGGCGTGACGCTCAGAAGTATTGCAGAAAGTATCACACAGACCTGGCCACTGTTAGGAGTCTAGACGACAACAGACAGATCACCAACTTGATGATGAATGTGGATGGAGCCTGGATCGGACTGTACAGGGACTCGTGGAAGTGGTCAGATCAGGCCAACTTTACTTCCTCAACCCAACTCATTGCTCAGAGACTCAACACGTGGAACCAAAACTGTGTCGGTCTATCTTATTCTAGCTCTTCCATTGATGATCAATATTGCTCTTCGTCTTATTACTTCTACTGCAGCATTGGTGAGTCCGTCACTTTCCGTCTTTTCGTTGTTTGTTGACAGAAACTGAGTATGACCGGTCCGTTCATTTAAAAGGAGTTTCCCAAACTGGAGGTTCATGAGAGAACTGTGAACTGTGAAATTAATTAAATCATAAAAAATGTCAAATTAAAATATTAATATTATATTTTTTATAAAAACGCAAATGCTACAAGTTCTGAATAGGGATGCACTCGAAAACCCTCCAAAACCATTTAAGTCTGAAACCCGAAAATAGCAGTTCCGGCCGAAAATTTTCAGTGGTCGAAATTTTGGTGCATCACTATTAATAAATACGAAAAATGTATAATAATTAAACAAAACGTTCACACATTAATGGTCACATGACATGCAGATGACCAACTAAAATATTAAACATTTTTCTTAGTAAGAGGTTTATTTTAAAATCGTTCATTTTAATTTGACACTTATGATTTAGTTCTATACACACGTCTTAAAATTAGTTCCAAATTTTTGGTCGACCACTGATCGCTATTGGCCGATAATCGCTTTGGGAAGTTCGTCTTGACATTAAAGATTTTTGCGTTATTTATTTTATTCTTTTTTATGTATTTCTGCTACTGCTTGAAATGTGTACATTTATTCTTATTTTTTTACTGAGTGTTAACCAGTAACATGTGGTGAACGCACGGGAGCGTAATTTGAGGGCTCCACTTTTTGCCAGGGTTGATATTGTCCCCACCACTTTTTAAAACCTCTCGCGGCACGGACGGTTCGGCTGACTAGAAGTCTCCCTCATCTATAAAGTCAGATATAGTAAAACATAAAGATATAATGTGCTTGTCCTGCAGTGAAGAGTAAGCAGCAGCTGATCCGAGTGCAAGTCAAAGCCAGCGAGAACGCGGACGACGCTACATTGAGTGCACTCGTCTTAAACAAGGTGGGTTTATAATACTAACCCTCTGGTGCTCTTCAGTCATTTCTGACAGAAATGTTTTACTTTTGTTTTCTTTATCAGAATGGTGCAAAACTTAGTAAAAATAGTTACAAGTCTGTGCTCCTCACTTTCAAAAATTACGAATTTCCCCCAGTGGAAGTGTTTGGTACTGCAGCCAAACACAATCTTGAATGAACGCTCAAACTTGTGTAGATTCTTTGATTTTATCACAGTTTTAGAGTAAAACATGTACATACATTTTTTTAAGTATTTTTGCAAATTCTTCATAACAATAAACGTTAAAAAAAATAAAAAGAGATCAAACTGGAGTCTGTGCTTTAAAGCACTCAGGATTTACAATAGTTTAAGTTGGAAATTTAATTGTCAGGTCTATGCTCGATAAGTGAATAAATGCATTGTAAGTACAGCGTAAAATTAATTTAGTATGATAAAATCCCCTAAAAATACAAAATATTAAATAAATTAAAAAAGATTGTCGAAATATAGTACGTTTATTTTTTTTTAAATAAAAAAAAGCATTTCTGTAATGTTGACCGACATGTGAAGAGCGGCAGTAATGTATTAAAATGCTGAGCTGGATGGATGATTTCTGTTCATGTATTGCAGTAATGAGAGTCCAATGAGGATCATCACACATTTGTAAAATATAAGATGATCATTTTGAGGAGAAATCCATCACACTTGTTTAATGAAAGCCTGTTTTTGTGGTTCAGTTCCAGCAGATGCTGAGCGATCAGGACGTCACACTTACATGGAGGAAACAACCGAACGGGAAAATCTTCCAGAAGGAAAAGACCAGGAACGCCAGTACTCCAGTTTACTGAACTCATGTCCTTTATGGAGTCAAACTTATCTCAAACCTAAGCTATATTTCATTATTAGTTGTAGTCTACAGATATCTGAATTAAACTAGATGAATTATAACTTACAAGTAATTAGTCAAAATAAATTTAGGTCTATTAGTTTTGCATTTATTCATTTAGCAGACCTAAAAACAAATGTAAACACTGTAAAATTGTCATGAAGAAAAAATAAAGGCCGATGGGATGATATATAAAATGCATCAGGTCTTCTCACAATAAAAACTACTAAATTAAGCCCTAGTTAACTTCACAAAATGCACTGTATACAACTGTACACACTATTAAACACGGTCTTGTGCATTTGCAAAAGGTCATTAATAATTGCATTAATAATTAAAAAAATATATATATATTTTTTCCATGGCAAAATAGACCATAAATATTGCATAAATATTAATAAATTCAATCAAATTGTCTCAAAATACTAAATTACAAAGAATAAATATTATAGAACATAAATAAATTGCATTGGTTTTACTGGGATGGAGGAAATTTAATTTTTAGGCGTCCGGTCACTTTTGACCGGGATGATGACAAGTGTGACTCTGAAACGAAGAACACTTGATTAATAAAAACATTGCAGTTGTATTAATTTGGTTTATTCAGTTCCCCACGACCTGCAAAAGAAATTGTACAGTGGGATGAGTCATAACTACATGTTTTAAGTTTTATTTGATTATATGGATGTTCTGTAAAGCACTTTGGTCAGTCTAGTGCCTGTTGTAAATGTGCTATATAAATAAAATGAGCTTAAACTTAAACTTGAACTGATATCTGGCTTAAAATCCAGCTGTTCTTGCTTTATTCAGGAGCTCCATCTGCTGAATACGAGATATACATGTTTTCTACTAAAGTGTTTAATTCCTTTAAAATTCCTCCCAAAATGCATGTCAGAAAATATTAATTATAAAAAATAAATTATTGTCTAAACCTTGAAATGCAATGTAAGTCACTTGGATAAAGGCGTAAATGTGAATTTAAACATTTAGCAATGGCCGATTGTACATTGCAGGTCACTTTACAAACTTCTCTTGTTTATCTATTCATGAGCAAACAAATAAATATTCATGATTCCCATCTGAAGTGTTGACAGAAGTGATTTATTGTTGTATATTTAAGGTCATATGATATGGATCACATTTCACAGGCTTTAAAAACAAACGTCCGTGTAGTTTTACACATTTTCTGTTGTCTTATTGCTATAATGTAATGTGTTCCAGTGGAGAATGTTTGTTAGAGGAAGTCATTCATGACCAATTCGTGCAAAACCTCGTGTTGTTTTAAAGATGCAAAATTTTCCGTCTGGACACACAGACACTGATTTCCATGTGGATTTTGTTTCTTTATTTGAATGGCATCGCTGAGCATGAAAATAACCAGTAACTGAGCTCGTCCACAAGCCGATATTTAACATTTGCTCTGTGTTGTGATGAATTATTAGCTGTTAATGGTCTGCTAAACTCTAAAGTAACACAATAAGAAGTTTTGCATGTTTTCTGAGAAGTGAATTCAGGGATGGGTGAAGGGAATGGTGTATATATTGGGAGATGATCGTGTCTCGAATGGGGAACATCACAGACCCCAATGGAAGAGAAGAGCAGGAGATGCTGTTTCTACAAACATGTAAAAATGATCCATTTCCATAAGGATGGTCTCAGTTACTGGTTATTTTCCTGCTCTGTGGTGCCATTTAAATAAGGATCCTTATAATGCAGCAAAGTCAGAACGGGAATCAGTCTCGGCGTCTCCACACTGAATCTCTGATCCGCTGGAGGTTTTCCATGAAAGGTAATGGACAAATACACATTTATATTACGAATATAGTCTATCATAACATAACAGTCAGAAATTAATAGAAATCTAATTTTCAGTGATATTTATCATATCGTACTCATACTTTTTTAGATAATGGTTTTCAGAAACATCTGTAAATGATGAATAAAGCGGGCTACTTTCTATCTTTCTGAGGCGATACTGTTCGTATCATCTCTGTTCATCATTTACATGCTCCACAAGGACATTTAAACTGATAAAAACAAAGATATATTAAGATTACACGCACTACAAAGCCACCCAAAACAATTAAAGTGTATCTGTTTACCTCTTCATATAAATTCTTTATGTCAAAATTATAGGAAATATATGCTCTGGTTGTTATAATAGCTACAGAATCATGGCTATTATTACCCGTTCAATGTTTAAATCCTAATTTACTAATTTAATTTGTCTACTTAAATACATGATATGTATATTAACGAACTAATGTGATTTGTTTGTATTTGTACTTTTTTTCCAGTGACAAAACCTGTGGCAAGATGACGGACCAAACTTGTTTTCATCTGCTTTCTCTTTCAGGTAAAAGTTAATTTTGCAATCCACAACTGTTATAGAAGATGTCGTGATACTAAGATTTTATCAAGTTATAATACAGAAAATGTTTTGACAGGATCATAGACATCAAGAATCAGCGAATAAATGGTGAACTACTGTAAAGTCACATAAAGGCTTGGTTGATTGTCACCATTGTTGAGATTCATATGTTGATTCAAAAATAAACTAAAAAAATAAACTAGCTCAAACATTTTCTTTATAATAGATACTTTAATTAAATTTCAGATTAGAAAAATATTGTTTCAACATTTCAAGGTTCATGGGAAAAGTACGACAAACATAGATTTTATCTTAAACTTAATCACGCCTATTTATAATGTAAGTTTAACAGATACACTTGTGTATTTCTCTGTCATATCAGTGAATCAGGCCACCACATGATGACTATAACATCATCAATAAAATGACCAACATCAGCTGATATTTTCTCCCGCTTACAATGCTATACCAAATGTGTGTTGAATGCATAGTTAAAGCAGCCAGAGACAAATTAATAGTACATAATAAAGCTCAAGAACCCAACTAAAGCAAACACTGATCTCGATCATGGTGACATCAAATTTATGTTAAAGTTTTTTGCACTTTATTTAAATTTACATATTTTACTTTATTTTTATGGTTTTTGTTTGGCACCCTGTGTCAGTTGACCCTTTTTTACAACTTTTTTACAATGACGGTATTTGATCATAATAATGCAGGAAATACCTTTAAATAACAGTGTTTTTTTTTCAGTTTATTTAAATTTGAATATTTTACTTTAATTTTATGGTTTTTGTTTGGCAGTCATTTGACCATTTTTTATGTTTTTTTATATATATAATGACGGTATTTGATCATAATAATGCAGGAAATACCTTTAAATAACAGTGTTTTTTAGTTTATTTAATATATGATATTTTACTTTAATGTTTCAGTTTTTTGAGCTGCCAGTCATGTAATCATTTAACTGTTTTGTTACCATTTAATTACAGAGTATATTTGTAATTTTACATACATTTTATGTAATTTAAGAAAACAGAAAAATACTGTATGAAAAATACAATTTATTTCTTGAAAAAAATGTGAATGTAACAATACCTAAAATATCAGCTGCATTTTTATTTTTCAGATATTATTAGTAATTTTACAGTGTTTTGAGTACAATTTAAAATGAATGAAATGGTCGTCAAAAAGTCAGTTATTTTCTGTGAAATTGGCTTTTTTTTACAGTGTGGGCGAGACCATATGTCTTTATTGACTCATTCTTTTATGAAGATGATTTAAATGCTGAAATATGTGAGGTTTATCTTTTTATAAAACCTTTCTTGTTCAATTTTCTATTAAAAATAATCTCTGATTCTGTCCTTGCTCAAAGGGGGTCTCGCTCAGGGTGTAATTCAATGTAGAACCGCCACTGTAAACAATGATAATATAATGAAAACACATTGAGTGGAACCTTTAAGAAGGACACTGGGGGAAATAGTATATAAAAAGCTTGAAATGAGTGTATTCTGTCGACAGGACTCCTGTCACTAACTCTGTGTAAACCACATGGATATGTTCTGATCCGAAAGTCAATGCCGTGGGCAAAAGCACAAACCTACTGCAGGGAAAACCACATCGACCTGGCCACAGTTCAGACCGATGAAGACTGGACCACTCTACAAGAAGTCGCGGATGAAGAAAAGTATCGTTCATTTGCCTGGATCGGACTCTACAATGACGTCAACAGCTGGCGTTGGTCTTATCAAGAGGAGCGTTTAGTGTTTAAGTACTGGGCATCTGGCCAGCCGGATAACTACTATGATGGAGAGGAGTGTGTGGAAATGTATTACCCTGGATACTGGAATGATGACAGCTGTGATGACAATAGATATTTCTTTTGTAACGACGGTAAGAAACACTCTTTATTGATGCACATTATTTCAGTCTATGCATTTATTACATACCTATCCATTTTCTTATTTATTTAGAAGATGCTTTTATTTAAAACAACTTTCAAATCAGGAATATGATATGCATGAAGATTAATATAGACTAACATTATGCAATTATGTGTGTACACAAATTCGCAGTTCTGAGTTAGTGCCTACAAGTAAAATGTCACTTTTCGCACTATTTACCATGAGAAAATTGTGTGTGAACCATGATTTCAGAAAGACAAAGCAAGAGAGAGGACGGCTTTAATACTAAACTAGGCTTTGACGATATGTAAAGCTGAGTTTCGTCAGCGTAGCAATGAAAATGTATATTGAATTCACGGAAAATCTGTCTTAGTGGTAATAAATATATATATAATGAACAGCAGAGGACCTAGGACTGAACCTTGAGGTACACCACTGGTTATCTGAGATATGAATAGACATATAAAAGTCAAAATGGGAGATTAAAGCGATAGTTTACCCAAAAATACAAGTGTTTTTTTTTTCAATAACTGACCATCATGTAATTTCAATCTTGTATTAATGCTTTCGACGGAGACAAAGAAAAAAACTAAACAAGTTTTAACACTGAAAATATTTGGTCTAAGACTTACAACTTTCAGTCACAATTTCACAAAGAAATGCAACGTGAATTAAACAGGATAGTTTAATTGTAAAGAAAAGAAAACAACATTTCATTCATGCTGGGTTCAAATAAACTATGGAAATACATATAAAATTAAAGCTGCAAGCAGCGATGGGCGGGTCCTCGCACCTGTAGCACGTCGGGGTGTGAGGCGGCCGCGTTGCATATTTTGAATTTGTTACGCATCCAAATCACCCAAAAAGTTACGTAAAATTCAAAATGGCCGACTTCCTGTTGGGTTTGCTCGTAGAGGTTTTTTGTACATCTGGACATGATCCATGTGCCACAGAAATTCCGTAAATGTAGGTCAAACGTGCGTCGGGGGCTACTTCGTTAAAGGTCACTTCCTGTTGCCAGCAGGTGGCGCTATGACTGTGGGTGAATGTCGGCATGTAGATTTGTTCAGGGCGGGACTCTTGTCAAATGTGTAAAATTTCGTGCAGATCTGGGCATTTACAGCCAAGTTACTACAACTTCCTGTTTCAAGGCGAATCATCGACGCCACGGACACGCCCATCGACGAAAACGCGCAGATAGCACAACTTTACATCGTCAATGCCTTTTGAAGGCACAGCAGAAATTCGAAGTCGATCCGACTAAATCGAGTCGAGTTTAGGGTATGGGTTCTTGAGGATTTTTTGTGCGTCTTGATATGATACACGTCCCCACCAAATTTCGTGCGTGTAGGTTGAACGTGGACGAGGGGCTAATTTTTTCCAATTTTATAGGTGGCGCTAGGGAGCCATTTTGCCACGCCCATTCGCGAAACCCACAAAACACGAAATTTTTCACCAGTCCTGACATGCGTGCCAAATTTGGTGAGTTTTTGAGCATGTTGCGGCAGCGAAAATGGCGCTTACTTTGCAGAAAAAAAAAAATAAAATAATCCTAACAGTTTCAAGAGGGTCCTCGCACCGTTAGTGCTCGGGCCCTGAAAATTGACTCCTGGAAATAAATGTTGGCAGGTTTAAGCGGCTCACACTCGTTAAACTAGAGAAAATGATTTAGTCTTGTCATGCCTTTGATGTCTTGACTCTGTTTTTCTCAGAAAGAGCCAACGCAGCACAGAAACTGCTTTTAATCAAAACGTCAATGACGTGGCGTGACGCTCAGGAGTATTGCAGAAAGCATCACACAGACCTGGCCACTGTTAGGAGTCTAGACGACAACAGACAGATGGCCAGTTTGATAAAGAATATGGATGGAGCCTGGATCGGACTGTACAGGGACTCGTGGAAGTGGTCAGATCAGGCCAACTTTACTTCCTCAACCCAACTCATTGCTCAGAGACTCAACACGATGGGCCAAGACTGTGTGGGTCTATCCTATTCTAGTTCTTCCATTGATGATCAATATTGCTCTTCATCTTATTACTTCTACTGCAGCATTGGTGAGTCCGTCACTTTCCTTCTTTTCGTTGTTTGTTGACAGAAACTGATTATGACTGGTCCGTTCATTTAAAAGGAGTTTCCCAAACTGGAGGTTCATGAGAGAACGGTGAAATGCTAATAATTAATTAAATCATAAAAAATGTCAAATTAAAATATTATTTACATATATATTTATAAAAACGCAAATGGGATGCACTCTCCTAAACCATTTAAGTCTGAAACCCGAAAATAGCTGTTTCGGCCGAAAATTTTTAGTAGTCGAAATTTTGGCGCATCACTATTTATAAATACGAAAAATTTATAATAATTAGATAACACATGTTCACAGTTCTCTGGTGTTGGTTAATAGTCACATGACATGCAGATGACCAACTAAAATATTTAATCTTTTTCTTAGTAAGAGATTTATTTTTAAAATCGTTCAATTTAATTTGACACTTATGATTTAATTCTATACACATGTCTTAAAATTAGTTTCACGTTTTTGGTTAGGGGTCTCAGATCGGTCGACCGCTGTTCGCCATCGGCCGATTATCGCTTTGGGAAGTTCCTCTTGACATTAAAGATTTGTTTTATTGTATTATTCATTTTTACTTATCTTTATTCTGTTTTATTTATTTGTTCTGCTGCTTGAAATGTGTTTATTCAACCCGATCTCACGACTAAGTCGTACGAATTCGACGAATGATTAAAAAGTGGCTAATTCGTAACAATTCATACGACCTCACTCGGATGAATTAGTACGATTTTGCTAAATCGTACATATTTTACGAATTGGCCGATTCGTATGAATTCGTACGAATGACCTACCCCTGACCCCACCGCTAAACTTAACCATCACGTGGGTTTAGACAATTCGTACAAATTCGTACGAGTGAGGTCGTACGAATTAGACACTTTTTAATCATTCGTCGAATTCGTACGAATTGGGCGTGAGATAGTGTTGGTTTATTTGTTATTATTTTATGATTGACTTTTAACCTGACCGCTCGTCCCTAATTGTCTTTTTTTCTACTTTTTTTGCAATTCAGTTCAGAGTGTATGTGAGCTATTGCGCAATTGCCCCATTTTAAATACAAGAATGCACTGCGTAATCAAAATTTGTTAACTATGTATTTTTTAACAATTTCTTTAAAAAAGCCCTCCTCCCCCAACACTAAAGGCACTTAAAGAGGGATTCCCCCATCTTCAAAAGTGAAATGAATGTCTGTAAAATATGATTGGAGCATCTCTATAAATAATTATACAGGATTAAAAGAAGTCTTCAAAGAGATATCGGTATAGAGAATAGCTAGGCTATCCACTGTAAAAAAATATTGTTGGTTTAACTTAAAAAAGTAAGTAACCTGGTTGCCTTAAAATTTTAAGTTCATTGAAATGGAAAAAGTGAGTTAATACAATGAAGGAGATTGATTTAATCATCAGAAACTCAAAATTATATGTTATCTGAACTAAATAAATTATTTAAGTTGATTTGACAAAAGAAAAATGTTGTGATTACTTATCAGAAAAAGATTTTTTTTACAGTGTGATCTTATCGACTTCAAAAATCCTGATCAGAGGACCCTTGTTTTTGGTCAAAGGGATTCGGCTGACTAGAAGTCTCCCTCATCTATAAATTGATATATAGTAAAACACAAAGTAAGATATAATGTGCTTGTCCTGCAGTGAAGAGTAAGCAGCAGCTGATCCGAGTGCAGGTCAAAGCCAGTGAGAACGCGGACGACGCTACATTGAGTGCACTCGTCTTAAACAAGGTGGGTTTATAACACTCAACTGACTAAGGCCCCGTCCACACTACTGAAAAACGGAGACCTTTTGCTACGTTTGCACCTCCCGTCCAGACTAAAACGTAAAAAACGAAGACCTAAAACAAAGAAGTTTAGAAACTCTGCAGCTCTTTTTGAGTTTCGAATCTCCCGAGGGCGTTTTGGTGAAGACGGAGCAAAACGTTTAGAGTTTAGAAACGCTGACGCAGAGGCTCACGCTCGACTCTCTGATTGGGTGTCATCCGTCATGACGTGTCCTTCTCTGATTCGTCAGCGACTAATTACACCGGCATGCGCATGCCCAGTGTTGAAAAATGGTCACGTGATCGGCATTTTCAGTCGTTTTAATGTGAACGGAAATCAATTCTAATACGCAGATAAAACGCTGGTGGACGGAGATCGAATTCGTTTTAATTCTCAGTTTTTAAATGAAAACACAGTAGTGTGGACGGGGCCTAAAATTAAAAGGTCTTACTTTTGTTTTCTTTATCAGAATGGTACGAAACTTGGTAAAGGTTTTAACACTTGCTGTGAAAAGAAAACAAACATGATTCGAACGGGTTAAATGGAAATTTTATGATGAAAATAGTCACACTTTTGTGGTCCTCACTTTCAAAAATGAGTGCATTCGAAATTGAGACGAATTTCCTCTGGTGGAAGAGTTTGGTACTGCAGCCAAACACAATCTGAATTAAAATTATTTTTTGAGATATCAAACTTGTGTAGATTTATACAGCTTTGATTTTATCACAGTTTTACAGTAAAACATTTACATATATGTTTTTTTCAAGTATTTTCCAAAACAATAAAGCTAAAAACTTTGAAAAGAGATCAAACTGGAGTCTGTGCTTTAAAGCACTCAAGATTTGCAATAGTTTAAGTTGAAAATTTAATTGTCAGGTCTATGCTCAATAAATGGATAATAAATACAGCGTAAATATAATTTAGTACCATAAAATCCCCTAAAAATACAAAATATTAAATAAGAAAAACCCTAGCGAAATAAATTAAGTACATTAATTTTGTTGAAAATAAAAATACATCTCTGTTTATGACCGACAATTTAAGAGCGGCAGTAAAGTATTAAAATGCTGTGCTGGATGGATGATTTCTATTCATATATTCATGTATTACAGTAATGAGAGTCGAATGAGCAACAAGTCTTCATTAAGACCTTTGGCGTCGTTTATTATTGGTGACGAATGTGTTTAGATTTGGAATTGTTCAATGACTTGGTCAGTCCTTCGCATGATCACAAAATATAATGCTTTGTGTTTTGAGCTTCGCCAGTTTCTGCACTTTCGGCAAGATCTGTAAAGTATAAGATGATCATTTTGAGGAGAAATCCATCACACTTGTTTAATGAAAGCCTGTTTTTGTGGTTCAGTTCCAGCAGATGCTGAGCGATCAGGACGTCACACTTACATGGAGGAAACAACCGAACGGGAAAATCTTCCAGAAGGAAAAGACCAGGAACGCCAGTACTCCAGTTTACTGAAGTCATGTTCTTTATGGAGTCAAACTTATCTCAAACCTAAGCTATATTTCATTAGTTGCAGTCTACAGATATCTGAATTAAAGATGAATTACAACTTACAAGTAATTAGTCAAAAATAAATGTAGGTCTACTTGTTTAGCATTTATTCATTTAGCAGACCTAAAAACAAATGTAAACACTGTAAAATTGTCATGAAGAATAAATAAAGGCCGATGGGATTCAGATTCTCTCCGATTCAGATTCACACATGAACGCACATGTGCATTTACAATAACAAGAGACTATTACGCCACAATATTGATTCACAAATGTAAGTGGCTTGATGGTTCTGACACAGTGACTGTTCCCACAATTACTCCAGAGCCTATACTCATTAATTTAATAATTATCTAGGAATGAGAAAATAAATGTGTTTAGAAATCCCCATAGACTCAAAAGCTTTTCGAGCCCCAGTCGTTGAATAGTTATGCTGATTGGATTAGGAGTGGTAACACTCTAGAGGTTCCTAAACCCGTTTACTTCATTTGCATGCTTTGTTTAAAGGGCACCTATCATGCCCCTTTTTACAAGATGTGGTCTCGGGTGTCCCTAGAATGTATTTGTGAAGTTTCAGCTCAAAATACCCCACGGTTAATTTATTATAACCATTTGAAAATGTCATTTTGGGGCTTGTTTAAAAATGAGCTGTTTTGGTGCATACCACCTTAAATACAAATGAGATGCATATCCCCGCCCTGCTTTTGGATGAGGGCGTAACTTGATACCTATGGCAGTCGGTACTGAGAGAGTGAGAGAAACCGCTGTTTCGAATGTCATTCAGCGTACGTTTGAATCGGAATATATAAATAGTACAAATGAGAATGGACCAGTACGTCTCGGTATGGTTATTTGATACATTTATGTACTTATAGAGTTGTAATCGCGTCCCGTTTGCAATTATGGATGTGGAACACACACAGACACACACAAACACTGGCGCAATTTCTTTAAACTACATACACATTCTGCCAATTTAATTTAATTCATCACATGCCAATAATTGAATCGAAATGATAAAAAAATAGAAAACCTTCAGAGGATTTTTTTAACTCCTCGTGTGACATGAAGAAATGCCGCCCCGGGCGACTGCCCGCTTCCCGTGCCACTGGTTTGAGTTTAGTGTGTTTCAGCTGTAATGCCGAGACAAGACTGGCAGGGTTGAGTTTAGTCTGTAATGATGACTTCGAAGATCCTCAACAGGACAGGCAGGTCTGAGATCAGTGTGTTTCAGCTGTTATACTAAGGCAGGTCTGAGATCAGTGTGTGTTTCAGCTTTTATACTGGCAGGTCTAAGATCAGTGTGTTAAACAGGATAGGTAGGTCTGAGATCAGTGTGTTTTAGCTGTAATGATGACTTCTGAGATCCTCAACAGGATAGGCAGGTCTGAGATCAGTGTGTTTCAGCTGTAATGATGACTTCTGAGATCCTCAACAGGAGAGGCAGGTCTGAGATCAGTGTGTTTCAGCTGTTATACTGAGGCAGGTCTAAATTTAGTGTGTTTCAGCTGTAAAACAGGATAGGCAGGTCTGAGATCAGTGTGTTTCAACTGTTATACTGAGGCAGATCTGAGATCAGTGTGTTTCAACAGTTATACTGAGGCAGGTCTGAGATCAGTGTGTTTCAGCTGTTATACTGAGGCAGGTCTGAGATCAGTGTGTTTCAGCTGTAATACTGAGGCAGGTCTGAGATCAGTGTGTTTCAGCTGTTATACTGAAGCAGGTCTGAGATCAGTGTGTTTCAGCTGTAATACTGAAGCCGGTCTGAGATCAGTGTGTTTCAGCTGTAATACAGGACAGGCAGGTCTGAGATCAGTGTGTTTCAGCTGTTATACAGGACAGGCAGGTCTGCACAGTTTTCTCAGGTGAGTGTTGAAAGACGCGCGAGCTTCACCTGTTGCGTTTCATGAATTATTTTTACATAACGAGTTTGGTAAGTGCTTTAGTTTAGTTTGTCCACAGGTTTCCTGTAAGCCTGTCTGGAAACCTCACAGGCTACATGGTAAGTTTGTTTTTTTTATTAAAATATCAAACTTGCAACGATAAAAACGAGCGCAGTGATCTGCACATGTGACGCTACTGTCCTGCGATAGAGAACAACACACGCGCGTGATTAACATCTACTAAACACAGCAATACTCGAGCCGGTAGTGAAAGTTTCGTTGGCTATGATATACTGTTGATGCTTGACCTATATGCGTTACTTGACCCATGAAATTAATTTAACTTGTTTAAATTTGTGTAGCCTAGGTTGATGCAGCGAAATTAGTCTGCTTTTTTTTTTACTTAATTGCCGGTTATTTTAGATTTTATTATTCTTCAGTGTAGAAATGCTGTAATACTGATTTTTGTTTATATTGAGAGAAATTAATCTCGAATGTCATTAAACTAAAGTGTGCACATGTCAGTTTTGAGCAGTCACACGTCACATAGGCTATTTTGGGTTCCTGTAGTAATTACTACAATGCAACTGATTTTGCAACTCAAGCGATCATCAGGGAACATTCTCAGAACGTTCTGGCAAATTATGAACAAACGTTCTTCCAAAAGCGTTAATAGAACGTTCGTAAAAAGTAGCTGGTTTTCAATGATGTTCTCAAAACGTCATTTAGCTATAGAATGTTTATGAAATGTTGTTGTGTTTTCTTTCTTTCTTTTTTTCCCGTTGAACTTCATTTAACTGTTACTTGTTTCAGAACGTCCGATAACTTTTAAAAATAACGTTCCCATAATGTATGAGTAATGATATAATGGAATGTTCCCTTAAGTTCGAACGAGGAAGAAAAACGTTTAAAACGGGATGGTTTGACAATTAAGAAAACATTCGGAAATGTTCATACATTAGTAAAACGAGTTCTTATAACATATATTTGTTAGCTGGGTAGTTCGCATGTCTTTTAGTTGTTTTTGTTGTTGTTGTTTAAAAAAAATGATGGAATAAACAAATACAAATATACTACAGTGCTCAGTCTGAACTTATTTAACCTCATCTCCATCTCCTTTATTGTGTGCCACAGGATTCTGATTCAGTGTTTGGTGCATCCGGTCTGATTATGGAGGTGAGAATCTACTCTTATTTATATTAAATAATTTAATAAGAATTATTAATAAGAGTATATCAGAGTCCAGCCAGTAGACACACAGCTCAAGACGATCTTCAGTGGATCATTCTCTTAAAAAATAAAGGTTCCCTTTTTTTTTTCGGCAATATTGCCATAGAATAATTATTTAGTCCCCAAATAACCTCTCAATGAACAGTTCTTAAAATAACTATTTTATTCTGAACATTTTAATAATTCAAAGAACCTTCAGTGGAAGGAAACGCGCTCATGGACGTTAAAGGTTCATCATGGAACCGCTGATAAAGAAGCTTTATTTGCACGAGTGTGTGTGTAATGTTCGAGATCCCACGTTTGTGTTTTTTACTTGTTTTTATCCAATCTAAACTCTTTAATTCTGATTTTCTCTCCACTAGAATGTGATCAACAGCTCCATGAATCCTTTCTGTTCAAACACACAGGTATCAGTGACGATCTCACACACACATTACCCTTCAATAGTTTGGGGACAGAATGATTTCTCAAGAGATTAACTCTTTTATTCAGCAAGGATGCTTTGAATCGATGCATTAGATTTCTATCTAAAATAAATTCACTTTTTTTTATCTAAGAATCCACAAAACAATCACGGTTTCCTCACAAATATGAAGCATCACAATTGTTTTCAAAATTCGTAATAATCGTAAATGTTTCTTGAGCATCAGATCTTCATATTAGAGTGATTTCTGAAGAAGACATGAAGACTGGAGTAATGATGCTGGAAATTCAGCTTTGATCACAGGAAAAAAAATACATGTTAACATATAGTCACCATAAAAAACAGCCGTTTTAAATTGTAATAATATTTCACAATTTTACTGTTTTTACTGTATTTTTGATCAAATCGATGCAGCCTTGGTGAGCAGAAGAGACCTCTTTAAGAAACCCCAAACATTTTAGTTGCATTTGCATAGGGGTGTAACGATTCATCTACTACATCGATGTATCGATTTATATTCCTGTGATCCAACTACATCGATCTGCGCTCTGCTAGTCGATCTAAGATCTGCATATATCGATCTAAAATCGTTTTAAAAGTTAATTAATCGATCGTATCGATACTAGGAAATAGGAATATATGGGTTTGGAAATTTTAGAGAAATTCTAAATTAACCAGGTTAATAATATTTCTAACCTAATAATAAATAAATTATTTCAGGTATTTATTTCAGTCACACCGGTTGAATTTTTGGCTAAAAAGTTACTGAATCGATTTCAAGTCACTGAATCGTATCGTTCTAAATTAACCAACATCGTCCTCGAATCGTATCGACAACCACGAATCGTGACACAAATCGAATCGTTGTTAAAACGAATCGTTACACCCCTACATAAAATGCATCGACATAATTGATTAAAATGGTGTATGCATATGGGATTGAATCCTCAAATGTTCTGTTGAATACTCTTGTGTTTGCAGGAATACGCCATGAAAACGGTTGACGAGGAAGACTTAAACGGCATTCATCATTCGTCTCTGTTTTCTGACTTTGTGAACAGCGATCCTTTCGCGGCTCCAGACTGGGTTGTGTTTCCTCCGCCTGATTTTTATTCAGATGATGTGTTTCAAACAACGCCGGGCATCTGGCCTGAAGAAACAGACATTTTCCAGCCTTTCAAAGACAAGGTGGACACTGATCCGACACAAAGCAGCTCAACCAATCAGAACGCAGAATCCTCATCGTCAGCCAATCAGAGGGATCCACTGCTGGACTTCATCCTCTCCAGACAGAAGAAATCCGAAGCCGCTCCTTCCTTCACGTCGCCGTTTGATTCAGCCGACGTTTCCCAAGAAACGTCCACTAAAACAGAGAGTTTCTTCTCTAACACCGATCCAGTGTTCGAGGATATTTTCAAGACGCCTCCGTCCACCGCAGGACCCGACGTCTCTGACATCAAGGCGTTCGATCCTCTGTTCGACCCTCAGAATGAGGTCGAGTCCAATCAGAAGAGCAATAATGATCTGCTTCTCATCGGTCAAGAGACGTTGCAGGACGTTAAAACGTCTGATGACGGATTGCAAAACGGAGCCGTTCAAGAGATTCCCTCCAACGGAGGCCTGGTGAGGACATCTGACATCACGTTTACTGGCTTTTAATCCATATCTGTTGGTTTCAGCTCATCTTGTTTTACTCTACAGACTCTATTTTAAGGATCGTAGGACCTCTAAGTGCACCTATAGGGCGTCTGAATCCACTTTTGCTAGTTTAACAACAGGACAAATGGTCGGTGCGTCCGGCGCGTGGCCTAAAAGGGTCGTCTCTATTCTCTTAATGAGCAATGCCTGTGTTTTGGGCTTTACGTGCTATGAACCAATCATAGTCTCATCTCCCATTCCCTTTAAAGCAACACTAAGTAAGTGTGGTCGCCCTACAGGTTGGAAGTGGAATTGCCCATTACTGCTGTCATAAATAATTTAGCCTAGCACATCCATACTGTCGCGCACGCATCTTATCATGTCTTACATGTAGTTGTAGTCTACTGTCGAGTGTACTCCACCTATCGGCAATCGTAACGCTTGTCGTAAAGCAAGTCAAATTTGTAGTTTTCTTATGTCTCATTCGGACTACAGAAACGTGACCCGATCTGACATTCTTACATAGCGTGGGTATATTAGATCGTACCGTAAAAGGGATGGCGTAAGTGGATTTCACCATGTCACGACTTGATGAACGATTTTGAAAGCGTTATTTTAAAGGGCCACTCCATTTTTTGGGGAAATAGTCTCACTTAAATCAAAACATAAGATTCGAACAGTTGAGTTTAACCGTTAAATCCATTCGGCCGATTTTCTGATATTAAGAAGAATATCAGTAACCAGACAGTTTCTGGTCTCATTGACTTCCATAGTAGGAAAACAAATATACTATGGAGGTCAATGTGACCAGAAACTGTCTGGTTACTGATATTCTTCTTAATATCAGAAAATCGGCCGAATGGATTCGAAAATGGTAAAACTCAACTGTTTAACTCTGGGGGAGTGGTAAAATGAGCCTATTTCCAAAAAAAGTGGAGTATCCCTTTAAGGTAAAAAAAATCTTACTTAGTGTTCCTTTAAATGCCAGTTGCGCTCGCGTCATGGTGGATTTGTGATTTACATGAAGGAATTTGATACTGGAAAGAACGAACGCTTCAAACCAGAGAGCAAATGGATCTGCTCGTGTGCGAGGTTAAAGAGAGACCATCTATGAGACAAGCCGCGGATTCCACCATATCTTTATTTACACAATAATAATATTTTACATTGTAATCCATTATTTTTTTATATATATATATATATTTGGCATGTTTGTGTACTGCTACACGACCCTGTGTGTGTAATAAAAAGAGTGTGTGTGTGTAATAAGCAGAGTGTAGCACGTTGTGGACCCACATATAGGTGCATATTACTAACATGCTCTTTAAATAACAAAAAAATATAGCGCCATTGACTTTAGACCAGGTTTTTGTTGGTCTCAGTTCCTCAAAATAGCAACGCTCCAACTATGCACGTTTTCAGACCAGCAGCCCATTGGCGAACAGATCGGCGCACATGCATTTGCGATTTAAGCAATGTGACGCATGTCGTGAAAATGATAACTGCGTCGGGCTGAAACAAGCAAAGTCGCGCCTTGCGCTGCATATGATCGCGCCCTAAAAGTTCACAAGATAAGACAGAGTACGACAAAATTGACTTTAAAATTTACTTTACAATAAAAACAATTTTTCTCTTCCAAATCGAAATATCGATGGCGTAGATTTTTGTCCAATCAAATGCTCTCTAGACCGACTAACCCCGATGTCAGGTTCCAACTTCCTGTTTCTGATCATTTCATGGGGTCTTTAGGGTTTTATAAGACTTATTTATATCTCACCCAAAACAAAATGCCTGTTATTGTGTTCTTGTAGATGTTCAGGAGGCGTCCGCCGAAACCTGCTCCTCGCAGTAAAGCCCCGAAGAGCGTCCATCAGCCTCAGGTATCACTCCTTTACTGGAAACTTCTCCAAACTCATCCCTTTCCTTTCCCCACATTAGTGTTCTGTGGGAGATGTAGTGCATGTGATTTGATGATAATGTTAATCTGGATACAAACGAACTTCTTCTCTCTTTGGGAAACATTATACAATTCAATATGGTCAACTACGTCAGCTAATACATTAACTCGCAACTACATGTCAGCTAAATCTCTTTAATTCGCAACTACATGTCAACTAATTCATTAATTTGCAACTACATTTCGACTAACACTTATTAATAGGCAGCTTCAAGTCAACTAACACTTATTAATAGGCAACTACATCAACTAATTCTCTTTCATTCGCAACTACATGTCAACTAATTCATTAATTCATAACTACACGTCAGCTAAATCTATTTAATTCACAACTACATGTCAACTAACATTTATTAATAGGCAACTACGTCGACTAATTCATTAATTCGCAACTACATGTCAACTAATTCTCTTTAATTCGCAACTACATTTCAACTAATTCATTAATTCGTAACTACATGTCAACTAATTCTCTTTCATTCGCAATTACATGTCAACTAATTCATTAATTCGCAACTACACATCAACTAAATCTCTTTAATTCCCAACTACATTTCGACTAACACTTATTAATAGGCAACTACATGTCAACTCAGTCATTAATTCATAACTACACGTCAACTAAATCTCATTAATTCGCAACTACATGACAACTAACACTTATTAATAGGCAACTACGTCAACTAATTCATTAATTCGTAACTACATGTCGACTAAATGTCATTAATTTGCAACTACATGACAACTAACACTTATTAATAGGCAACTACGTCAACTAATTCATTAATTCGCAACTACATGTCGACTAAATGTCATTAATTTGCAACTACACATCAACTAATTTTCTTTAATTCGCAACTACATTTCAACTAATTCATTAATTCATAACTACACATCAACTAAATCTCTTTAGTTCACAACTACATTTCGACTAACACTTATTAATAGGCAACTACATGTCAACTAATTCATTAATTTGCAACTACATGTCAACTAATTCATTAATTCATAACTACACGTCAACTAAATCTCATTAATTCGCAACTAAATCAACTAATACTTATTAATAGTCAACTACGTGTCAACTAATTCGTTAATTTTCAACTATGTGTCAACTAAATCATTAATTTGCAACTACAGTTCATGTCAACAAACTCTCATTAGAGGGGTAGAAGACTGTTAGGTTATGGTTCGGGTTAGTAAAATAAGTTGACGAGTAGTTGCTTATCGTCAGTAAAATGCTTGTTGAGCATCAAAACATGTTAGCAGATATTAGTGACGGCTATTTTCAAAGTTACTTGTAGTTACTAGAAAGTCTGAAGTGGACCATCGAAATAAAGTGTGAATTTGATTTAAATTTTTTGAGTTTAATTGCAATTTCTCATCTCATCTACGCTCTGTTATCTGTTCAACACTATCATGAAATGTTTTGATCTGGCAGAACCCGACGGCCGAGGTCGAGAACGATCTGCCGGTTTATGAGGATGTCCTTCTCATCGGTCAGGTATGTGAGACACAGTTTCAACAAGCGCTGGTCCAAATAATTTTTTTCCATTTCAAAACAGTCTTCGTTAAAGCATTAGAACACACCAAACATTACAAACTTTTATTTGAAGCAAAAAAGTATTTGATAACTGGACATAAAATACTCAATGGCTCTAGTGAGGGAAAGAACTACAGTCCCATGAGGCATTGCAAACTGTACATGGCTAAAACATGATTATTTTGAATGAATTAATGGAGTTTTTACTTCCAGGACACGACTGTTAAAATCTGCAGTTCACATTCAGAAAAAAATAAATGTTTTATGTTATTTAATTATATATAAATATTGCATAATATGACTCACTGTAGACAAAAGATAAATGCTAAAGGTATGGTAAAAATCTCCACGACATGTTTTTGTTTGATCTTCATGTTGCAACAAGGAAAAAGTTGATTTATTTATTTATTTCAATTCCTGTGGTTGAAGAAACACCCTCGAATGGACTCGTATGCCTTTCTATGCTTGATTTAAAACAAATACACCTACGTAACTGAAACGTGATTTACAGGAAAGGTGTGTGGAGGACTGGCCCGAACACAGTCCAGAACTCTCTCAAGAATGGAAACCAGTAAGTTCTTAATGTGTGAAATGTAGAACAGAAAACCTGTGCAAAAACACTGGCATTTCATCGGCTCTTTCTCTGGTGCAGGCTGGGAAATTACGGCTTCGGAGAGACTCTATACGGGTGAGTCAGACCGTCAGATGATGAGCTATTAAAGGAGTAGTTCACTTTACAAAAAAACTTTTGCTGATAATTTACTCACCCCCCATGTCATCCAAGATGTCCACGTCTTTCTTTCTTCAGTCGAAAAGAAATGAAGGTTTTTGATGAAAACATTCCAGGATTTTTCTCCATATAATGGACATTAATGGGGTCCAAACGGTTCAAGGTCCAAAAGACAGTTTCAGTGCAAACTGTTCAAAGGGCTTTAAATGATTCCAGACGATGAATACGATAAACGATCGCTCATTTAATAAATAAATAAAACAGTTTACGTTTCCGTGATGCATGTTCGTGACTCTCCTGTTCGAACTCGTTCGTCAAAATGAACGAATCATTACGAGTCATTTCGTTCATTGAATCAACCAAATGACTCGAAAAAAGATTCGTTCATTTTGATGGAAGAGGAGAGTCACGAACGCACATCACAGAACAGCAAGGCGAGCGTTTGTGCTTATAAAACTTAAACTTTGGTATTTATTTTTGTAATGAGCGATCGTTTCGCTTGATAAGACCCTTATTCATCGTCTGGTGTCGTTTAAAGCCCTTTGAACAGTTTGCACTGAAACTCTCATTTGGACCTTGAACCGTTTGGACCCCATTGAAGTCCATTATATGGAGAAAATCCTGGAATGTTTTCATCAAAAACCTTAATTTCTTTTCGACTGAAGAAAGAAAGACATGGACATCTTGGATGACATGGGGGCGAGTAAATTATCAGCAAAAGTTTTTTTTTTTTTTTTTTTTTTTTTTTAAGTGAACTACCCCTTTAAAAATATTCTTGATATTTGAAACAAAACTGAACTGAAGTATTAGATTAAAAACTTTTCAGAATTTTCCAAACGGTTTTACTTCATTTTACATTTAGCGTCAAACCAAATATATTTTACAAAAAAGAATAATAAAAAATTCTATTTTATTTATTTAAATTTATTTTTTATTTAAATTTATTATTTATTTAAAATTCATTTTTAATTCTATTTTAAAGTCTATTTTATTCTAAATAAAACAAATAATAATAATTAAAATAATAATTAACAAAAAAATATAAATTTGAAAAAAAAAAAATAAAAATAAAAAAATTTGTTTAAAATCAAACAATACATTGAATGTTATAGTAGTTAAAACATAATTAAAATAATATAATAATCTTTACACTCAATAATTAACCTCACAAAACATACTTGACTGACATATTTATCCTCATTGCATGTATTTATGATAGTCTCAATCAACAAAACTATACAGAAAATAAGTAAATATGATGTTTCTCAAAGGTTGAGGGTGTGGAATGCGCTAAAAATACAGAAACCATTAGCAACCACATAGTTATGTCTTGGCAACCACCCAAATCACACATGTCTGAGTTTCTCACACTGTAAAAATCTGGTTTCACAATATTGTAGATCACAGAAGCGTCCGCTGGAGTCGACGGGACCGTAAAGAAGAATGGAAAGCAGGTACTTATTAAACTCAGCGTGAGTGACATCGAGTGTGTGTCCGTCCGTCACGTGCTCATGTCGTCCTGTTGATCTTTCTAGACGCTGGGGAAAAAACTGCGACACTCTCTGCTCATCAGGAGGAGCTCAAAGGTAAATCACTGACTGACAACCAGTTTCTAAAGGTCCCCAATTATGGTTTTGCAGATATTCCTGTTCATCCGGTGTGCAAAAGAGCTGTTTATGAATGTAAAAGGTTTCAAAGATAATGGAGTTTTTTGCCATCTGACCAATCAGAGCAGACCAATCACAACAGACTGGGTCATCTGACCAATCAGAGCAGAGACCAATCAAACCAATCAATTACAATCTCAGAATAGGGCACATGAGAGAAGTGTGTCGTTTATTTGCAAGTGAAAATTTGTTTAACCCTTAATCACTGTTAGAAAAGGGGTCATTTTGACCCCAGGCTTTTAAAGAGTGATTGCACAAGGAAATATACGTTTTTTACATGGAAAACTATATATCATTTTTTAAATTCACTTCTCAGCTAATCATTTATGCTGTGTTTTTTTGGAATTTTTTAAGTTTTCTATCTATTTACTGCATAATTGCATAACTAGGCCATAAATCGGCAAATGAAAAATTATTTTTTAAAGAAAAAAACACTTAAATTATGATGATAATTAAATCTAAACAGTTTTTGGACATTGCTCTATGTGTTAGGGATAGAATATCATCCGGTGGTTAGTCGAAAAACAGTTTTTCTTAAAGTTAAGAAATTAAAGTGCAATGACCACATCTTTCCAATAGGGAGACATTTTCCTTGATGCTTCAAATTCTCCTCACAACTTGATATATATGATATATATATATATTTAGTGAATTGCACAAAATATTTTTGTCAAAATTAGAGTTTGTTGTTGTCTGATATATTTTGAATGATTTGTTTATGCAAATTAATTATACATACATTTGCATAAATATTACAAATCAGCACTATGACATGACTGTATTCATACTTCATTTTAGAAAATTATTTATCAACAATTATTATTTTTTTTAGAACAAGACATTTTAGAACGAAATAAATTTAATAAACCAAGTACATAAACCAATATACAGTAATACAAAACAACAGCACTAATGAACTGTAATGAACAGGATGCATACATGTGTGTGTTTGTGTGTGTGTGAGATAGAAAGCTCATTCCACTTTGTGTTTATGCTCTAGGACCAGCCCTTGATTTAAATGTATGTTTTTTTTTTTAGATGTATGCCAGTTTTGTTTGCTTTATTTGCCAATTTCTGTAAAAATGCTGTCTGCTGCAGTCATGACGTGTGTGTTTGTGTGTGTGTATGAGTTCTACTTTCTATTTGTGCTCTAGGACCAGACCTTGGTTTATATGTGGAACATTTTAGATTTATAATGGATTTACTTTAATTTTTTGACAATCAAAATGAAAAAAAAAGCATTTTTTTTTTTCATTTTCCCATTCATTTTCAATGTGGGGTCATTTTGACCCCAAACAGCTTAAATGGTAATTTTGTTTTTACACACCTTTAGAACAACCAAATCAAGCCCAAGTTTTTTTGTGCATGTTTAGATAGATTATGTAGGAAAAGTCACCGAGGTTCATGTCCCTGAGATGAAGGGAATATTTTTAAAAAATCAAGGAAAAGTCCAGCGGGGTCAAAATGACCCCAAACAGCGATTAATTGTAATTGAGCCCTTAAGTGTAAACCTCTTCCATTGTGATTTTCTGGGCTTTTTACACACAGATCTGATGAAATATGGACTGTTTTAAAGCTCAATGTGAAATATATAGTCTCGACCCAAAGTCACATTCAAGTTTAATTCTATATAATCATAGTTTCTGCATGTCAACCAAATCTTTGATTTCAGGATAAAATTATAGATGAAGAGAAGAGCTCTGAGACCAACACACACTCTCTGAGTCTGCGTCGAGGGTCAAAGGTGAATATCCTCAAATATGAAGAGGGATAACGAGTGTTATATATATATATAATTATTTTAATATAGATAATAAATAATGTACATTGCAATATTATTTAAAAACAAATGACCCTAGTGTTTAGGCGTAAAGGAAAGGCTGCTCATTTCCAATATATAACACAATTTTTTACTAACGAGCCTGTTCATATGTTCATTTAACACTTTCATGGACGTTTCTGGTATGAATTGATGTAGCGAGAGTGTAATGAGTCAGTAAATATCTTCAGTGTTTCTGATGTTTAATATCTTCAGATGAAACACACTGACGCTTCAGCTAAAGGAGTCCCTGCTGACTATCAGGTTTGATCCACAATAAATAACACATGTATCAGGTTAAATATGTGTATGGGTTGACCTTTGACCTCACTGAATTGTCTTCTTAGGATGATTTGCCGTCCTGGTCTAAAACGGCTGATCTCGCGGCGTTCGGACCGAAGAGAGATGAAGATGTGGACTTCACATCAGTGCGACACACACACACACACACACACACACACTAGTGTTTGTGCTGCGATGTCCACTGTATCTTTAATATATGTATTTCTTATATCTATTTTACAGAAGCAAACATTGAAATTCAAGCCTCCTGTGCCACATCGACCACAGGTATGAGGAATATGAAATATAAAATATGAAATATAGCTGGTTCATACTCTAGATTTAAAGCCTGGATTTTAAAGCCATAAACCAAACAGAAAATCATCTATTCAGGAAGATATGATTTTTTATATATAAATGTTATATTTGATTACAAATTTATACATTAAAAATTTAATAAAATCATTTATAATTAATAAAATTTAATAAAATAATTAATAAACATTAGTATTTAATAAAATAATTTATAAATTGTGATTTAGATTATTTTATTTCAAAATTATTATAAATTATATTATGTATTAAAAAATTGAAGGATTTGCAGATAATTTATTATCTTATTAAGTAAATATTATATTGTTTAAATACAAATAAAAGGGAAAACTATTATTTTGACATTCGAGACTTAAGTTAAACTGAATGTTTGGACACTTCAGTGATCTTTACTTCCTGTCTCTATGAAGCCACTCCTCCTGAGGAGCACACTGTGCTCTGATTGGTCGGCTGGAGCAGTGCGTTGTGATTGGTCGAGCGCTTCGAGTGTGTTTGGGAAATGTCCCACCCCTTACCATAAATGGCAGTTTAACACACTAGCAACTAACTCAACCAGGCCCCGCCCCTTTATTCTGCGCATGAATTATTATAATGAGGAATATTGTGAAACTGGAGACTACAGTGGAGGCGTTTCAGACGTTCAGTTCTGTTTAATTTAATGGTATTATTCATACATGTGTGTGTTCTGTGTGAAGTCTTTTTCTAAAGATCCCTTTTCTGACGACGGAGACTCGGATCTGTGCGCTTCACTGCAGGACAAGCCTCCGGTAAATCCTTCTCCAGTTTTAGTTTATCCGGAGACTAGCGTCAGTTCTGGACGTTATTAATACACACACACAGCTGCATTATTATTCACATCAGAGTGTCTGATTATAGTTACTGAGATTGAGTGGAATTTATCACAACAATCATTAAAAATAATATTGACGAAAACACAAAAGCACTCTGACGTGTGTGTGATATTGTGATGTTTAAGGAAAAATAAAATAAAATAAAATAATAACATGAAAACAATATAGAAAAAAAAGAAAAAAAATGTAAAATAAAATAACATAAGATAAAAATCTATAAAAAAAAATTATAGAAATAAAATAAAAGAAAGAATACCACAAAAAATGAAATAAAATTAAAAATGTAAAATAAAATGTAAAAACATCAAACAACTAAATAAAAAAAATATGTAATACATATATACATTTTGAAATGAATATGTGCATTTAAATGCTTTTATTTTTAATTAAATTACAATAAAAAATAACAAAATAAAAATATAAAATAGCACAGAAATATTATAATAAATAAAATAAGGAATATATAATTTCTGAAGCAATGTTGTTTGGCTTGATATTTTTGTCCGTTCATTGTCTGTACATGTCTGTGGCCAGCAGATGTCACTGTTAATGCGCTGTCTTTGAGATACTAATGCAGTTTTAATAATAGATTTTTAAAAAAAGTGATTTTTATTGTCAGTTAAAATTTGATTTATTTATTACTTTTGTCTTTTTTTCAAAAATGTTGAGATAGCTTTATATATATTTTTTTAATATTATATATCATTATTATCATTACACACACATATATATAATTTTGTTAGAACACTGATATCTTGGCAAAGCTAACTTTGTAAACTTGAGAACGCAGAGTTAGAAAGTTCGAGTGAGTTTTCAAAACTTGAAGTTCTAAGTAGTTTTAACTTTAAAGTAGTTTGAAAAGTTCAAAGTTTGAAGGTTTTAAGGCCATTCAGTCTCTCAGATGAGAGAACCCTTGTCTGGGTGGTTGTCAAGGTGTTGCTATGCAGTTGCTTGGGTATTTTGGGCAGTTGTCAAGGTGTTGCTATGCAGTTGCTTGGTTGTCAAGGTGTTGCTATGCAGTTGCTTGGGTATTCTGGGTGGTTGTCAATGTGTTGCTATGCAGTTGCTATGGTATTTGGGGGTTATTAAGGTGTTGCTATGCAGTTGCCAGGGTATTATGGGTGGTTGTTAAGGTGTAGCTATGCAGTTGCTATGGTATTTGGGGGTTATTAAGGTGTTGCTTTGCAGTTGCCAGGGTATTATGGGTGGTTGTTAAGGTGTTGCTATGCAGTTGCCAGGGTATTCTGGGTGGTTGTCAAGGTGTTGCTATGCAGTTGCCAGGGTATTCTGGGTGGTTGTCAAGATGTTGCTATGCAGTTGCTTGGGTATTCTGGGTGGTTGTCAAGGTGTTGCTATGCAGTTGCTAGGGTGTTCCGGGTGGTTGTTAAGGTGTTGCTATGCAGTTGCTAGGGTATCCTGGGTGGTTGTCAAGTTGTTGCTATGCAGTTGCTAGGGTATTCTGGGTAGTATTTAAGGTGTTGCTTTGCAGTTGCTTAGGTATTATGGGTGGTTGTTACGGTGTTGCTATGCAGTTGCTATGGTATTCGGGGGTTATTAAGGTGTTGCTATGCAGTTGGCAGGGTATTCTGGGTGGTTGTTAAGGTGTTGCTATGCAGTTGCTAGGGTGTTCAGGGTGCTTGATAGACTTTGAGTTACATGTGATTTCCTGTTGTAGATCGCAGAGAATGACGGCGAGAGAAACGCGGGAGGGATCGACAATGGACAGGTAGAAGAGAGATCTGTCATCTTCCTGTTCTCTCGTTCATTTTCTCATCAATGTATTTTTTTACTCACTATTCTTATTTTTTTATTAGAAACACAAAAAGAAGGTCAAAGTCAAGTTTGTTCCTCAAAGAGGATTTGTTATCGGTTTATCCAGGGTAAGTCTGTTTTCTTTGATTGCTTATATTCTATTATATTATATTAGTTTGTGTGTTTAATGAGAGTTTTATATTTGTTATTGGGTTGTCAAGGTTGAAAATGAACCGACGGAGGGAACGCCACATGTTAAGGTATGTTCAGAAGAGAATACTGTAGTCGCTCGAAAATGCTGGGTCGTTTCAACCCACGTTTGGGTCAAATATGTGGGTTTCTCATGCAAACATAAAGGCCCTCTCACTATGGCAAGCCGTTTTAACATTTATTCACCTCCAGGATATCAATTCTTGATATCAAAAATCACATTTTCACTAGTTAAAGTGCTAATTCTTGATGTCTGTAATTGTATTTTCACTAGTGAAATGTCACCATAGGCTTCCATTCAAATTCAAATGTTGATAGCAGGAATCAATTTCTTACTAGTTGAAATTCCAATTTCACATACAATTCTCAGAAATGCAATTCTCACTAGTAAAAACCTTTATTTTTAATCACATAAATTCATTTTTAATTCGCGAATTACAGACGAACGGCGAAAAAATGTCTTCTTCTTAAAATATCTTGAATGTAACTCGACACCCTTGCCTCATTTAGTATGCGCGGTTCTATGAATATGCAAATGAGCCCCGCCTCCACTCACTCACTCAGCTCCGAGATCCACTGGTTGACGATTTCACCACAGATTTTCAGATTTTCACCACAGGGGGACTTTAAGATTAGTATTGTACTATATTACTGCAGGAGATGTGTAACTGCTATACAACGGTGTGTATAACAGTGTGTGTATAACGGTGTGTATAACGGTGTGTATAACGGTGTGTGTATAACGGTGTGTTCCAGGAGAAGGAGCGCGAGGATGAACTGAAGGGAGCGTGTGGTTTCACTCCTCATCCACATCTCAAGGTTTGTCCGAGTCGTACGGGTGTTTGTGGGAAGCTCAGGTGTGTGTGTGTGGGATTATTAACACAGATGTGATGTGATGTTAGGATCAGGATGGGATGGATGAGCTGAAGGGAATGAGCGTTTACACTGAAGACGCCAGTTATTCCCCAAACCAGTTTAAGGTTCAAACTAACCCATATTCTGCTTTTGGTCACTTCTACTGAGGCTTTTAGTGCTAATATACGAACCCTTGTTTTCCAGAGTCCATACTCCAGTGGGTTTATGGGTCCTCCTTCAAAGGTAGGGCTTAGATAGGAAGCATAACTCATCTTTAAACCAGAACTAACCGAGAAGAAGTATGACTGGTGTTGTGTGATGTGTTCAGGCATCCGATCTCTTCACGACTTCAGACTTCAGCGACAAACTTCAGGAGACGCAAGACTGTCGGCCGGTGCGTCCCAATGATCTCTGTGGAGCTTTCAATGGCATTTTATTTTGTTTTTGATTCATTTTTTTGATCTGTTTGTTTACAGAAGAAACCGACGAAGTTTAAAGTCCCGCTTTTACACCGCAGGCACTCGAAGGTAAGTCTTCAAACTCACAGCTGAGAGCTTTTAGTACTGAACCCTATTGATCTGTAAAACTGATCGTGCAGACCGAACCGTAAGAGTTGGAGACGCGAAACCTAGCGAGATGATAGGCCTCAATTTGGGTGAAAAAAAAAATGTTTGCTTTTTTCGAATTTTGTCGAAAGCCTACTTTTGTAAATTTTCCCTGTTTTTTCGCCCGATCGGAATTAAACCAGTCTTGGAAAAATCTTTGGACTCTCTAAATAAATCATTTTAACTAGATCAAAAAATTGAACTTTTGCATTTGGGTGGCTGTAACAGGGTAATTTAGAAAAGGGGCGTGGCAAAATACACTGAAAAGCTCATAAATCCTAAAGGAAAACTCAGAAATTGGTGAACATAACATTCGGAACAAGCATCCAAAATTTTATAGAGATCGGACAATAGCTGGCGATATAACTGTTTAAAATCTTTAAAACCATATATTTCCTATGGTAAATTGCCAATATTGGCTGTATATGGTCTTTTCCATCTATGATTTCAGTGGTTAAAAGCTTGCTAAATAAAACTTAATGTCTTCAATGCTTATGTGCTTAAAGGTCTTAAATGCTTGAACCCCGGCAAATGTTGCATGCAGCTTTAATGTCAGTTTGTTATATTAGCACGAGTTAAACTTCGTTAAACTAGAAACTAGTTGAATGAAATCAAATATTTTATTACATTATATTTCCCATTTTCATTTTAGTTAAAGTTTTAGTAATTTTGTTAGTTTTGTATTTTTTTGAAGTATATTCGTGTTAATATTCTTATAAAATATAATGTAGCCTACTTTGTGTAAATTATACAAAATGTTTTCTTAAAATGTTGAAATAAAATAATTTATTATAAATTAAATGTTTATATTTAAAAAAAATCAGTCAGCATTTATTTTATTTTAAGAATACATGCTGTATCATTAATATGTGATTCTATTTTTTATTGATATTTCAAATTCGTTTTTATTTTTAAATCTTTCATTTGTTATTTTTATTATTTTTTTATATAATATATTAAACGTACATTTTAGTTTTAGTTTTCATAGTAACTCATAGAAAGTATATAAACATTTTATTTCAACTACTATTTTATTTTATTTCATTTTTAGTCATTGTTTATTTTATTTCAACTTGTAAAATGTTTCTTGTGGTTTTACTTGACAATAATAACCATGGCGTCAGTTTGTATAATTTTTGGTGTATTCAAAAATCAGTTCTGACCATTTTTCAATATTAAATGATATAGCAATATATAGTATTTAAACGGCAGCTGACACTTGTGTTTTCCAGAGCATTGAGGAAGCTGAGATCAGGCCGACTAAAGATCATGATGAGGTGAAGCTTCTGTTTATCTCCACATCAGATATTTCTCAAACTTTCCCTAGATCTGATCTCTGAGGAATCTTCTGGCTTCAGTTCAGATTCTTTGATCCGCATTTGTTGATTTAGACGTGGTTTCACTTGTGCTTACAGTAACACTACAGCAGAAAACTAGTTTTGTTAAAGAATTTACATTCATTATTTCATAAGAAACTGTAAGTTAGTGTTGTTTAAGGAGGAACTACTTGTATGGATGAACATCTGCAGACATAATTTATGTAAATGTGCGTCAAATCACTTTTTGATATCAATGAAAGTTACCGGGTTATTCTAGTCTCAAACTATGGTAACTAAGAATTATATAAAACACAAGTAAATAAATATGAATACAAATTATATTTATATAATAGTATATTTATTTATATTTATACACAGTAAAAAAAGTTAGGACATCAAATGTTTAAAAAAAATTAAGTTATGTTTAAAAATTGAAAATTAAAAATTATAAATTTTTCTGTTTATTTTTAACTCATCAAAATTAAGCACTTTTCAACTATTTTAAAATTTATACAAGATTAAACGTCATTTTTCCAATTCAGTTTAGTGTTAAGTTTGAATTTTAGGTTTACATGACTAAAACATCCAAGCTGATTTTACTTACAAATTTAAGGCAACAACTTTTTTACAGTGTATTTATCTCATTATTCATATGTGTATTTTATTTACCAGTATGTTCATAAGTATATTTTGTATTTACATTTATTTATTCATTTTTTAATTAGTTTATGGAGTTGATGCTGGTTAAATTGTAGTCTTAAATTGTAGTGTAATCTCGTTAAATAAAAAATATATTTATATAATATTATATATATTTTATATTTATATTACAATTATATGTATAAATATAAATACAAATATTATTTGTACATAATATTTATATTTATTATAATGTTTATATTAGGGCTGTCAAAACGATTAATCGCGATTAATCGCATCCAAAATAAAAGTTTGTGTTTACATAATATATGTGGGTGCACTGTGTATAATTATTTTAGATATATAAACACACACACATGCTTGTATATATATTAGAAATATTTTCATGTATATTCTGTATATGGATTTATATATAATTTATATAAATATTTTATATATAATTTTTTTTTTTCTTAAATATACATGCATGTGTGTTTTTATATATATACAAAATAATTATACACAGTGCTCCCACATATATTATGTAAACATAAACTTTTATTTTGGATGCGATTAATCGCGATTAATCGTTTTGACAGCCCTAATAAATATAAATACAAATATTATTTGTACATAATATTTATATTTATTATAATGTTTAATATTTATATTTATTATAATGTATATATATATATATATATAATTCAAATTTTTAATTGTATTTATCTAAAATTATTTGTTCCTGCAGATGAAGAAGCCTCCTCTTCTGAAAGTGCCGCCGCTGTCCCGCCGAGGATCAAAGGTGCCCGTCTGACTCTCTTCTCATCTTACTATTTAACTGTTTAAATGCTGACGTCTGACATCTGCAGGCCGTGGAGGAAGACGAGGGCCCTCAAAAGGGTGCAGATCTGTTCAGGGCCAGAGACCTGGAGCCGGAAGACGACTTCGGGTGGGAGGAATACACACCGGTATCTGTCATTTTTTCACTCGCATGCTTTTATATTGTTCACGCAAACGAGTTTAGCACTGACGGCCCCTCTCACACAGGACAATAAACCACAGAAACCTCAAGAAACAGACACGCATCGCACAGGGTCAAAGGTTAGAGCGCCTTCATCTCAACCTACTGTACAATAAAGTCCTTCAGTGCCACTTCATCTGGTGTAAATCCTGCTTTTTTCAGGACGTTTTTCCCGAAGACTTTCTGGAATCTCCTGGTGCCACGTCTGCAAATTATTACATGTCCGACGCTGCTAAGGTATTTAGCACAATATAGTAGAAGGGTCCTATTCTTTTCCCAATTTTTTTTTTTTTTCCTTTTTAATTTTCCGGATTCTTTTTTTTTTTCCTACAATATTATGAAAAAATTGTAATCGTAATCGTAATAGGGCTGTCAAACGATTAATCGCGATTAATCGCATCCAAAATAAAAGTTTATGTTTACATAATAAATGTGGGTGCACTGTTTATAATTATTTTCTTTATATAAACACACACATGCTTGTATATATTTATGAAATATTTTCATGTATATACTGTATATAGATTTATATATAGTTTATATTATATACAAATATAAATATTTTTGTATCTAAATATTTTTTTTCTTAAATATACATGCATGTGTGTGTATTTATATATACAAAATAATTATACACAGTGCACCCACATATATTATGTAAAAACAAACTTTTATTTTGGATGCGATTAATCGCGATTAATCGTTTGACAGCCCTAAATCGTAATTGTAATTGTAAATTGTAATTGTAATCAAAAAGCATGTCTAATTAATTGAAATCATGAAACTTATAACATTTTACGACAATTTATTAAAAGGCCCAATGAAATACATTTTATTTTTTACCCTCAAATTCCGTTTTATTTTTTACCAAATTCTGTGTTTTCTGTTTTAAGCTTAAGCCGTGAATTTAAATACTTTAATTAAATTTTAATAATCAAAAAGCATGTCAATAAAAATAACAATTTATATATAAAACAGAAAAATCATTGTTTATTTTATTTTGTTCGCCCAGAAATTCTATGTTGTGTATTTACATTTTTCTGGAAATCGAATGAAGGCATAAAACAGTAACTTTTTTTGTTTAATTTAACGCAATAACTTTACCGTCAAGAATAAAACATGGAAGAAAATGTTTAATTATTCCATTAAACAAATTAAATTTTAACAATACGTTATAATTTATTTAATTTAATTGTACTGTACAACATTAATATATTTCTGTCACAATTTCTTCAAGTTGAACCGAACTTTTATTTTGCCTGGTTGCGATGAACAGCTTTTCTGTGTCAGTATGATTTAAGTTTACTGATCTGATTTTTATTTTATAATTAATATTTGAAAAATTCCGTATTCCGGTAACATTAAATTCTATTTTTACGACTTGATTCCGCAACTCCGATTTCCGTTTCTCGTGGAAATCACAGGGCCCCATAAAACAGACGATAAATATTTCTGTATGATTGTATTCATGTGTCGGGTATTGTCGTCTCATTTTCCATCACATCTCTATCTGTAAGGCTGAGTGGACGTCTTCTCAGATGGACATGAAACGACTGAAAGATCAAGAGGAAGAGCAGAAGCGTGAGGAAGAGGAGGATGGAGGGGTCAGTAAATTTATGTGTGCATTACGACCTTCCTTCTTCCCTTTCATTAGGTCTATAGATTCTGCTGTGCTGTATACTGAAGTATCCGTCCATTTCTCTTGATGTGATTTGAACAAGTTGCTAGCATATTTTAACACATTGCTAACGTTTTAGCAACTTGCTAACATGTTTTAGCATGATCACATTGCTAGCATGATTTCCCAGACAGCAAACTGACGTTGAACCAACGTCAGACGCGTCATTCTTCAAAGCTAAATGAAAATCGACGCAATTGGTTTGCTTTCCTAACGTTGAAACAACGCTGATTTCAAGTTGATTTTCCGTTAGTTTTGAAGAATGTCGCGTCTGACGTTGGTTCAACGTTAATTCGATGAGCAAAACAATGCCAAATCAACGTTGTTTCGATGTCATGTTTCCACGTTGATTCAATGTCAGTTTGCTATCTGGGTTAGCATGTTGCATGCATTGATAAGCACAATGCTAGTATGATTTCACATGCCCCTAATATAATTTAGCACATTGCTAGCATGTTTTAGCAGGATTTAACCATTTGCAGACATGTGTCTCGCTTGAATTAGCACATTATTAGTATAATTTCACATGGTCCTTAGATGGTTTGGCTCATTTCTGACGTGGTTTAGCATAGCATGATGTTTAAACATTTTGATAGCAGGATATAACCCAATGTTAGCACATTGTTAGCATGATTTAGCATGGTACTAGCATGGTTTCTTGTGAAGGGGTCAGTAAATCCATGCGTGCATTATGACATTCCTCGTCACGCTAACTTCTTTCCACTCAAGTCTATAGATTCTGCTGTGCTGTTTATTGCAGTATTTGCGAATCTGTCACTTTCTCTTGACGTGATTTTGAAGTGTGTTTGTCATAAACGTGTGTTTGATTGGCAGGACACTGACAGTCTGATGGAGTGGTGGAATACAGTCGAGTGTGAGTCCAGATTAATTCACTAAATCACCCGGTGGTCATCAGATCGAAATCACATTCGCATTCAATCTCTGTGTTTTTCAGTTTGGGATGAAGTACCTCCGAACGAGATGATCAGCTCTAAAGAGGAAGAGACCATGTAAGTTTTACAATGTCGTAAGATCAGTCCATCACGTTTCCCGAAAGCATCGTTGGCCAATTATGGTCGCAAGTTGGTCGCAATTTTCCATTGAACTCTGTTGGTAACGACGGAACCATAGTTGGCTAACGATGCTTTCGGGAAACGTACCCCGGAATGACCAAACTTCATGTCGGCTCGGAGCCAGAGGGGCGTAAGTGGCATTTTGGGCGAATATGAGTTCTTTATATCAAAATAAAGGTCTCAATGTGCTCTATCCAATGGTGCCGACAGAACTTCCAACCATATTTGGCTAACGATGCTTTCGGGAAATACACCCGTGGTCTTCAGATTAGCTCAGGAAATGCTCAAGGTTATGTGTTGTCGTGTGAACTGGGAGAAACGGGGTTTTAAAGGGATACTCCACTTTTTTGGGGAAATAGGTTCATTAATTGACTATAAGGTTGGGGTTATCAGCAGAAGTAGTAGTTTTTTGCCTATGCTATGCAAGTACGTGATTTTGGAAACACTATTGAACAAAAACTAAAGGGATACTCCACTTTTTGGGGAAATAGGCTCATTTTACCACTCCCCCAGAGTTAAACAGTCGAGTTTTACCGTTTTTGAATCCATTCAGCCGATTTTCTGATATTTACAAGAATATCAGTAACTAGACAGTTTCTGGTCTCATTGACTTCCATAGTAGGAAAAAAAATATACTATGGAAGTCAATGAGACTAGAAACTGTCTGGTTACTGATATTCTTCTAAATATCAGAAAATCGGCTGAATGGATTCGAAAACGGTAAAACTCGACCTATTGAGCCTATGAGCCTATTTCCAAAAAAAGTGGAGTATCCCTTTAAGTTCTCTCTTGTCAATTTTGAGGATTCTGATTGGCTTGCGTGGCTTTATCATTCTCCCTACACTGCCACCCATAGGTTCGGCATAGTTATGATGGCGCTCGATGGCGTGAAAACGGAGAGGGGGAAAATATTCGTTTCGCTAAAAACCCAGCTTTGTGGCCTGTAGCCTGAGACTGTCCTCTTCTCTCCTGTCAGATCGTTTAAAGCGTTGGCCGATAAGGTCCATCGTGGTCTCCGCGTGTACCTGAAGCTCTTCATGGAGCGAGCCGAGCTTCTCTACCAGCACGTGCTGATCTTATACGGCATCGCCGACGACCTCAGCAACTTTCACCACCGCACTAAAGTCGCCAACATCACGGGGGGAACGACCACAGCCATCGGTGGAGCCGCGGCCATCACGGGACTGGCGCTGGCTCCGGTCACGTTCGGCGCTTCCATCATCGTCTCGGCCATCGGACTGGGCATCGCTACGGCGGGCGGCATCACGGCGGCTTCAGCCAGCATTTCAGACAACATCAACAACATGCACGTACGTTCACGTTCTTCATCATATGCAGCTGTTAGACGATTACAAACACCTTTTCTGTCATTTTGAACTATTTATGTCGATTCTTTCAAATAAAATTGGCTTTGCCGATCTTTAGATCAAGCTTCGCTAACATATGAGTTAAGTTTGATGGCTAACTTCCCAGACAGCAAACTGACATTGAATCAACGTGGAACCGACGTCTCTCGTGACATCGAAACAACGTTGATTTTGCTCATCGAATTAACGTTGAACCAACGTCAGACGCGGCATTCTTCAAAGCTAAATGAAAATCGAAAATTGGTTTGCTTTCATAACGTTGAAACAACGTTGATTTCAAGTCGATTTTCCGTTAGTTTTGAAGAATGACGCGTCTGACGTTGGTTCAACGTTAATTCGATGAGCAAAACAATGTCAGATCAACGTTGTTTCGATGTCATGTTTTGACGTTGATTCAGCGTCAGTTTGCCATCTGGGTTGGATGTTGGCTGAAAGTTTAAAATAGAAGTTTGCAGATTTTACTTGTCAACAGAATGTTATTAAGAATCTCTAGCACATTGTTAGCATGAATTATCAGATTGACTGACATGCTTTAGCATTTTGCTAGCATGTTTTAGCATTTTTCAGGGATGTTTCTTGCTTGAATTAGCACATTGCTGACATGTTTTAGTATATTTCTAGCATGATTATACATTTTGCTAGCATGATTTAACACAATTCTAACATTTTAGCTTGAATTAGCACTTTGCTACCCAGAGAGCAAACTGACACTGAATCAACGTGGAATCGACGTCTCTCATGACATTGAAACAACGTTGATTTCAAGTTGATTTTTCTGTTAGTTTTGAAGAATGCCGCGTCTGACGTTGGTTCAACGTTAATTCGATGAGCAAAACAATGTCAGATCAACGTTGTTTCGATGTCATGTTTCCACGTTGATTCAATGTCAGTAGCATGTTTAAAATGCTGCTAGCAATAATTTAGCACATTGCTAGCATACTTTAGCATGACTTATGACTTTGCAGACCTGTTTGAATTAGCATTTTACTACAATGCTAGCACGACCCATTACTTTGCTAGCATGTTTAAACATTTTGCTAGCATGATTTAACAATTTTAACACGTTTCTTCCATTAATTAGGTCATTGCTAGCAAGTTTAGCATGCTGCTAGCATGATTTACCACATTGCTAGTGAGTGTTCTTGTTTTCTAGCATGTTTTAGCATTTTTCAGGCATGTTTCTTGCTTGAATTAGCACATTGCTGACATGTTTTAGTACATTTCTAGCATGATTATACATTTTGCTAGCATGATTTAACACATTTTAGCTTGAATTAGCACATTGCTAGCATGTTTAAACATTTTGCTAGCATGATTTAACAATTTTAACATGTTTCTTCCATTAATTAGGTCATTGCTAGCAAGTTTAGCATGCTGCTAGCATGATTTACCACATTGCTAGTGAGTGTTCTTGTTTTCTAGCATGATTTAGCATTTTTCAGGCATGTTTCTTGCTTAAATTAGCACATTGCTGACATGTTGTAGTATATTTCTAGCATGATTATACATTTTGCTAGCATGATTTAACGCATTTTAGCTTGAATTAGCACATTGCTAGCATGTTTAAAATGCTGCTAGCATAATTTAGCACATTGTTAGCATATTTTAGCATGATTTAGCAGGACTTTGCAGACCTGCTTGAATTAGCACGTTACTAGTTATGTTTCACGTTCCCATAATGATTTAGCACATTACTGACGAGTTCTAGCTTATTTCTACCATGATTTAACACAATGCTAGCATGACCTATTACTTTGCTAGCATGTTTAAACATTTTGCTAGCATGATTTAACAATGTTTCTTCCATTAATTAGTTCATTGCTAGCAAGTTTAGCATGCTGCTAGCATGATTTAGCACATTGCTAGTGAGTGTTCTTGTTTTCTAGCATGTTTTAGCATTTTTCAGGCATGTTTCTTGCTTGAATTAGCACATTGCTGACATTTTTAAATATATTTTTTAGCATGATTATACATTTTGCTAGCATGATTTAACACAATTCTAACGTTTTAGCTTGAATTAGCACAATGCTAGCATGTTTAAAATGCTGCTAGCATAATTTAGCACATTGCTAGCATGTTTAAACATATTGGTAGCATGATTTAACAATGTTTCTTCCATTAATTCGTTCATTGCTGGCAAGTTTAGCATGCTTCTAGCATGATTTAGCACATTGCTAGTGAGTGTTCTTGTTGTCTAGCATGTTTTCAGATTTTACAGCAGAAAGACACGTGAAGCACGAGCTTAATAAGGACGTCTGTACAGTTTTACTTGATGAAACGGTCTAATGTTGTTTGTGCTCCATCCTCGCGCAGGACCGTAAGAAAATTGAGGTAATCGTTCAGGACTACGAGACGCAGCTGGTGGAAATGCTGCACTGTTTGCGCTTCATCGTTGAAGGTCTCGGTCGAATGCGCGCTCATCCGCTGCTGCGACGCAACAACTACTACACCGGCGACTGGGAAGTGCGACGCGCGCTGCAAACCATCAGCCTCGTTACTGACCCGGTCGAGCGAGCGGAAGAGATAACCAGCAACACTCTGGCCAAGCTAGCCAGTCTGCATTCAGGAATGGACAAGTTCTTCACTAAAGACATGAAGGAGGTGAGGAAAGGTTGTAAGAAGGAGGTGACGGCTGAAGTGCGAAGCCTGGCTAAACAACTGCAGGAGGGTTTAGTGGAGCTCAACTCCATCCGAGAGCAGCTGCTCGACGCCACTGGGAACATCTGAAGGCCCATTGGATGTTTCCTTCGCTGCTCATTTGCATAAAATTAAACTCTTTCAAGGAGATGGAAATCGCGAACATAAACGAGCAATTCCGACTTTCTTGGAATTCTGAGTTTACGTCTCGCAATTCTGCCGTGGAATTTTTTTCTCGCAAGTTTTTTTTTTCTTGCGGGTTTGTCTCACAATTCAGACTTTTCTTCTCAAAATTGCAAGTTTTATACAAGAAATTCCTACTTTCTCAGAATATATATTTTTTTTAATTCTGGTAATACCGAATTTGTCACAATACAGACTTTTATTTCTTAGAATTCTGAGTTTACGTCTCGCAATTCTGCCGTGGAATTTTTTTCGCGCAAGTTTTTTTTTTCTTGCGAGTTTGTCTCACAAACGAGACTTCTTCTCAAAATTGCAAGTTGTATACAAGAAATTCCTACTTTCTCAGATATTTTTTTTAATTCTTGTCATACCAAATTTGTCACAATACAGACTATTTCTTAGAATTCTGAGTTTACATCTCGCAATTCAGTTTTTTTTCTGTTGTGGATTTTTTTCTCTCGCAATTGGGAGTTTATCTCACAATTCAGACTTTTCTTCTAAAAATTGCAAATTTTATACAAGAAATTCCTACTTTCTCAGATATTTTTTTTTAAAATTCAGGTAATACTGAATTTGTCACAATACAGACTTTTTTTTCTTAGAATTCTGAGTTTACATCTCGCAATTCAGTTTTTTTTTCTGTTGTGATTTTTTTTCTCGCAATTGAGAGTTTGTTTCACAATTCAGACTTTTCTTTTCAAAATTGCAAGTTGTAAACAAGAAATTCACACTTTCTTGGAACAAAAAATACTTAAAAATATTTTTTTTTATTCACAATTAGAAAAAAAAAATTCTTGTCATACCGAATTTGTCACAATACAGACTTTTTTCTTAGAATTCTGAGTTTACATCTCGTAATTCAATTTTTTTCTGCTGTGGATTTTTTTTTCTCGCAATTGGGAGTTTATCTTACAATTCAGACATTTTTCTAAAAATTGCAAGTTGTAAACAAGAAATTCACACTTTCTCGGTACAAAAAATACTTTTATATTATTATTATTATTTTTATTCACAATTAGAAAAAAAAAATTCGTAATACCGATTTTGTCACAATACAGAAAGAGTTTACATTTCCCAATTCAGGTTTTTTTTTCTGCCGTGGATTTTTTTTTTTCTTGCAATTGCGATTTTGTCGCACAATGAAGACTTTTCTTCTCAAAAATGCGAGTTATAAACAACAAATTCCCACTTTCTCAGAATAAAAAATACTTAAAAACATTTTTTTTTATTCACAATTAGAAAAAAATTCTCGTAATACCGAATTTGTCACAATACAGCTTCTTTTTCTTAGAATTTTTACCTCACAATGTAAAAATAATTTCTCTCACACACTTTTCTTCGCTTTCAGTTTGAATGAATCTTACATGGGATTGAAATTAGTTATTCTCTTGGGAAAGAATGTCTTTTGATGAAACAATAAATATATTCAGAATGCAAATGAGTGCACGCATGCAGTAGCTTGTTTCTACCGTGAAAAATAAAAAAAATGTAAACAAGCATTGAACTGTAAATGTAAACAAATGTAAACGACTTTATTGAAATTCTGAGTTTAAATCTCAATTTTAAATCACAATTAATTTCGGTAAAAAAAATACTTTAATTTTTTATCTTGTAATACCGAATTTATTTTTTATTATTTATTTTCTTAGAATTCTAATTTTACATCTCACAATTCTTTTTTTCTTTCTTTTTTTGTGAGAAACAAACTCAGAATTGTGAGCTGCAATTACCTTTTTTAAAAAAGTGGCGGAAATAAACTTCCATCCTCTGCATAAATATTAAAAGATTGAGAGCCTGATATTTTTTCCCATTTGAACAACAGTTCCCATCATGCTTTGCTGGACTACAACCTAAAAACAATGGTTGTCTATAGTATTGTATGTTGTCACAAATCATGTTTCATATTTCTGCTGTGGAGTTTAAATTCCAGTTTTTTGTTTACAATCATTATGATGAAAATGAAGCCCACTGACAGGATGTTATTAATTGAGATTGTATGCTTTGGATGCAGTGCATTTTTTAGTAAATCTGTCACATGCTCTTGTTTTGCACAGCTGGTATTAAACCTGAGGGGGAGAATAAGTTTATTTCATGTCTTGACATGATCTTGTGCAATAGCCTACAGCAATGAAGATATGATGTAGCCTAAATAAAGGTGATTTCAAATGTAGTGTGTGCATTACTTAGGCTAGTTAGGCTATGCTACAAAAAGCAGAGCTGAAGGTCGGCTGGAAAATCACTTCTGCTAATTACACACGCCCCCTGATTATCATGTGCTTCTTCGAGGAAGAGCTGGACTGCTGGAAAACAGTTTCTTCTCGCCTCAGGTCTTGAACACTGACTGTTTGAAGTTGTTTTGTTTTGTTTCAGTCAGTGCGATTCGTATTTAAGCCTGTCGGATTTTTGCGTGCTTTTCCCGAACATCTTCAACTAAACGGATCAAAAGTTCAAGAAAACTGAAAACTCAGCGTTTTGTCCGTTTGTTTGTGTTTTCCTTTGGAAGAGAAGACAGACTCGATCACTGGAAAGGTACGAGTTTGGTTACGGTTAAGCGAGTTTTGTTGAGTGTGCATGGGTATTTTTGTCATGATACTTCTGAGCTTTATGGGGAAGTTGAAAGAGGACAAATATCATTATGGGGAACTTCAACTTTTGTTATGTTTATATGACTTGGTCTTTGAACTCATTGCCGTGTATCGCCCGGAAAACGCAAAGAACTTTCGTTTCAAAACACGTTCGCGCGACCCAACAAACTTTATTTACTTCTATCGCCTGAAGCGAAAGTTTCTTCACCGGTTGCCCAATCAGACAGACTCTCACAAGCTCATTAATATTCATGAGCCAAGCCTTGTCCTCAGGCATAGATATATTACACTAGACCTCATCTTGGCTGCGTCAATAGAGCCGCCATCTTGAAACAGGGGTGCCCCTCCACTTTAAAATGTAGTAGACACAGGTCTAACGGAAATAAAATCATCATGAATGCGATTTTTTTCTTGTTTTTTTTGGGGTTTGTTCCAATGGTAAGACATGTATTTATCATTGATCCTAGTTCAGATTTCATCCGTGAACATCATACGCTGCACAAAAGTCCGCCACCATCAATGAATTCGAGGTAAAGGCAGAGATAGTAGCGTTACCTAGCTATTTCCTATGACAAGACCCCTGTTCCAAGATGGCGGCGGTTTTTACGCGTGCTTAGAACCCCAAGGTGAGGTCTAGTGTATATATCTATGGTCCTCAGGGCTCGTCAGTGACCACGCCCTCGAGGTTCAACGAATCAAAGGCGTTTGTAAGGCGCGTCAACTTCCAAAACACACAAACACACACACTCCTTTACTTTCTGAATAGAGTTAGCACAACTAGTGACGCCAGTTTCTTACTGCATGTTGATTGTGTTTTAGTGGCTTTATTTGTCTGATGTCTTTTTATATCGTATATGGTTCATTTTCAAAGTTTTGATTCCTGCTAACTTACACACATGATCCCCCTTTTAAAAGAAATCCCATTCCAACATTTTGCCAAAATCATGACTGTCACAATTCCAACTTCAGTTGTCTTAATTTCATGATTTTGACTTTGCTGGTTTTAACTCTCAGAAAAAAAGGTACAAAGCTGTCACTGGGGGTGTACCTTTTCGAAAGGTACACTTTTGTGTATTTTTGTACTCATATTGGTACATTGGTGGTACATATTAGCACCTAAAATAGAAATATTAGCTCCTGAAATGGACATATTAGCACCTAAAATGTACATGATATTACCACCTAAAATTGACATAGCTCCTGAATATTAGCACCTAAAATGTACATATTAGCTCATGAAATGGACATATTAACGCTTAAAATGTTCATATTACCATCTAAAATGGACATGTTAGCTCCTGGAATATTAGCACCTAAAATGTACATATTAGCACCCACAATGTACATATTTACACCTAAAATGAACATATTAGCTTCCAAAATGGACATATTAGCACCCAAAATGTACATATTAACACTTAAAATTGACATATTTACACATAAAATGTACATATTAGCACCCAAAATGTACATATTAACACCTAAAATGTACGTATTAGCTCCTGAAATTGACATATTAACTGTTAAAATGTACGTATTAACACTTAAAATGGACATATTAGCACCCAAAATGTACATATTAACACCTAAAATGTACTTATTAGCTCATGAAATGGACAAAAGTTTACCTTTTGAAAAGGTACAGCCCCAGTGACAGCTTTTGTACCTTTTTTTCTGAGAGTATATTCATTATGAAATCTATTGATTATGTACTAATTCTGAAATAAAATGTAAAATATATGAGGTAATATTGAAACTAAAAAGCCAAAATTATGACTGTCATTATTCACACTTTTTTGTCAGAATTATAACAATAAATTATGAATTAAGTCATAATTTCTACTTTTTAATGCCATTTTTTTTTCAATTTACTGTCGCAAAACATGACTTTTGTCATGACTTTTATGTCATACTTTATTTTAATCTATTATGACGTCTTGATTATGACTATTTATTTCCTAATTAAGACAACATTATGACATACTAAGTTATAATTTCGAGTTTTTAGGGCAATAGGACAGAAATTGAAACACGCAAAAATTGAGGTAAAGTTAAAATAAAAAAGTCAAAATTATGACCGGTGTCATAAATTACATTTTTTTATTTATGACAATTAATTATTAAGTCAGTATTTCCACTTTTTAATGTCACCATTTCAACATTGTAAAAATTGTGATGTCATAAAAAGTCATTTTGAGATTAATTAAAACTTTACTTCATGATTTAAACTTTTCATAAAAAAACTTATGGATTAAAGACTTAATAATGAAAAAAATTATGGCTTAGTATTTTTATGTATTTTATTTTTTTACTTTTTATGTCATAATTACAATTTACAGAAGCATTTATTTTCTTATATGGCAGAAATGTTTATATAAAGGCATATGTAAATATATGTAAATATGTTCATGTAAAGGTAGGCCTACATTTATTCTCTGTCAGGGAAAATACATGATAAACACTTAGAAACATTTACTGATTATGTTTAATTATGTCAACAGAACAAAACAATAGTAATTTCAAGATTTATTATTCATTTTTACACCCTAGTCTGAAAGGCGCTATAAATTATAGCTTATAATTACACAATCCGAGTCTCAGGCGTCAGTCAGAGGTGTGTGTGTGTGTGTGTGTCGAGATAAAAATAGTTCTTAGAGTCGCGTCAGTTGTGACTCACTGTCATTGAGTGTTTACAGCCGACTGAATGTGAAGAGTTCAGGTGTGTGTGTGTGTGTGTAAGATATGTATAGAGTTGTTACGTAGAAGTGTTTACTCTCTATTTACAAAGCTTTCAAAAGTCAAATGTTAAACAGCAGAAGTACACATCCCATTCAGGCTAACACAAGTGTGTGTGTGTGTGTGTGTGTGTGTGTGTGTGTGTGGCAGGAAGGACTGGTGATGCAGAAACTAAATCCCTTTAAATCTTCTTCTCCTCAGGTAACACATGTTCAAACTCTCTGTCGATGTCTTCAGATAAACGTGTCCACTAAATCATGCTCTCAATCTGATCCCATAATCTTTTACACAGTAAAAAAATATATTTTAAAGATTTGTTATCACAACATTTTTTGTTTTGTCAGATCAACTTAAATAATTCATTTAGTTGAGATAACTTATTATTTTTATATCTCCTTCATTGCATTAACTCACTTTTTCCAGTTCAATCAACTTAAAATTTTAAGCCAACCAAGTTACATAATTTTTTAAGTTAAACCAATAATATTTTTCACACTAAATCGAAATTAGGATTTTTATGCCTCAATTGTCATCATTTTGACTTAGTGTGTCATAATTTTGGTCAATTTCAACTTTTCATGTCGTAATTTTGAATAATTATGATTTAAAAAAATAAAAAAAATATTTAAATAAATTTTAATTAATATATATTTTTTAATTTATATAAAAATTCTTATGTACCAAATAAATAAACAAATGCCTTTTTCATGTAGAAATTTGGAAAATCTTTAGTTTTTATAGTTAAATTATAATGTTTTTTCTACTTACTGTATTATTGTGCTTATATATATATATATATATATATATATATATATGTATATATTAGGGCTGGTAAACGATTAATTGCGATTAATCGCATCCAAAATAAAAGTTTGTTTACATAATATATATGTGTGTAGTGTATAATTACTGTGTATAATTTATATATATATATATATATATATATATATATATATATATATATAAATACACAAACATGCTTGTATATATTTAAGAACTATTTTCATGTATATACTGTATATAGATTTATATAAATATAAATATTTAATATATAAATAATATGTTTATATATATATATATATATATATATATATATATATATATATATATAAATACACACACATGCATGTAAACATTTAAGAAATATTTGCATGTATATACTTTATATATATTTATACTAGGGCTGTCAAACGATTAATCACGATTAATCGCATCCAAAATAAAAGTTTGTGTTTACATAATATATGTGTGTGTAGTGTGTATAATTATTATATATATATAAATACACACACATTCATGTATATAGTTAAGAAATATTTTCATGTACTGTATATAGATTTATATATAATTTATATTATATATAAATATTTAATATATAAATAATATTTTTTCTTAAATATACATGCATGTGTGTGTATTTATATATATATAATAATTATACACAGTGCACCCACATATATTATGTAAACACAAACTTTTATTTTGGATGCGATTAATCGTTTACCTGCCCTAATATATATATATATGTATATAATGTTCAATTATTTTTATTTATTATTCCTCAAACTCTTAGAACGTTCTGTTTCTGGCTGTTGACCGATTAAATGTAAACCAAATTGAGCAGATTTTTGTACATTCATTGTAAAGTAATAAACCTAATGAATAACGCACTGATTGTGATTATAAGCAGAGCTGTTGATGTTGTCGTCTGTCCTCAGAGCGCAGCGGTCAGCAAAGCTCCAGAAAATAATGCCAATAAACAGGTGAAGCTCTTCTGTCATCCTTATATGAAGGAGAGAGAGATCTGCTGTTCTCTAGACTTCATCTCTCTCTCTCTCTCTCTCAGGAAACGCCTGAACACTGCAGTTCCTCCTCCTGCACAGAAGAGGCAGCGCTTGAACACAAACACGTCAGGATACACTTCTACTTCCCAACTCTAAAGTTTTTTTTGTCATTTGTATCTGTTTTTAAAGTTTTAGATTATTTTTTATTTGTACTTTTTGTTTTTTTTTATTATTATTAAATCTTTATTTAACATGGACATACAATTACATTGGACGAACCATATGCATTTGTTTTAGTGATTATAGCATACATGCTAATTTTCAACACCTGTCCACGGGAGGCTTTTAAAAATAAAATGAAATAAATATTATATATTAAATTAAAATAAATATTTTAAAAAACCAACAACAACAACAACAAAAAATTAAATTAAAAAAAATTATAAATTAAAAAAAAAACACGTTTTTTTTGTTACCAATTAGCCCGAGTAATGTAGTTAACATGTTGGTTGTTTACTTTTTGTTTTTTTTTTATTCTCAGGATCCTGGAATGATCATGGGAATGATTCAAAAACTAAATCCATTCAGGTTTTTCTCACAGGTACACACACACTCTCTCTCTCTCTCTCTCTCTCTCTCTCTCTCTCTCTCACACACACACACATGAGGTCTCAGCACTCTCTGGTGTGTGATGTTTGTTTGATCAGCAGTAACTGTTTGTCTGTTTCAGCATCTCTCGTTCGGTTCTGTAGAATAAGACCATTTAGGCTCACACACACACACACACACACACACACAGCAGACGTGGTAAACTGCGGTAAAACTCCGGTAAACTGCGTCATGTTTGAGTGTGTTGAGGCGTCAGCAGCAGGAGTGTGTTGTGTGTGTGTGTTTCAGGATCCGGCTGGGATGCTTCTGGAGTCCGGCGCTCAGGTACGAGACTTCATGATGATTGTGTTTTGAATATTAGAAGTGTTATGAGTGTTTAGCAGCCAGTGTTACACCTCGCCGTCAGCTTGAAGAGACTGAAGTGTGTGTCGACATGAACACTTCATTTCCTCAAATTCATTTCTCTTTGCTTTGTTTGTGCTAATGCTAAAACTGAAATGAAAAGTAGAAGCTATATAGACATTAAAAAAAAAAAATTAAAACTAAAAGTCGCAAAAAACACTTTAGTATTTAACATTTATTTAAACTATGTTCTCTGTGTACGGTTTGATGCGTGATGATTTATCTGAGTTTCTGTGGCTTTTTTATTATTATTTAATATTATTTATAGGGCTGTCAAACGATTAATCGCGATTAATTGCAGTCAAAATAAAAGTTTGTGTTTAAATAATATATGTGGGTGCACTGTGTATAATTATTTTGTATATATAAATGCTTATATCTATATATACAAAATAATTACACACATGCTTGTATATATTTAAGAAATATTTTCATGTATACTGTATATAGATTTTTTTTAAACTGTTTATTTTCACATTTTTCCCCTCTTACCACAAACAAGAAAAAAAGAAAAAGATAAATAAAATAATAACAACAAATAAATAATAATTAAATAATTAATTTATTTATATATAGATTTATATATAATTTATATTATATATAAATACAAATATTTCATGTATAAATAATATATAAATTTTTTTCTTAAATATATACAAGCATCTGTGTGTTTTTATATATATCTAAAATAATTATACACAGTGCACCCACATATATTATGTAAACACAAACTTTTATTTTGGATGCAATTAATCACGATTAATCGTTTGACAGCCCTAATTATTTACAAAACTTGTATTTGACCAAGAAGTCAACAATAGTTTTTTTTTTAAATAAATAAAATACAAATTTTTAAAAATATAAAAAATATAATACCATACACTATACAAATTATATATTGATATATGAATTTCTAAGGCATGTATATATATTTAAGAAATATGTTCATGTATATACTGTATATAGATTTATATATAGTTTATATTATATATAAATACAGATATTTCATGTATAAATAATATTTTTTTTTCTTAAATATACATGCATGTGTGTGTATTTATATATCTAAAATGATTATACACAGTGCACCCACATATATTATGTAAACACAAACTTTTATTTTGGATGCGATTAATCACGATTAATTGTTTGACAAACTTGTATTTGACCAAGAAGTCAACAATAGTATTTTTAAAATGAATAAAATACTAATTTAAAAAAAATATAAAAAAAAATATAATGCTATACACTATACAAATTATACATTGATATATGAATTTCTAAGGCATGTAAATTATGGAAATGATCACAACATGTAATCCTCCTTCAGCTCGAGTCTTCTGTGTCAAATCTGCTCTGATTTTATCAAGCAAACGCAAGAATAACGTTGATATTGTAAGTAATATTTCAGCTGGACTGAAGCGGGTTTACTTGATTATCCAGACAACATTTATTATAATAAATCACGAGTATCAAATATGATCATGAGGAAGGTTTATGTCAATCACCATTGCATTGCATTATATGTTTAAAAACGAACAAACTTTAATCATAAAACTAAGCATTTAAATGTCATTTTAAAAGAAGATATTGATATTTATATGCATTTTATGCAAGTATCTGCTGTACTGTGTGCTATTAAAAAAAAAGATTTTTAGACGATTATTTCATAAAACTGGCTTTACAGGGATAATATCTTGCACAGTTTTTTTCACTGTCCCTCAATATGAAGTTATTGTGCTCACTCTTAGCAGAAGTGTGACGGAGGAGAGGCAGACGGAGTCTGTGTGGACACACAGGTGTGTGATGGAGGAGAGGCAGACGCAGTGTGTGTGGACACACAGGTGAAACATGATGTTCCTGTCTTCGAATATCTTTGAGATATCTTTGACTATTTCTTCATTGATGCATGCAAATTCATTACCGCAATTGTAATGTAAATTATTAATATTTAATCTTTTGGAAATATGATTGTATTAATGATAAAACAAAAACTGCATAGACATTTTTAAACTATTATTAAAAAAATAGAAATTACACAAAATGACTAAAATGAAAATGGTAACTATAAAAAGAAAAAGTTATTAATAAAAATATATATATTATAAATTTATAATAGTGTATAAATGCCTTAAAATAATATATAGCAGCAAACGTGTACTTCAATATTTAAGAAGTTATTAGTAAATTGTGTTTGACACTACTGTATATAGATACATTTTTAGTTAGTTAGTTGTTTATTAGTTAATTCATCTGTCCGTTAGTTAACTAGTTACTTTGTTGATTGTTTAGTTACTTAGTTGATTACTTAGTTATTTGGATACTTGGATGCTTAGTTTGTTAGTTAGTTGGTTACTTTGTTGATTACTTGATTATTTAGTTAGTTGGTTACTTAGTGGATTGGTTGGTTACCTAGATGTTTACAATGTGTGTTAGTTAGTTAGTTGATTGCTAAGTTAGTTGTTGATTAGTTAATTCATCTTTCCGCTAGTTAACTAGTTACTTAGTTAACTGTTTAGTTACTTAGTTGATTACTTAGTTATTTGGATGCTTAGTTTGTTAGTTAGTTGGTTACTTTTATGATTACTTGATTATTTAGTTAGTTGGTTACTTAGTGGATTGGTTGGTTACCTAGATGTTTACAGTGTTAGTTAGTTGTTTACTTAGTTGATTACTCAATTAGTAAGTTGATTAGTTAGTTTATTGATTGATTTGTTAGTTGGTTGGTTAGTTGATAGTTGGTTACTTAGTTCATTACTCAATTAGTAAGTTGATTAGTTTTTTATTTGTTAGTTGCTTAGTTAGTTGTTTACTTAGTTGATTACTCAATTAGTAAGTTGATTAGTTAGTTTATTGATTTGTTAGTTGGTTACTTAGTTGATTAGTCAATTAGTAAGTTGATTAGTTTTTTATTTGTTAGTTGCTTAGTTAGTTGGTTACTTAGTTGACAGTTAGTTGGTTACTTAGTTGAATACTCAGTTAGTAAGTTGATTAGTTTGTTCGTTTATTGATTTGTTATTTGCTTAGTTAGTTGTTTAGTTGATAGTTAGTTGCTTAGTTAGTTGGTTACTTAGTTGATTAGTTAGTTATTGTTGATTAGTTAGTATAGTGATTGTTATTGTTTTGTTGTAAACTCTCCATGTTCTTTTGCAGAATGTTTGCAGCCTTGCGTTGCTGTTGAAAAGTTGATGCATCTCTGTTTTGTTAGACGATCGGGATCATCACTGTGTGTGTGTGTATGTGTGTGATCTCCAGATCCGCGCTGCTGAAGTTCAGACTGCTGTCGGCTCCAGTGACGGGAATCCTCTGGACGATGAAGACGTATGTGTAAACTGACGTTTAGTCTTCGATTGCTAGTGTTTCTGTGTGTCACTGAGTTCATCTTCCATTGACAGGATGAAGATGGTTTGCTGGATTGGTGGAGAACAGTAGAAGGTATTTTCTTTAACTCCAGGTGTTTTTTTAAAAACCTTTGACTTGTATTTGATCGTGTTTTATTCGTCAGGTTGGAGCGAATGGAACGAGTCGAAACAATTTAATGAAGAAGATGGAGAACGGTGAGAAAGATTTATAATTATATCACATTTTTTAAGAAAAAAATTACCCTTCTTTAAGTGTTACTGTGATTTTACTTAAATTAGGTCATTTGATGGAGTTTTAGGACACCATTGGGTCACTTGATGGAGTTTTAGGACACCATTGGGTCACCTGATGGAGTTTTAGGACACCATTGGGTCACCTGATGGAGTTTTAGGACACCATTGGGTCACTTGATGGAGTTTTAGGACACCTTTGGGTCACTTGATGGAGTTTTAGGACACCATTGGGTCACCTGATGGAGTTTTAGGACACCATTGGGTCACTTGATGGAGTTTTAGGACACCATTGGGTCACTTGATGGAGTTTTAGGACACCTTTGGGTCACTTGATGGAGTTTTAGGACACCATTGGGTCACTTGATGGAGTTTTAGGACACCATTGGGTCACTTGATGGAGTTTAGGACACCATTGGGTCACCTGATGGAGTTTTAGGACACCATTGGGTCACCTGATGGAGTTTTAGGACACCATTGGGTCACTTGATGGAGTTTAGGACACCATTGGGTCACCTGATGGAGTTTTAGGACACCATTGGGTCACCTGATGGAGTTTAGGACACCATTGGGTCACCTGATGGAGTTTAGGACACCATTGGGTCACTTGATGGAGTTTTAGGACACCATTGGGTCACTTGATCGAGTTTTAGGACACCATTGGGTCACTTGATCGAGTTTTAGGACACCATTGGGTCACTTGATCGAGTTTTAGGACGCCATTGGGTCACTTGATGGAGTTTTAGGACACCATTGGGTCACTTGATCGAGTTTTAGGACACCATTGGGTCACATGATCGAGTTTTAGGACACCATTGGGTCACTTGATCGAGTTTAAGGACACCATTGGGTCACTTAATGCAGTTTTAGGACACCATTGGGTCACTTGATGGAGTTTTGGGACACCATTGGGTCACCTAATGGAGTTTTAGGACACCGTTGGGTCACCTGATGGAGTTTAGGACATTGTTGGGTCACCTGATGGAGTTTAGGACATCGTTGGGTCACCTGATGGAGTTTAGGACACCGTTGAGTCACTTGATGGAGTTTTAGGACATCATTGGGTCAATTGATGGAGTTTTAGGACACCATTGGGTCACTTAATGCAGTTTTAGGACACCATTGGGTCACTTAATGCAGTTTTAGGACACCATTGGGTCACCTGATGGAGTTTTAGGACACCATTGGGTCACTTGATGGAGTTTTAGGACACCATTGGGTCACCTGATGGAGTTTAGGACATCGTTGGGTCACCTGATGGAGTTTTAGGACACTATTAGGTCACTTGATGGAGTTTTAGGACACCATTGGGTCACTTGATGGAGTTTTAGGACACATCTCATTAAGTCGTCAGAGACATTTGTATATAAGAAGATATCTCAGAGTAAGTCAGTACAGTTAGTAAATACCTCTCTGTCCACCAGAGCGATTGAAGCGGTTGCTAACCGGGTCTTCATGGCCGCCAAGTTATTTGTTCACCTGCTAAACCAGCGGGAGGCGTCTCTGCATCAGCGGATAGAGGAGCTCCTGGCTTTAGCAGACGCGGCCGACTCTTTCCACAAGAAGACGGTGACCGCTAGCGTCGGTGGAGGGGTGGCTAGCGTAGCCGGCAGCATCACCACCATCACCGGCCTGGTCCTGGCGCCCTTCACCTTCGGGACGTCCCTCATCGTGACGGCGGTGGGCATCGGTGTGGCGACGGCTGGCGGCACACCGACACCATTGGGTCACTTGATCGAGTTTTAGGACACCATTGGGTCACTTGATCGAGTTTTAGGACACCATTGGGTCACTTGATCGAGTTTTAGGACGCCATTGGGTCACTTGATGGAGTTTTAGGACACCATTGGGTCACTTGATCGAGTTTTAGGACACCATTGGGTCACATGATCGAGTTTTAGGACACCATTGGGTCACTTGATCGAGTTTAAGGACACCATTGGGTCACTTAATGCAGTTTTAGGACACCATTGGGTCACTTGATGGAGTTTTGGGACACCATTGGGTCACCTAATGGAGTTTTAGGACACCGTTGGGTCACCTGATGGAGTTTAGGACATTGTTGGGTCACCTGATGGAGTTTAGGACATCGTTGGGTCACCTGATGGAGTTTAGGACACCGTTGAGTCACTTGATGGAGTTTTAGGACATCATTGGGTCAATTGATGGAGTTTTAGGACACCATTGGGTCACTTAATGCAGTTTTAGGACACCATTGGGTCACTTAATGCAGTTTTAGGACACCATTGGGTCACCTGATGGAGTTTTAGGACACCATTGGGTCACTTGATGGAGTTTTAGGACACCATTGGGTCACCTGATGGAGTTTAGGACATCGTTGGGTCACCTGATGGAGTTTTAGGACACTATTAGGTCACTTGATGGAGTTTTAGGACACCATTGGGTCACTTGATGGAGTTTTAGGACACATCTCATTAAGTCGTCAGAGACATTTGTATATAAGAAGATATCTCAGAGTAAGTCAGTACAGTTAGTAAATACCTCTCTGTCCACCAGAGCGATTGAAGCGGTTGCTAACCGGGTCTTCATGGCCGCCAAGTTATTTGTTCACCTGCTAAACCAGCGGGAGGCGTCTCTGCATCAGCGGATAGAGGAGCTCCTGGCTTTAGCAGACGCGGCCGACTCTTTCCACAAGAAGACGGTGACCGCTAGCGTCGGTGGAGGGGTGGCTAGCGTAGCCGGCAGCATCACCACCATCACCGGCCTGGTCCTGGCGCCCTTCACCTTCGGGACGTCCCTCATCGTGACGGCGGTGGGCATCGGTGTGGCGACGGCTGGCGGCGTGACCTCGGCCTCCGCCAACATCACAGACACGCTTCACTCCAACACCGACCGCAAGAAGGTGGAGAAGATGATCCAAGACTACCAACACCAAATCCAGGACATTAAAGACTGCCTGGACTTCCTGCAGGTCAGACTCCGCCATGACCACGCCGCTGTCTTACCATAAACCACGACTGTTGAAGCATTTAGAGGAAGTGTTTATACTTTCTGCTTTGATTTGAAATATTAGCTTGTGGATAGTTGCACTTTTATGATGGATAGTTGCACTTTTATGATGGATAGATGCACTTTTATGATGATAGATGCACTTTTTTGATGGATAGATGCACTTTTTGATGGATAGATGCACTTTTATGATTGATAGATGCACTTTTATGATGGATAGATGCACTTTTATGATGAATAGATGCACTATTATGATGGAGAGATGCATTTTTATGATGGACAGATGCACTTTTATGATGATAGATGCACTTTTATGATGGACAGATGCACTTTTTGATTGATAGATGCACTTTTATGATGGATAGATGCACTTTTATGATGGATAGATGCACTTTTTTGATGGATAGATGCACTTTTGTGATGGATAGATACACTTTTTGATTGATAGATGCACTTTTATGATGGACAGATGCACTTTTATGATGGATAGATGCACTTTTATGATGGATAGATGCACTTTTTGATTGATAGACGCACTTTTATGATGGATAGATGCACTTTTATGATGGATAGATGCACTATTATGATGGAGAGATTCATTTTTATGATGGACAGATGCACTTTTATGATGATAGATGCACTTTTATGATGGACAGGTGCACATTTATGATGGATAGATGCACTTTTGTGATGGATAGATGCACTTTTATGATGGACAGATGCACTTTTATTTTGTATAGATGCACTTTAATCATTGGATAGATGCTCTTTGATGGACTTCAAAACAGAAACAACCATTCACTTCCATTATAAAGCTTGGAAGAGGCAGGAAATGTTTTATTGTAACTCTGTATTGTATTTGTCTGAAGTCCATTTGTCTATTTGTCTATTGTATTCGTCCCCAGGCCGGGATGTTGACTCTGGAGGAGTGGAACTTCGAGCAGTACGTGGACAGCATCTCCAGAAAGGCTCTTAACCAGAACGTGAAGCACGTGTTGAAGGAGGGCGGCCGGGCCGGGAAAGCTCTTCTGGTCAACACGGAGAACCTCATCAACACCGTCCAGGTGCTCAGCGTGGCGGGAGGAGCGGCCAAAGCCGCGCAGGTGCTCAGCGTCACCACCGGCGTCATGTCCGGACTCTTCCTCGCGCTCGACGTCTTCTTCCTCGCCAAGGGCTCGCTCGAGCTGCGCAAGGGAGCCAAGACAGAGTTCGCCGCCAAGATCCGAGAGGTCTGCAGAGAGCTTCGGGATGGACTTCAGGAGCTGAAGAGAATCCAACAGCAGCTGCAGAAAACCCTGGATGGGGTTGAGATGGAGGAGGAAGAGGAGGACGAAGAGGATCAGAAATGACAAAAGAGCACAAATATATATACTTATATATATTATAAATCTAAATATTTCCGCTATTTGCCAAAGGTCATTAGGCAGTAGTTTAGTGTAATGTGATTTACTAAGTGCAATGGTTATGCAGAGACTTATGGTTACAAACAACGATTAGAAACTATTTTCTATCCTATGCAATGAACAACATAGTGCCATTTATACACTGAGACATACTTCATTCTCTTATTTATTATTCTCTATTATTTCTCAATTTAAACCAGTAACTGCTCAGGTATGATGGGTCTGTATATCTTACATTTCCAGCTGGGCATGTTCAGTTCAACAACAGCAGAGTCACGTGATACCGGTTCCTTTTCTCAACACTGGAAGGACAGACCAATCACAGATGACTTCAGATTTCTACAGAAACTCCTTTCCAACCCAAGATGTTCCCTCTGTCGCCACTAGAGGAGCAGATGCACCACACCTGAGACTCAAACACCAGTATCTTAAAGGGCCAGTTGTTCAAAGGTAAGCTGATCGGATTTTGGTTATCGGATTGGATCAGATCTTGAAAATGGGTTGTTCAAAAGGGAATCCAATCCTAGTTTTAATCTGGATCAAACCTTCAGTTTGTGTTGTTCAAAACTTGTCAGTGGGATTTGGGTAACTTTGATCCAAAAAAACAGGATTATCCTGATCCCAACAGGGGGTCGGATTTCAAGGTGGATTTCAGGAAGAAAATGTAGTAAAACTTTAAAATTGTTCAAATACTACATTTGTATCATTTAGTGTATGTACTTTTATTTATATTTTGCACTTGACTTGGCTAACAATTAAGCTATTCAGTATAGTAAAGTAAAAATAAAAATTATCTTGTCCCCATTTGTATTTTGCCTCAAAATAAGAAACACTTACAGTGACCCCATGTTGGCTCTTCTACCTGTTCTCTACATAGTTGACCCATTTAGAGCACTGGTAATCCGGATTTGGTCATCTTGAAAACTGTGTATCTGGATCAGGGTGATTCAGTCCAATGTTGCTTTGAAAAACCGGCATAAAAGTACGACGGATTACCTGATCCTGGATAGGAAAAAATAGGATTTCCAAATCTGGATCATTTTGATCCAGAATAAATGTTTTGAACAACTGGCCCCAATTTCCCAATCTCAAATCCCCAATCCGAGATCCCAAATTCCTAATTTCCAAATTCCCAATCACCAATCATGAATCCAAAATTCCCAATGCCCAATTTCCCATCCTTAATCCCCAATCCCAAATCCCCATGGGCCAATTGTTCAAAGGTAAGCTGATCGGATTTTGGTTATCTCATTGGATCATATCTTGAAAATGGGTTAATCAAAAGGGAAAGAAGGAATCTGAAGTCAGATTAGATCAGGGAATCCAATCCTAGTTTTAATCTGGATCAAACCTTCAGTTTGTGTTGTTCAAAACTTGTCAGTGGGATTTGGGTAACTTTGATCCAAAAAAACAGGATTATCCTGATCCCAACAGGGGGTCCAGGGTGATCCAGTCCAATGTTGCTTTGAAAAACCGGCCTAAAAGTAAGACGGATTACCTGATCCTAGATAGGAAAAAATGGGATTTCCAAATCCGGATCATTTTGATCCAGATTAAATGTTTTGAACAACTGGCCCCAATTTCCCAATCTCAAATCCCAAATCCCCAAATCCCCAATTCTAGATCCCAAATTCCCAATTTCCAAATCCTCAATCCTAAATCCCCAAATCCCCAATCACCAATCCTAAATCCAAAATCCCCAAATCCCCAATGCCCAATTTCCCATCCTTAATCCCCAATCCCAAATCCCCAATCCCCAATATTCCATCCTTAATCCCCAATCCCCATGGGCCAGTTGTTTAAAGGTAAACTGATTGGATTTTGGTTATCGGATTGGATCAAATCTTGAAAATGGGTTGTTCAAAAGGGAAAGAAGGAATCTGAAATCAGATTAGATCAGGGAATCCAATCCTAGTTTTAATCTGGATCAAACCTTCAGTTTGTGTTGTTCAAAACTTGTCAGTGGGATTTGGGTAACTTTGATCCAAAAAAACAAAATTATCCTGATCCCAACAGGGGGTCCAGGGTGATCCAGTCCAATGTTGCTTTGAAAAACCGGCATAAAAGTAAGACAGATTACCTGATCCTGGATAGGAAAAAATGGGATTTCCAAATCCGGATCATTTTGATCCAGATTAAATGTTTTGAACAACTGGCCCCAATTTCCCAATCTCAAATCCCCAATCCCCAAATCCCCAATTCTAGATCCCAAATTCCCAATTTCCAAATCCTCAATTCTAAATCCCCAATCACCAATCCAAAATCCCCAAATCCCCATGGGCCAGTTGTTTAAAGGTAAACTGATCAGATTTTGGTTATCTCATTGGATCAAATCTTGAAAATGGGTTGTTCAAAAGGGAAAGAAGGAATCTGAAATCAGATTAGATCAGGGAATCCAATCCTAGATTTAATCTGGATCAAACCTTCAGTTTGTGTTGTTCAAAACTTGTCAGTGGGATTTGGGTAACTTTGATCCAAAAAAACAGGATTATCCTGATCCCAACAGGGGGTCCAGGGTGATCCAGTCCAATGTTGCTTTGAAAAACCGGCATAAAAGTAAAACAGATTACCTGATCCTGGATAGGAAAAAAATGGGATTTCCAAATCCGGATCATTTTGATCCAGATTAAATGTTTTGAACAACTGGCCCGGTACTGTAATTGGGTAAATTATATGACATCATGTATAATTTAAGTGCATATTTGCTGAATGTCTTCCAAATGAATCATTATACCAGATGAATAACTCACTGACTGGACAAAACAAGTCTTTAGAGGTCAAGTCAAATTGTAAATAAACTGGAAAAACAACAGTGTCAATGTTGCAACAGTTCTGAAATGAACTCATCTGTAAAGCGAAAGACAAGTTTCATCCGTGAGATCATTTTAGTTCAAATGTTGTTCAGTGCAGTCACATCGATAATATTGCTGAATTTGAATTGTTTTAAACCTTTTTCTTGTTCATGTCTATCACTGACGCAATAAATACGCATCAGAAAACATTTTTAAGATGAAATGTCACATTTTTTAAATGATGAAATAAGGATGTCACATTTCCGAGAGATAACACTGTGTAGCCTATTAATAATCTTATGATCGATATGGTTTAACTAACTCTACCAGTTCCTCCAGCAGTTGAACCGTACGCAGACACCAGCTGTGATTACGTTACTCAGAAGTTTGATTGTAAACGATCCTTTATTTGTTGATTGTGGTAATAGCCGGTTGTATTGTGTGTTTAAGTGTTTCTCTTTATTAACAACCGGTTAAATTTCTTCTATTCATGTTTTGAATAAGACGCTTTATGAAGAAGGAAGATGGCATTTGATTTCCTCGAGATTTTCTTGTATCAACATACTTTTAATATCATTCACCAACCAACTTAACCAAAGGGATAGTTAACCCAAAAATAAAGTTGTGTTCGTAATGACTCTCCCTCGTGTTGATCAACCCCGTAAGACTTTCGTTAATCTTCAGGGCACCAATTAAGATATTTATGATGAAATCTGAGAGCTGGTTCACTCCACTCTAAACAATGCTGGGTTGTTTTAACTCAAATTTGGGTAAAATATGGACAAACCCAAATGTTGGGTTTAAAAAAAAATGTACTTTCAAATTTTAACCCAACTTCAAGTTTCACTTTTTAACATTATATTTTTTAGCGTTGCACGATATATCGGCCAGCATATCGGTATCGGCCGATATTTGTTCATTTTTATGTTATCGTTATCTGCCCGATAATAAAATTTGGCTGATATATTAAAGCTGATAAATAATGAATTATTTTTTTCAACACTTGAGACACTTAAGATGCGCACTGTTCAACATGATTGATCTTAATTGCTTGAAATATGATTGGAATCAAAAAGGAAAATGTAGTTAAGTGCAAAATGTGCTGTCATATCGGCTACATGAAATTATAATGAGAACATTGATGGATTTTAATTTTGAGACTTTTGTTTTTGCAATCAGGCTCTCAAAATTATAAAAAAAATATGGATTTAGATTTATCGGCCGATGTATCGGTTATCGGCTTTCAAATGTAAAGAATTATCGGTATCGGCCAAAATGTTCATATCGGTGCAACCCTATATTTTTTAATTGCACTTTTAACCCAACATTTGGGTAAAATATGGACAAACCCAAATGTTGGGTTTAAAAAAAATGTACTTTCAAATTTTAACCCAACTTCAACTTTCACTTTTTAACATTATATTTTTTAGCGATGCACGATATATCGGCCACCATATCGGTATCGGCCGATATTTGTTCATTTTTATGTTATCGTTATCGGCCTGATAATAAAATTTTGGCTGATATATTAAAGCTGATAAATAATGAATTATTTCCTTCAACACTTGAGACACTTAAGATGGGCACTGTTCAACATGATTGATCTTAATTGCTTGAAATATGATTGGAATTTAAAAAGGAAAATGTAGTTAAGTGCAAAATGTGCCGTCATATCGGCTACATGAAATTATAATGAGAACATTGATGGATTTTAATTTTGAGACTTTTGTTTTTGCAATCAGGCTCTCAAAATTATAAAAAAAATATGGATTTAGATTTATCGGCCGATATATAGGTTATCGGCTTTCAAATAAAAATAATTATCGGTTATCGGTATCGGCCAAAATGTTCACATCGGTGCAACCCTAATATTTTTTAATAGCACTTTTAACCCAACATTTGGGTAAAATATGGACAAACCCAAATGTTGGGTTTAAAAAAATGTACTTTAAAATTTTAACCCAACTTCAACTTTCACTTTTTAACATTATATTTTTTAGCGATGCACCATATATCGGCCACCATATCGGTATCGGCTGATATTTGTTCATTTTTATGTTATCGTTATCGGCCTGATAATAAAATCTGGCTGATATGTTCAAGCTGATAAATAATGAATTATTTCCTTCAACACTTGACGCACTTAAGATGCGCACTGTTCAACATAATTGATCTTAATTGCTTGAAATATGATTGTAATCAAAAAGGAAAATGTAGTTAAGTGCAAAATGTGCTGTCATATCGGCTACATGAAATTATAATGAGAACATTATAATTGTGTGATTGGGAAATGGATTTTAATTTTGAGACTTTTGTTTTTGCAATCAGGCTCTCAAAATTATTAAAAAAAAAATGGATTTAGATTTATCGGCCGAAATATCGGTTATCGGCTTTCAAAGAATTATCGGTTATCGGTATCGGCCAAAATGTTCATATCGGTGCAACCCTAATATTTTTTTAATTGCACTTTTAACCCAACATAGTGTGTCGCGGCTCTCTTGAACTCACGTCCAACACATAATAAGATGAATAATTGAAATAAAGTCGTTATTTTTGTGGTATTTTGCGCAAAAAATGTATTCTCATCGCTTGACAAACTTAAGATTGAGTCACTGTAGTCACTTGGACTATTTTATCGATGTCTTTAATAACTTTTCTGGGCCGGCAGAATGAATTTGTCTATGAAGGAGTGAGACAGCTCTCAGATTTCATCACAAATATCTGAATTTGTTTTCCGAAGATGAACAAAAGTCTTATAGACTTTATTCTGTCAACTAATTCTGTTATCATTTCCTCACCCTCAAGTTGTTGCAAACCTGTATGAGTTTATCTCTTCTGCTGAACACAAAGGAAGATATTTTGAAGAGCGATTGGATCTTTGGCACCATTGACTTCCATAGTATTTTTTTCTACAATGGTGCCAAAGATCCAATCTTCAAAATATCTTCCTTTGTGTTCAGCAGAAGAGATACAGGTTTGCAACAGCTTAAGGGTGAGGAAATGATGACAGAATTATCATTTTTGGATGGAGTATCCCTTTAACACGAATACCAACATATTTTCATCATATTTGCGCGTAACGCATCGTTTCGCACCACAAACAAATCGGATTCAGACTAATTAGAAAAGAAAAACAAACAGTCACCAGAAATTTATCATAACAGGTAAGTTTGGAAATGTGCACGCAGGCATGGTCTTGCTTTCATTTGTTCTTCCTGAAGGTGAGGCTTTATTGGATGGTGGAAAACTATTCTGCAGTGATGCGTAAACACTCGCACAAAAGTCAAGAGACTGTGTCTGCATTACAATGAACAACTGTTATGAAGGTATGAACGTCAAACACACAAATATCCCCTGACGTCCAGTTCATGTAAAACATTCCTGAAAAACCTGTGTAGTTATCTACGCTGTACTGCAATGCACATTTTAATAAGATACAAGCATTTTATGAACATTTTAAAATTGGGAGTTTGCTTCAGAAAATGTATATATATATATATATATATATATATATATATATATATATATATATAAAATATATTTTAGAAATATAGCTCTGGAGTTTGTGTCGATTCATAAATACAGCGAGGGACCAGCTCGTCCTCGGTACACTTCTCTTTCTAGACTGAACAAGTTTGAAAGTATATTAATTTATGCATTAACTAACAAGAACCAACAATTAGCAATATATTTGAGTTTACAGTGGATTAACCAACAATATGTTAACACAAACTTTTGTTTTTAATAGTATGATTGAATTAACATGAACTAAGATTGGCCTAATTAACCCTGTAGAAGTATTGTTGATTCTTAGTTTATGTCAACTATAACCACTGCTAACGAATGAAGGCTTATTGTAAAATGTTCAGATGACATAAGAATGAACAATACAGAATTAATTAATCTTTACTCAAGCATGACCAACACAGCATATCAGATCCTTTGCAACCAGATCATTTTATATATATATATATATATATATATATATATATATATATATATATATATATGAAGAGTTCAGATGCAAAAGCCTCTAAATGCCATTTGAAATTTTCTTCTAAAATGATCATTTTTATCAAGCTTGTATATTTAAGTTCAGTAATTTCACTTAAATGACAATTAATAGGTAATCTTCATTGCCATTTAAGTGAAATTACTGAACTTAAATATACAAGCTTGATAAAAATTATCATTTTAGAAGAAAATATCAAATGGCTCTTAGAGGCTTTTGCATCTGAACTCTTCATATATATATATATATATATATATATATTAAAATTAGCTGCTTTAGTTCAGCTTTAGCTTTAGCTGCTTTAGTTCAACTTTAGCTTTAGCTGCTTTTAGATCAGCTTTTTAACTTTAACTGGTTTAGCTGTCACTGCTTTAGTTCAGCTTTATCTTTAACTGTTTTAGCTTTAGCTGCTTTACTTCAGCTTTAGCTTTAGCTGCTTTAGTTCAGCTTTACCTTTAACTGCTTTAGCTGCTTTACTTCAGCTTTAGCTTTAGCTGTTTTAGTTCAGCTTTAGCTTTAGCTGCTTTAGTTCAGCATTAGCTTTAGCTGCTTTAGTTCAGCTTTAGCTGCTTCAGTTCAGCATTAGCTTTAGCTGCTTTAGCTGTTTTACTTCAGCTTTAGCTGCTTTAGTTCAGCTTTAGTGTTAGCTGCTTTAGTTCAGCTTTATCTTTAACTGCTTTAGCTGCTTTAGTTCAGCTTTAGTGTTAGCTGCTTTACTTCAGCTTTATCTTTAACTGCTTTAGCTGCTTTAGTTCAGCTTTAGCTGCTTTAGTTCAGCTTTAGCTGCTTTAGTTCAGCTTTAGCTTTAGCTGCTTCAGTTCAGCTTTAGCTGCTTCAGTTCAGCTTTAGCTGCTTTAGTTCAGCTTTAGCTTTAGCTGCTTTAGCTGCTTTAGTTCAGCTTTATCTTTAACCGCTTTAGCTGCTTCAGTTCAGCTTTAGCTGCTTTAGTTCAGCTTTAGCTGCTTTAGTTCAGCTTTAGCTTTAGCTGCTTCAGTTCAGCTTTAGCTGCTTTAGCTTTAGCTGCTTCAGTTCAGCTTTAGCTGCTTTAGCTTTTGCTGCTTCAGTTCAGCTTTAGCTGCTTCAGTTCAGCTTTAGCTGCTTTAGCTGCTTTAGTTCAGCTTTAGCTGCTTCAGTTCAGCTTTAGCTGCTTTAGCTGCTTTAGTTCAGCTTTAGCATTAGCTGCTTTAGTTCAGCTTTATCTTTAACCGCTTTAGCTGCTTTAGCTCAACTTTAGCTGCTTTAGCTCAGCCTCAGCTTTAGCTGCTTCAGTTCAGCTTTAGCTGCTTTAGCTGCTTTAGTTCAGCTTTAGCATTAGCTGCTTTAGTTCAGCTTTATCTTTAACCGTTTTAGCTCAGCTTTAGCTGCTTTAGCTTTAGAAACATAATTCAGGGCTGCCAATCACGCATTCAGCTTAACTCACAATTGAGCCAATTCTCACGCTCTTACGCCCCACCCCTGATTCCTCACGCTGAAGTGTCAACCCGGTCGGTCAAATGTCTGAAAGATGAGTTTATCTATAGATTTTCCCGTTGAGCCACTCGTGATCAACTAGTTTTACCGCAAATTGAGATGGTTCTCACTGCAGAACATGAAATCCACGGGAGGAGTCGGATCTAGAGAGGTAAAGCCTTGAGTATACTCGATGTGTCCACAAGAGCGCGAAGTGCATGGCAAAAATGACGTCTTTGCGGTGTGGGCTGTCGTGCGCGTTGGATGCGCAAGACCCCATTTCGCCTGGCGGTGTGCACGGCACTTTTTATAACATCGCATGTGGCGAAGATGAATGACTTCGAGACAAATCTGGCCAAACTGGTACGATCTGTACCAACATGTTTATGACCAAAATGTCAGGTCAAAATTGCCTTTCTTTGAATGCAAATGCTTTCTTTTGCTTTGAGTGTTTCGTGTCTGAAGGTAAAGTATGTACTCATTATACATTACAAGAAGAAAAACACTCACACTGGGTGTGTGCCAGGCTCAGGAATGGGGTTTGGCCAAGAACACATTATTTTTGCTTTTTATATCTGATGATATTTTTATCACAAAGTTTTTAATGCGATAAAATTTGCATAAAATAAGTGGATGGAAACAGTGAGTGACTAATACATTTTTTACAATCAAATGCTGCATGTGTTAACATCAGTGACCTAACATGAACCTAACATCAACAAAAGTTCACATATGCTGTAAAAAATATATCGCTCATTGTTAATTCATGCTTTAATCTTCACAAAGACCTTTTTACAGTGTTTTTTTTTTAATCAATGAGATTACAGAGATTTTGTTGTCCAATGTTTTTCTTCTGCTGTCGAATCGTTTCTCAAGCGTTCCGTAAAACTACTGAATCCTACTAAAAACTACACTTTTTTTCAATGGCTTTAACAAAGTTAACAGGTCAAAAGGTCAATCACACGATCACACATTCAGCATGATCAGTACAATTAACTACCCCCCCCCAAAAAAACCCCTAAAATTTTAGATAAAAAACAAACAAATGTATATATATATATATATAATTTATTAAAAAAAGACTCTTTTATGAAGGTGTATAATTGATAACTGTTCTTGACCAAAAACTACTATACACTGGAGAAAAAAAAGTTTTTTGTATCAAGTATTTTTGTTGGATAAAATATCTAATTAATCTTAAAATAAGGTACATTTACTTGGGAAGGAAGATGACTTAAGATATGAAGTCTTGTTTTCTGAAAATTAAAGTAAGTTTGTGCTTAAATCAAGAAACATCCAATGGAGTCAGAAACAAAACCTGTTTCACCTTGGGGGAATTGGGTGAAAATGACTGAGGCGATACTGTGATATTGTTTTACTTACACAAGGGCTTCAGGTGAATGAGAAGGTGAGAAGTAGGTCAATCGTATCACACAAGAGGTGTGTCTCTAGGTTTTGTAGTGGCTGGATAATCTGAGCTTTACAATCATATATTCTCCAGAAAACGAGTCAGTTGCTGGATGCAGAAAACCGTCACGTGAATCATGCATGAAGTAAATGGAGCTTGACGAGGGGCTGAAACCAGTTAGCGGAAAGCATCTATCGTTTCGAAAATGAAATGTGACTTTAAACTGAGATAGAGTAAGATTTGGTACAACGATAATACAATCGTTGCTGAGTCTGCAGTCTGAAAACTTTACCTCAGAGCATCCGTTAACTGAATGAATTGAGAATCTCACCTGAAAATCCAATAACATTCAGCAATTGTCATTCAAGCAGCTGATTTCTGTAAATGAACGCAAAACTACATGTACATTGCAGGATAGGGCGAAGTCAGGATCCATTAGCAACGATTTGAGACAAAAATAATAAAAAATTTATATAAAACTAGGCCTATGTAAATGGCGCTCTGTGGCGCTGCAGAGTTTTGAACACAGCCCTGAGTCGTTGCTGGGCGCCGCGGACAGACGCAGAATGGCGCCGCCGTTGTGTGTACACTCATAGAGAATAATGTGTTCGAATTTTAAAGATGTGGCACTGCGCGATGCGTGCGATCGCCTTTTGAGCACCCGCTCTTGGATGAGGTGTCAAACAATAAAATAAAATGAAAATGTACGACCTCAGTCGTACGAATTAGTACGATTTTTGTGAAATCGTAAATGTTTTAATGAATTCATACGATTGACCTAAACATAAATCGTATGAATTCAATCGTATGAACCCCGCCCCTAAACATAACCATCACGTGGGTTTAGCCACGTCTTACAAATTCGTATGAGTGAGGTCGTATGAATTAGTACGAATTAGCCACTTTTGAATCACTCGTACAAATTTCTTAAGAATTGGTCGCTGAAATAGGGTAGTCTTATTATAGACTGCAAAAAAATGCGCTATGGCACTTTAAAAACCGGTTAGTTTATTTATAGTTTGAATACGGATATTTCACATCATGTTCGAATGCATATTCGAATATCGAATAAAAAGTGACAGCCCTAATGACCGTGTTCAACACAAAGCACTGAAGCGTCAACTGTGGCAGAGAACACACAACCTTCAGACATCTTTTTTCTAAAATTATACTTACTTTATTTTTGTTTGGACCAACAGTACCGACAACGAACGGCACCTACGGCTTTATGTTTATGTTTAACACAAAACATATTCTTGTAAAATAAGCAAGAATATATGGTCCCACATCTGTCAGATATTCTGTGGACCCTGCCGACTACGCCAAATGTAGCAGGTGGCCCGATTCTCACAACTACGCTATCAAAGATAAAATAGTAAATATTGCAAACTAATCTTGGAAAACAACTCGCCCTTCACTCAAGCATAATCTTACCAGGCACGTGCACACATAGACATCAGAAGGGGCTCGAGCACCTGCCCTTTTTATTCCTGGAGAGAAAGTCATGTGTAGGGTTGGGTATCTTTTGAATTTGTACGGTTTTGATTCCGGTTCCCAACGATTCTCGATTCTGATTCTTTTAAGAGGCAGGGTCTAAAAAGTTTAGCTAAGCTTGTTAACCAACGGTCTTTCTGAAGGAAATACTCCTTCTGTCACAAATACTCCTTTTGTCTCAAATTTTGCATTTTGCCGAGATTTCGTTATTTTTTAGAAAAGTGAAGCCACACTTTGGACCGCCGACGTAAGCTACTCATGTTCGACTCGCGCGGTTATGCCAACACTTCTGGTAGACGCTTCTTCATTGGTGTTGTTCAGCGGTTTCTTCTTCCGCTCAGCGGAATATGAATATCGAAACTAGGAATCGAAATTTTAACTTTTGAACGATTCCGGGAAAAACGAAAAGTTAGTCCCGGTTCCAACCGATACTTGATTCTCGATCCCCAACCCTAGTCATGTGACCTTTTTTACTGGGTTGTTTTATTTGGTTTGTTATTTTTTAAATAAGATATATTCCTGTTTGTGCACATTTTCCCTGTCAAACAAATATATTTATTGAATACTGAGTTCTGAGTCTGCTCTCTGAGCTCGCGCTTCTTGCGGTTAGGACTTTGAGACTATTGCAGATGCAATATAATGTGGACAACATTGAATAAATACATTTCCGCTCGGTCAGATGCTGACATTAATCGCTTAAACCCCTTTATTGAAACCTCTCTACATAACAGCCGGACTCGCGCGTCCATGTTTGTAGTTTGCACATGTTTTTTTTACACTTTTTAATTACTTAGAGTGATGCTTCGGATTCTGACGGGATTTAGTAAACCATCCAGGTCTCTTTGAAACACTCATTTCAACATACTACGATTTGGGATGTACAAATTCTACTTTCGAATACTGTTTAGGGCGGATAGTATGTGAATTGCGACGCGATTCCATGTCACCAACAGGTGTATCAAATATATACTTGATTGAATCTAGTATCATAGAAAACATGCGCATTGTGGGATGGTTTCCTTTGTGGCTCTAAGAATACTAAGGTAAAACAGATTATTTTTTAGATATCTTTTGAAAATGAAACAATTGCGTGAGTTTGAGGAAGATAAAATGAATTAACTTTTATAATACTTTTTTTAAAGTCAGAGTTGTGTTAATATATACTAGGGATGCACAATATATCGGCCAGCATATCAGTATCGGCCGATATATGTTTTTTTAATTTTATCGTTATCGGCCTGGTAAGAAAATGTGGACGATATATTAAAGCTGATAAATAAATTATTATTTCCTTCAGCTGAGACACTTGTTGAGCACTGTTTATGTTTTTGAATTTCTTGAAATAGGATAGAAATCTATTCAAAAAATAAATACGGTTCGGTACATACGGTTTGTGCAAGGCAAATCTGTTATATCGGCTATACAACACTATAATGAGAACATCATTGTAATTGTGCGCTTGGGACATGGATTTAATTGTTAGACTTTTGTTTTTGTAATCAGGCTCTCAAAATTATATAAAAATTTGGATTTAAGTTTATCGGCCGATATATCGGTTATCGGCTTTCGAATATAAAGAATTATCGGTTATCGGCCAAAATTTTCATATAATTTTCAAATTTTCACAATTATAATGAATGAGAAAATCATTATAATTGTGAGCTTGGGACATGGATTTAATTGTGAGACTTTTGTTTTTGTGATCAGGCTCTCAAAATTAGATAAACATTTGGATTTAAGTTTATCGGCCGATATATCGGTTATCGGCTTTCAAATATAAAGTATTATTGGTTATCGTATCAGCTAAAATTTTCATATCGGTGCATCCCTAATAAACTTAATTATGAGAAGTGTCCTTTTTTCACTTGATCCCCTGCTCCTCAAAATGATTGTGCACGTCCCTGAATCTCACACACCAGTAATATATCTCTCATCATGGTTCACAAAAACGATTGGGGAGAACTAAAACACTGCTACCTGTGAAAGGGACTCTGCTTTTATGGCAGAACTCATGGCCACAGGAGCGCGGATTAACAACAGGTGCTGTTCCTCGTCCCAGGAGAGCACGCACAACAAGCGTTCACAACACCTTAACAAAAGGACACGTACTTTGACGTAACAGTTTGAACTTTAGCAGTCTTGCATGCCTGAATACGTGCGGTCGCTGCCATGGATTGTGCTGGTTACACATTCCCGTTTCCGAGCAGTCAAACCTGAAGTTTTCCAAGCAGTCAAACCTGTCCACCGAATCTATATAAAGATCATAAACTAACAATGAAAAATAATTCTAAAGCATCTCAATGTTAATTTCAACATTTAACAATAGGCTACATTATAGAAATCAAAAATTGTATCTGTTAATTTTATACAATGGAACTGAGCTAACATAAGCTAAAAATGTTATGTTTTATTAACGTTAACAGATATAACCTACACTAAAATAAGTTGAACATTGATGTGGGCTTGAAAAGGCCTTACCAGAAATGTCTACGCTATCTCACGACCAATTCGTGCGAATTCGACGCATGATTAAAAAGTGTCTAATTCGTGCGACCTCACTCGTACGAATTTGTACGAATTTGTCTAAACCCACATGAAGGGTAGATTTAGGGGCGGGGTAAGGGGTAGGTCATTCGAATTCATACGAATTGGCCAATTCGTAAAATATTTACGATTTAGCAAAATCGTACAAGTGAGGTCGTGCGAATTAGACACTTTTTAATCATGCGTTGAATTCGTAAGATTTGGTCGTGAGATCGGTTTGGAAGTGTTGAAGTAGTTAAAATTGTAAAAATATGAAGTTTGAAGACAATAAAGTCAGAAAAGTTGAACATGAACTACTTGTTTTAATAATCTTAGTTCATGCATTCCAACACTATCTCACGCCCAATTCATACGAATACGACGAATGAGTAAAAAATGTTTAATTCGTACGACCTCACTCGTAAGAATTTGTACGATTTGTCTAAACCCACGTGATTGTTAGGTTTAGGGGCGGGGTAAGGGGTAGGTCATTCGTACGAATTCATACGAATTGGCCATATCGTAAAAAATGTACGAGTGAGGTCGTATGAATTGTTACGAATTAGCCACTTTTTAATCATTCGTCCAATTCATACGACTTGGTCGTGAGATCGGGTTGTGCATTCTCAATATTTAATATTACATTTATTAAAATTGTATATCACATTATCAATGCACTGTGACATTAACCGATTTATTAACCAACATGTTAATACATGCTGTAAATTATATTGCTCATTGTTATATAGGCCTATTGTGTTGTGTGCTTTTCTATGGATTTTGTTTTTATTTTCTAAAACGATATGGTCAGACAAGAAGAGACACATGAGGAAGCGAAGTGAAGATGACGGATTGCTCATTCCGAAAAATCAATTCAACCCAGGAGTTATGAAAGGTATTTCTTCATTGCATTCTCAGAAGTCAGTGTTCCTTATATGTGCTATTGTCTTCTGACAGTTCCCGAGCGCATTTACAGATAGCAGAACATGAGATGAACACTAGTTATTGCTGCTCAAAAGGTCTTTTCTTCTCGTGATGCACCACCCTTTCGTCTCTCAGAACTAAACTTGTTGGACCAGACCAAGAGACGAGGTTTGTTTTGTGTTTGAAGGTGTTCTCATATCCATCCGCAGTTTTAGAGTCTGAACAATAAACGCGTATCAGTTACTCTCTTGTTATCCAGTCTGAAAAAAAAAACAATAGTTCTGAGAAACAACTTTTACAATGCAAAATTATTAGTTTCTTACATAGTAAATTTATCTTGTTGTTTTTATCTAAAGATTCTGAAATCTGTTTTTTCCTTTCCTATTTTCCCTTTTTTCCTAAAAAAAAGAAAATTGATATTTTTTGATTTTCTAATTTCAAAATTTTTTTTTTTTTTTTTTTTTTTTTTAGAAAACAATAATCAAAAACAATACATGATCTAAGAATCTTTAGATATTTTTACTGGAAAAGAACAAAAATACAAACGAAAAATAATACAATAATAATTATATAACTATATATAACTATATATATATATATATATATAATAAAGTATAAAAAATAAAGTAATAAAGTATAAAATAAATAATAATAAATAATTTAATAATAAAATAAAACGTAATAATAAAATAATAATAATAATAATAATTATATCTATAATATAATTTTGCTGTGCAAGGCCAAAATATGATTCTTTTGCTTTTGAAATAATGTACACATATGATCATTATACAATAAGATACGTTAATACCTTCGGTATTTACAAAAGGCAGACGAGTATTAAAAAATGAAACTTAAAAATCTCCACCTGTTTCAAAAAAAGTATAAAATGAAGTATAATTACAAGCCATTTAAACTTATTTTTTAAAAATTGAAGAAAATTAAAATCTCATATAACTTATATATAAAAAACAGCTGAAATTATTTAGATTTTTTAAAATTACCATGGCTTACTGATCATATCATTTTTTTAATGTCAAGCTATTTAAAAATGGTTTGCGCTTTTGTGACTTTTGTGAGACTGAGGAATGAAGACAAACGCATCTGTGTGTTGGATGTCAAGACATTTAATGCATTTGTCTTCTGACTGGGTGTGAAACTCCCCTTAACCGAGTTCTTTCATTAAACTAAACACTCCAGAGAAACTGGTAACACAGCTCATTAATAACTAGGATGATTTATCAATGCTAAGTATCTTATATAACATAAGTGACACACACCAGACAGTGTCCTAAAGCAGGAGGAACTGCGCCTGAACTATTTTAAAGTTTGGTGAATGACAGAATCTTCATTAGATGGTGAAATTATTTCATTCTCACTCCCTTTTTAGACCAATTGAACAGAATGCCTGTTTTGTCAATGTTCAAGAATTTCTGTTTGTCATACGATCAAGTAGAGTCAAGGTTAATCTTGATGGACCAAAATATTCTTTTGTTATTTCCAATTGTTGTTGATTTAATGTTAGGCAAAGGCCCAAACCTCGCCCTGAGTAAATATGTCAAGTCTGCACCTATAATAGAACAATAGAAGAGACAGTGATGCGACGAAACCACTATCATCTCAGACATAACCCTTTGTTTAATACGCACTTGATACCAGACTACTGAAAAACTTTGCTTTAGAAACAGTTTAACAAACAATTGCAAAGAAATGGCAAGTTCCACACGGAATTAAACTCAATTGACAAAAGAAAAACTCACTTTATTAGTTATTTTATTCACAATTTGGAATAAAAACAAATAACTAAATTGCTCAATCGTATCAGATTGGCTTTCTACATTCTCTTTGACAAAAACATTTTATTTTACCTATAGCCTAACGTAGGAGTCTTTTTCTGATAAATAGCCTAATATTAACGACCTGTCAATCAAATTGCTTTAAGTGATGACGGTAACAGGTGTGCATCTTCAGTTCTTCCCGCGTCACGGAGGATCAGAGTTCAGGTGAAGCGGAATATGACTGAGTTTCAGCATTGTTGGGTGCTACTCCTCCCTTTTCCAGACATCATGTGTGTATTGGCTTTGCTTTTACGTCTGAATGTTGTTCAATAAGTCTAAAGTAAAAATAATGTTTCGGTAAACCAGTGTCCAGCGCGTCAGGTCCCGCCCCGCACGCGAGTTATTAAAGTTAGAGGAGCTCGACGCCTCCATCACTCCATCACTGATCATTACCTCACAGAACATCTACATACGGGTAAGAAGCGCTTTATGATTCTTTTGAACATGAGTGAATGATATCAAATGTTTCAAATGACTGTAATTATTAACGTTTTTTTTGTTTTAAATAGAAGTTTAGTTTAAGAGCTGTTTAATTCATATCATTGTGTAAAAGAACTGAATTAAAACTAAATTAATGAATTCAAACAAAATTTTCAAATGATCCCATGATGGAAAAACTAATTATGAAGCCGATTATGAATGTAATTGGCCTACTCACGACTGATCGTGAACAAACGCAGAGTGCGAGTTAGGTCGAGGTTCACAGTCTGTGTAAAATCTGTTTTATAATGGAAGTAGGCTGCATTCATAAAAACAATATCGCTAAAGTGTCAGGATATTACAGGAACCACAATTCATTCAATTTGGCATTGTACAAAAATAAGATTGAATCATTTCCTGCTTTATCTTTTATATTTCTTATGGCATGATTGCAAATTTTATTGATTGAATATATTATTTTGAATACATGTTGTATGGTTGGATTACAATAATTAATCAATTGAAGTATTCATTTTATTTAATTATTTTATCTATTTTTGGTCTTTGTCTATCCTGAAAGGATCTGTAATTTTACACTTTGACAAACAGCCACTCAAAAGTTCGCTAAGTTCCCTCAAAAAGCCGCTAAAAATCGGTACGATTTTTAATGTTTTCAAAAGAAGTCTTCTACTCACCAAGACTGCCTTTATTTGATGAAAATTCAGGGAAAAAATAGTGTGAAATATTATTGCAATTTAAATCAGCTGCATTTCTAAGTGAATAAAATAAAATCATTTTTTTTTTCCTGTGATCAAAGCTGTATTTCCAACATCAGTCTTCAGTGTCACATGATCCGTCAGAAATCACTCTAATAAGATGATCTGATAAAGAAATATTTATGAGTATTATTCATTTATTTATTTTATGTTTATCTCAGGATTCTTTGATAAATAGAAAGTTAAAAAGAACAGCATTTATCCGAAATAGAAAGCTTTTGTAACATTACACACTGCCGTTCAATAGTTTGGTGTCGGTAAGAATTTTTTATTTAAAAAATAAATAAATAAATACATTTTAAATAAATAAAATAAAGGAAATAAAATAAAGGAATACTTTTCATCAATGATGAATTAAATTGATCAAAAGTTACAGTAAAGACGTGTGTGATGTTACAAAAGATTCTACTTCAAATATGCTGTTCTTTTTTATTCATCAAACCTAATCCTGAAAAAATAGCACACAACTGTTTTTAACAAAATAATAATAATTAATATTTTGTTTTGTTTGGATCATGTGACAGTCACTGGAGTAATGATGCTGAAAATTCAGCTTCACAGGAATAAATTACATTTCATAGAATATTTCATTGAATGGATGCAGAAATCTGTACGGCTGGTGTGTAAACTCAGAAGGAAATATAGCTGCAAGCAGCCATTACGGGGCCAATCACAAAAGTAGATGACAAAACATGCCAACATGGCTGGGAGTTTCAGAACAACAGCAGCAAGGAGCAATTAAAGACATTTAAAGACGAATTTAGGCAAAATGGCTTTATACAGTAACTTATAAAATGATTTAATGGTTTATCACTTTTGACCGATAGGTGGCGCAGTTATGAAATCGATACATTGTGATCAGAGTGAGGTCACAATGACACATACAAAGTGTGGTTTTAAAAATGTGAAGACGTTGCAGAGATAAAGCCTAAATTCTCATTTTGGCATCATGCCTCAAATTTGTTGCTGTGGTATACGATAACAGTTTGTCTATCGTCACGAAATCCATAACTTTCAGTCGACGCAGTCTGGAGATGATACGATTTAATTTTGGTGAAAATCGGACCTACGGTCTAGGATAAGTTCAAAAAAGACTTTTTTTAAATAAAGATGGTGGACAGGAAGTTTGGCTAACTATGGCAAACCTGGTATCTATGTTTTCGGCATAACCCAAGGAATCTATTAAGATCAGTGTCATTACAATACGCAAATTTATTCAAAAGTTGTTAGCATTTTCAGAAATTAATCATAACTTTTGACCAACAGGTGGCGCTGTCTCAATCTTTTGAGTGCCTTCAGGGCATGCTGCTTATGGCACACACTTAGTTTCGTAATATTAGACCGATGCATTTGTTAAGTATAGCATTTCAATCACAAATCTGTATTGAATTCAATGGCAATTTCACACTAAATTCACTCATATTTAGGCATAAATATGAAAAACACATAAAAAATGACTGACACGTGACTTTGATTGAATTTTACTACCCCTTGCTATCAATATTTTGGCATTTGGGCATGTACTTTTCATCAGCGACCTACGTGTCCAAACTTCTGATGGTGGTTTTGTCTCGATCGGACTAGCTGTTTCGAAGATATCGGCATATGTTTTTTAAGCACTAAATCATGACGCTATACAAACTGTAAGACAAAACCTAGCATGTTTGGTACCGTTGGACTAGGCAAGGCTTCAGGAACTCACCGAGATGACTGTCGTGAAAATAAGCCAACCACAGACAGAGTTATAAGCATTCGAAAATTTAATTTTACCCCTAGGCTGTTTCGAAATTTCTCAGGCTCCTTCAGGGCATCGTACTGATGACCCATGCCGAGTTTCGTAACTATTCGTTCATGCGTTCAAAAAATACACAATTTTATCAAAATGGCCGACAGCCAAAATGGCCGATCTGTGAAAATCGGATATGCTTCGGATAACGTAGCATGTTGCCTCAGGTCATGCTTGTGATGACAGGTACCAAGTTTGGTCTGAATACGATTAATCGTTGGTGCGATACAGCCTAAAGTCTGTTTTCGCAAGTATATAAGTATATGACGGATTATTTTTTCGTAAGTATATGACGGAAAATTACATTATAGGGTGCAATCGAATTTGTTAATTTTTAATGAGCTTAGGAATCAGATTTTATCTAAGAAAAAATAAATTTTCATAGGCCTTACGGTTCAAAAGCTATTAGCATAATAAAAGTGAAACTTTGGACAGGTGGTGGCGCTAGAGGGAATGAGTTATAGACGCCATTCGATAACAATCTGTTCATCATATAAAGGCAATTTACACTAAATGGATCAATTCAAATGTATTATATTCACAATCTCACTATGAACTATTTGAAGAGTCAAAGTGGTGGATGCTGTGTTCATTACAAAAATTTTGTGTTTTGAAGATGAACGTAAGTCTCGAGGGAATTTAGGGAATTAAGAAAGTCTTTAAGATAAAATCTCTATCACTAATGGCCTGTTTTTAGATTGTCCAAAATGTTTTGTTGTTGATTATACAACTTGAATGAATTGCTTATCATTTCTAATTACAGGTTACAATAATCAAGCTGCAAGATTAACATAAAAAAAAGATCACAGATGGGGATAAAATGGATCTATGTGGCTGTCCTGGGGATGGCATGCATAATGTTTGGAGTCAAAGGGACAAATATAACAACCAGTAGCCCTCTCAACATCACCAGCAACCTGACCTTGACCTCCGCTCCCAATATAACCATAAACCTGACCCACACAGACCCTGCCAACATCACCACCAACCTAACCATGACCCCTCCTCCCAATATAACCATAAACCTGACCCACACAAGCCCTCCCAACATCACCACCAATCTGACCATGACCCCTCCTCCCAATATAACCATGAACATGACCCACACAAACCCTCCCAACATCACCACCAATCTGACCATGACCCCTCCCCCCAATATAACCATGAACATGACCCACACAAACCCTCCCAACATCACCACAAATCTGACCATGACCCCTCTCCCCAATATAACCATGAACATGACCCACACAAACCCTCCCAACATCACCACAAATCTGACCATGACCCCTCTTCCCAATATAACCATGAACATGACCTTCACAAGCCCTCCCAACATCACCACCAATCTGACCATGACCCCTCTCCCCAATATAACCATGAACATGACCTTCACAAGCCCTCCCAACATCACCGCCAATCTGACCATGACCCCTCCTCCCAATATAACCATGAACATGACCTTCACAAGCCCTCCCAACATCACCACCAATCTGACCATGACCCCTCTCCCCAATATAACCATGAACATGACCCACACAAGCCCTCCCAACATCACCACCAATCTGACCATGACCCCTCTTCCCAATATAACCATGAACATGACCCACACAAGCCCTCCCAACATCACCACAAATCTGACCATGACCCCTCTTCCCAATATAACCATGAACATGACCTTCACAAACCCTCCCAACATCACCACAAATCTGACCATGACCCCTCCTCCCAATATAACCATGAACATGACCTTCACAAACCCTCCCAACATCACCACAAATCTGACCATGACCCCTCTTCCCAATATAACCATGAACATGACCCACACAAGCCCTCCCAACATCACCACTAATCTGACCATGACCCCTCTTCCCAATATAACCATGAACATGACCCACACAAACCCTCCCAACATCACCACCAATCTGACCATGACCCCTCTTCCCAATATAACCATGAACATGACCCACACAAACCCTCCCAACATCACCACCAATCTGACCATGACCCCTCTTCCCAATATAACCATGAACATGACCTTCACAAGCCCTCCCAACATCACCACCAACCTGACCATGACCCGATCTCCCAACATGACTATGAACATGACCTTCACAAGCCCTTCCAACATCACCACCAACCTGACCATGACCCCTCCTCCCAATATGACTATGACCATGACCCCCACAAGCCCTCCCAACATCACCATGACCCGCCCTCCCAACATGGCAACAAATATTACATCGTCAGGCTCTACTGTCGTGACCAACATCAATAATCAGCCACTAGTAAGCCAGGCTCTTTTTCTTGTTTAAAAATGGAAATAACATTTTGACTGTTAAAGTGATCATTCTATTAAAGGATAAAAAGTACTTTTGCAAGTTATTGCATTTATGTTTTTGTTAAGATTAAATTTGACGGTCTTTATTGCAGGAAATTACAGGCAGGGATAACTGTAGGAAGGATAGGGCTTGTTTCTCTGCTCCACCCACCTGTAATCCAGGTGCACAAGATTCCTGCTTTTTCCTCTCCACAAGAGGAGTAAGCGGAAATGCAGATAATTTTACCTTTGAGCTCAGTGGCGAGTCAGATGGTTACATCGCTGCTGGCCTATCCCGAGACAGAAGTGTAAGAGATCACATCCAATTGCTTTTAAATCATATATTTTATGTAAATCAATACAAGACTTTAATCTTTTCTTTTGAATTTTCTTTTCACTTCCTTAGGCTCAAAGTTCCACCATCTATGCTTGCGCCAAGATCAATGGTGTACTGAAGTTCATCCGTTCCACACTGGAAAATCAAATACTGACACCGGATAACACGGTAAGGCACTTTTAGAGCCTTGCCTTTAAAAACATATGGCAATATTAGCATAAGAGATTCTTAATTCAAAATAATGTAGTATATAAAAGCATGGAAGGCTTCAAGGAAAATCCCAATTCTAGTACCATTCACACAGGTCTCAAAATCTGTGATGCAATAATGCATTCAAACCAATTAAAATATACTCTTACAGCACAGTATGACACCTCATCTGCAGTTTGTGTGCACTCTTAGTAGTGAAATATTAAGTAGCATTACTTCTGTTGTGTTGCAGTTCACCCCTGGAAATTTCAAAGGCTCCTTCAATGGAAGAACAATTCAATGCATTTTCACCGCTGCAGGTCTCGGCAGCAGCACCGCCCGTGCAGTAACCACAGAAACTTTCGTCTCCATTGTAAAAGGCAGCATCTCCAATGGTGAGTACAACACTTTGATCAAGTGATCGACATAAATTTTGTTTTGTAGCAGAGGTAAAACATTTTCTTTCCTCCTTTCCTCTTTTCCAGGTTCTCTGGAATCTCCAGTCAGTGTACTGGCCACAAACGCATCAGTGGACTTAAGCAACCCTAATAGCACAGATGTTTCAACTATAACACCCATTACAAATGCCACTGCTATATCTAACGCTACAGCAACACCAAACATCACTCCAGCTAACATTACAGCAACGCCAAGCAACACTGCATCTCCCAACATGACCATGAACATGACCCACACAAGCCCCCCCAACATCACCACCAATCTGACCATGACCCCTCCTCCCAATATAACCATGAACATGACCCACACAAACCCTCCCAACATCACCACTAATCTGACCATGACCCCTCCTCCCAATATAACCATGAACATGACCTTCACAAGCCCCCCCAACATCACCACTAATCTGACCATGACCCCTCTTCCCAATATAACCATGAACATGACCCACACAAACCCTCCCAACATCACCACAAATCTGACCATGACCCCTCGTCCCAATATAACCATGAACATGACCTTCACAAGCCCTCCCAACATCACCACCAATCTGACCATGACCCCTCCTCCAAATATAACCATGAACATGACCTTCACAAGCCCTCCCAACATCACCACCAATCTGACCATGACCCCTCGTCCCAATATAACCATGAACATGACCTTCACAAGCCCTCCCAACATCACCACCAACCTGACCATGACCCGATCTCCCAACATGACTATGACCATGACCCCCACAAGCCCTCCCAACATCACCATGACCCGCCCTCCCAACATGGCAACAAATATTACATCGTCAGGCTCTACTATCGTGACCAACATCAATAATCCGCCACTAGTAAGCCAGGCTCTTTTTCTTGTTTAAAAATGGAAATAACATTTTGGACTGTTAAAGTGATCATTCTATTAAAGGATAAAAAGTACTTTTGCAAGTTATTGCATTTATGTTTTTGTTAAGATTAAATTTGACGGTCTTTATTGCAGGAAATTACGGGCAGGGATAACTGTAGGAAGGATAGGGCTTGTTTCTCTGCTCCACCCACCTGTAATCCAGGTGCACAAGATTCCTGCTTTTTCCTCTCCACAAGAGGAGTAAGCGGAAATGCAGATAATTTTACCTTTGAGCTCAGTGGCGAGTCAGATGGTTACATCGCTGCTGGCCTATCCCGAGACAGAAGTGTAAGAGATCACATCCAATTGCTTTTAAATCATATATTTTATGTAAATCAATACAAGACTTTAATCTTTTCTTTTGAATTTTCTTTTCACTTCCTTAGGCTCAAAGTTCCACCATCTATGCTTGCGCCAAGATCAATGGTGTACTGAAGTTCATCCGTTCCACACTGGAAAATCAAATACTGACACCGGATAACACGGTAAGGCACTTTTAGAGCCTTGCCTTTAAAAACATATGGCAATATTAGCATAAGAGATTCTTAATTCAAAATAATGTAGTATATAAAAGCATGGAAGGCTTCAAGGAAAATCCCAATTCTAGTACCATTCACACAGGTCTCAAAATCTGTGATGCAATAATGCATTCAAACCAATTAAAATATACTCTTACAGCACAGTATGACACCTCATCTGCAGTTTGTGTGCACTCTTAGTAGTGAAATATTAAGTAGCATTACTTCTGTTGTGTTGCAGTTCACCCCTGGAAATTTCAAAGGCTCCTTCAATGGAAGAACAATTCAATGCATTTTCACCGCTGCAGGTCTCGTCAGCAGCACCGCCCGTGCAGTAACCACAGAAACTTTCGTCTCCATTGTAAAAGGCAGCATCTCCAATGGTGAGTACAACACTTTGATCAAGTGATTGACAGAAATTTTGTTTTGTAGCAGAAGCAAAACATTTTCTTTCTTCCTTTCCTCTTTTCCAGGTTCTCTGGAATCTCCAGTCAGTGTACTGGCCACAAACGCATCAGTGGACTTAAGCAACCCTAACAGCACAGATGTTTCAACAATAACACCCATTACAAATGCCACTGCTGTATCTAACGCTACAGCAACACCAAACATCACTCCAGCTAACGTTACAGCAACGCCAAACAACACTGCATCTCCCAACATGACCATGAACATGACCCACACAAGCCCCCCCAACATCACCACCAATCTGACCATGACCCCTCCTCCCAATATAACCATAAACATGACCTTCACAAGCCCCCCCAACATCACCACTAATCTGACCATGACCCCTCTTCCCAATATAACCATGAACATGACCTTCACAAGCCCTCCCAACATCACCACAAATCTGACCATGACCCCTCCCCCCAATATAACCATGAACATGACCCACACAAGCCCCCCCAACATCACCACTAATCTGACCATGACCCCTCTTCCCAATATAACCATGAACATGACCCACACAAACCCTCCCAACATCACCACCAACCTGACCATGACCCCTCCCCCCAATATAACCATGAACATGACCCACACAAGCCCTCCCAGCATCAGCACCAACCTGACCATGACCCCTCTTCCCAATATAACCATGAACATGACCTTCACAAGCCCTCCCAACATCACCACCAATCTGACCATGACCCCTCGTCCCAATATAACCATGAACATGACCTTCACAAGCCCTCCCAACATCACCACCAATCTGACCATGACCCCTCTTCCCAATATAACCATGAACATGACCTTCACAAGCCCTCCCAACATCACCACCAATCTGACCATGACCCCTCGTCCCAATATAACCATGAACATGACCTTCACAAGCCCTCCCAACATCACCACCAATCTGACCATGACCCCTCGTCCCAATATAACCATGAACATGACCTTCACAAGCCCTCCCAACATCACCACCAATCTGACCATGACCCCTCGTCCCAATATGACCATGAACATGACCTTCACAAGCCCTCCCAACATCACCACCAACCTGACCATGACCCGATCTCCCAACATGACTATGACCATGACCCCCACAAGCCCTCCCAACATCACCATGACCCGCCCTCCCAACATGGCAACAAATATTACATCGTCAGGCTCTACTATCGTGACCAACATCAATAATCAGCCACTAGTAAGCCAGACTCTTTTTCTTGTTTAAAAATGGAAATAACATTTTGAACTGTTAAAGTGATCATTCTATTAAAGGATAAAAAGTACTTTTGCAAGTTATTGCATTTATGTTTTTGTTAAGATTAAATTTGACTGTCTTTATTGCAGGAAATTACAGGCAGGGATAACTGTAGGAAGGATAGGGCTTGTTTCTCTGCTCCACCCACCTGTAATCCAGGTGCACAAGATTCCTGCTTTTTCCTCTCCACAAGAGGAGTAAGCGGAAATGCAGATAATTTTACCTTTGAGCTCAGTGGCGAGTCAGATGGTTACATCGCTGCTGGCCTATCCCGAGACAGAAGTGTAAGAAATCACATCCAATTGCTTTTAAATCATATGCTTTATTTAAATCAATATAGGACTCTAATCTTAAACTTCGTTTTGACTTCATTTTCTTTTCACATCCTTAGGGTCAAAGTTCCACCGTCTATGCTTGCGCCAGGATCAATGGTGTACTGAAGTTCATCCGTTCCACACTGGCCAATCAAATACTGACACCGGATAACACAGTAAGGCACTTTTTCAGAGAGCCTTGCCTTTAAAAACATATGGCAATATTAGCATAAGAGATTCTAAACTGAAAATAATATAGTATATACAAGCATGGAAGGCTTCAAGGAAAATCCCAATTCTACTACTATTCACACAGGTCTCAAAATCTGTGATGCAATAATGCATTAAAACCAATTAAAATATACTCCTAGAGCACAGTATGACACCTCATCTGCAGTTTGTGTGCTATCTTAGTAGTGAAATATTAAGTAGCATTACTTCTGTTGTGTTGCAGTTCACCCCTGGAAGTTTCAAAGGCTCCCTCAATGGAAGAACAATCCAATGCATTTTCACCGCTGCAGGTCTCGTCAGCAGCACCGCCCGTGCAGTAACCACAGAAACTTTCGTCTCCATTGTAAAAGGCAGCATCTCCAATGGTGAGTACAACACTTTGATCAAGTGATCGACATAAATTTTGTTCCCTTTTGTCCTGGGAACTCCAACGTGTTGGGATCACGCTAGGGAGCCTAATTGCCTTTGAGAGAATTAAAAACAAGGCGATAAAAATTGGTATGCAATCTTTGAATTCTGCGAGCCGCTTACCAGCGCGGATATACAAAGCAGAAGGTTTTTTCCTTTGGAGCCTCACAGTGAACTGCTGTAGCCGAAGTTGGAGAGAGAAAAGATTTCTTACAAGTCTTGGGAAGAGAAGAAGGTCCTCTTGTGATGCCGCGGCAGTGATCATCGTTTCTCCTGGCAAAATCTGTTTGAGTACAGCACAGGGGCTTGCAGTTTCCCCGTGTGTCTGTCACGGTGATCCCTTTATGCTTAGGCACGCAAGAGAGCACGCTCTCCTCCTCACTTAAAAGAGCTTTGCGGGTGTTTCGCGTCCTTTTCAGGATGTCGTCTCACCCGTGCGGTTTCTGGATGCGGTCGACTTCTCCCTCAGGTAGATGGCCACAAACACTGCCTCATGCTTGGGCTTAGCGCACACTGAAGCAGCGTTTGTGGATGAGTCATGTTCTCATTGCAGGAATATGACTCTCGCGATGCTTCGCTCCAGACTGAGAACCCTTAAAGGGGGAGTCCCTTCAGATAATCCAAATCTAGTTTGTCTGCTGGATCAGCTACTTTGGTGATTCCTGTTGATGAGTGAATGAGGGTTACCATGAAGAATGTTTCGACTGGTGTTGCCAATAAGCTTGTTGCCATTGGGGCTTCTGGTGGAGCGGTCGGAGCCTCCTCAAGTGGTTACAGTTGTTTCCTTTGGGGCGCCGCCTGAGGATCTGATGTCAATCGCAGCGTCGGAGGGAGAGCGGTCTTCATCTGGTGATTGCTCGGCGGGACTACCCCCTTCGGGTGTGGTGGTCCTGGCTGAGCCGGACCTGGAGATGACTGCTATGCTCGAACGGGCGGCCGCGAATGTCGGGCTTGTGTGGAACCCTCCACCGGGACCTGAACCTTGGCGCCTGGATGATTGGTGTCTTAGAGCTGGCCATGCTGTTGCCCCAGTACCAATCCTCCCGGAAGTTCCCGTGCCCAACCCAAAGAAAGGGGAAGGGAATGCTGCGGAAGCCAGCCGCCTGATGAAGGCTTGGAATACACATATGTACTAGCCCAGGGGGATAGTGAAACATAAGGCAGTCCCTGAGGTAGTCCCAATCGAAGGGAAGTGGGAGCGTACTTTCCTAGTGTTATCCAATGTCCACTGATTGGGTCTTGCGGAACAGCAGTGTGACTCCCGAGCTAGCTCCCGTGATTCTGAAACTGCTTGGGAAGCGTAGCTAGGCACTGGAAGGGGCCAGCACCATGGTGTTTTATTAGGGTTTCCAATTCGTCAAGGAACTCCACAACAACACGTTGGAGATCCCAGGACGAAAGGGAACGTCTCGGTTACGTATGTACCCTTCATTCTCTAAGTACAGAGAACGGAGATATGTCGTCCCTTCGCCATTTGTTGTTCGGCTCCTCAGGGAAAAGCGTCAATGCAATGTTTACTTCGGCTTTTTATATCTGCGCTAGTAGGCGGCTGGCGGAATGCAAAGATTGCATGCCAATTTTTATTGGCTTGTTTTCAATTCTCTCGGAGGCAATGAGGCTCCCTACCGTGATCCCAATTCATCAAGGAACTCCCCAACGATACTTCTCCGATCCCTGTACTCAGGGAACGAGGGTTACGTACGTAACCGAGATGTTTTGTAGCAGAGGTAAAACATTTTCTTTCCTCCTTTCCTCTTTTCCAGGTTCTCTGGAATCTCCAGTCAGTGTACTGGCCACAAATGCATCAGTGGACTTAAGCAACCCTAATAGCACAGATGTTTCAACTATAACACCCATTACAAATGCCACTGCTATATCTAACGTTACAGCAACACCAAACAACACTACATCTAACGTTACAACAACACCAAGCATCACTGCTAACGTTACAGCAACACCAAACATCACTGCTAACGTTACAGCAACACCAAACAACACTGCTAATGTTACAGCAACACCAAACAACACTGCTAATGTTACAGCAACTCCAAACATCACTGCTAACGTTACAGCAACACCAAACATCACTGCTAACGTTACAGCAGCACCAAACAACACTGCTAATGTTACAGCAACTCCAAACATCACTGCTAACGTTACAGCAACACCAAACATCACTGCTAACGTTACAGCAACACCAAACATCACTGCTAACGTTACAGCAACACCAAACAACACTGCTAACGTTACAGCAACACCAAACATCACTGCTAACGTTACAGCAACACCAAACATCACTGCTAACGTTACAGCAACACCAAACAACACTGCTAATGTTACAGCAACACCAAACAACACTGCTAATGTTACAGCAACTCCAAACATCACTGCTAACGTTACAGCAACACCAAACATCACTGCTAACGTTACAGCAGCACCAAACAACACTGCTAATGTTACAGCAACTCCAAACATCACTGCTAACGTTACAGCAACACCAAACATCACTGCTAACGTTACAGCAACACCAAACATCACTGCTAACGTTACAGCAGCACCAAACATCACTGCTAACGTTACAGCAACACCAAACATCACTGCTAACGTTACAGCAACACCAAACAACACTGCTAACGTTACAGCAACACCAAACAACACTGCTAACGTTACAGCAACACCAAACATCACTGCTAACGTTATAGCAACACCAAACAACACTGCTAACGTTACAGCAACACCAAACATCACTGCTAATGTTACAGCAACACCAAACATCACTGCTAATGTTACAACAAGACCAAACATCACTGCTAACGTTACAGCAACACCAAACAACACTGCTAATGTTACAACAAGACCAAACATCACTGCTAACGTTACAGCAACACCAAACATCACTGCTAACGTTACAGCAACACCAAACATCACTGCTAACGTTACAGCAACACCAAACAACACTGGATCTACCGTTACAGCAAACACTGGTACAACAACTGTAAGTGTGAACAGACTGGAGAGCCAGTTATATTTTTCTTGGTTAAGATGATCTATTTAGGGTTAGTTTTAGCAAAGTCAATAATGTACTGACTACAGTATTGTGTGATGGTACATTGCTATAATATTTCATTTTTAAGTTAAACACTTGAGTTTACTTTAGATTTTAGGCATTTAAAATTTCTCAGCAAATTAAAAAAAATAGCACTGCATTTCATGGCTTGTGTGATCTTAACATTGCAGGAGACGGTCACCAGTGCGGATTGTAGAAAGGACAGGGCATGTTTCTCCACTCCAGCCAACTGTGATCCGTCTACTGGCAATAGCTGCATTTTCGCCTCCACAAGAGCAGTAAGCGGAAGCTCAGACAATCTCACTTTCGAGATCAGCGGGGAGTCGAATGGTTACATTGCAGTTGGCTTGTCTCAAGACAAGAAGGAGGTCTGTACAATATTGTAATAATGTCTACATTTAAAAATCACATTTGTTAGAATGTGTTTTCAAAGCACCAAGTCTTAGATTTGGGTTCTCTATTTACCGTTGCTTCTCATAGGGTGATGGTGACACAGTCTATTCTTGCGCCAACAACAATGGTATAGCGAAGTTCATCCGTTCCACACTGAACAACGGCATCCTGACTCAGGATAACACAGTAAGGATTCTTTCACAGAGCTCTTTCTCTGAAATGCTCCGTCAAGGTTTGCAAAGATGATTCTTGGCTGTAAATGACATGGTAATAAACTACTAATTCTACCATTTTTTGTCTTGCAGTTCAGTCCTGGATCTTTCCGTGGCTCTGTGAATAAAACAAAGATTCAGTGCATTTTCATAGCCGCAGGTCTCAAGAGCAACACCCGTGTGGCAAACGCATCCGCTTTTCTCTTCTTCTTCACCGGCAACTTTACAAACGGTGAGACCGGCGCTATAATTGAAATAATGAAAGAGAATGCAATTAGTCACAAAATTTAAACATTTTCTTTATTTCCATTTCCTCAGGCACTTTGGGGTCTCCCGTCACACGAATGGTTACAAATGAGGCAGTTGATCTGACCAACAAGAACAGCTCAGATGTTGGAATAACAACAACCACTACAAATACAACCTCTAATGCTACCACGGCTTCTACTATTACAACCACTACTATTACAACCACTACTATTGCAACCACTACAAGAAATTCTACTACAGGAGGGAGCGGCGCACTGCAGCATGCAGTATCTCAGGGTAAGAACTTGATATGGCCACATCAGAGGTTACTCACTTCAGAATCGATAGGTGGAGCTTATCAGCTAGCTCCGCCCCTTTGGTGTAATGGGTGGAGCTTGAAGGACCAGCCACGCCCTATCCCTAAACATAACTAGGTCAAGCTCCACCCATTAGATTCACAGAGGTGGAGCTGGACGTCGTTTGGATCTACGGTGAACACTTAAACAGAGTAACACAAACGACTGCTCTTTAGTTGTTTAGGCGCTGGTTAAACTTTTTAAGCGTTTTGGCTGTTTTTTTACACGACACTGGCGTTTTGGGTGCCTGAAAACTGAAGTTTTCAAAATCAGACTGATCTCATGAAATGGCGGATGTATGACACGCCAATTCGTATTTTCATTTTTGGCGTGCTATCAACACGCATAATTGCTTTTCAGCGTGTTTATGAACGCCGTTGACTTAATGTTACGTTACTGTATAAATATATGACCTACACCAACCTAAACCTACCCATCACTGGGGTTAATACCATTTATGAGTTTTCCCCTACCATCCTAGGGAAAAAAAAAATATCGCTTTGTTTCGCTCGGACATTTAACGGCGTGTACATACACGCGGAATCACTCGGACATTTAACGGCATAGACATACGCATACACGCGGATAGCTCAAAATGCGTATAGATAACACGCCACTTGACTTGAAAGTGGCGTTTATGTTTACGCAATAGTCATGATGTCAAAATGTTGTCTCTGAAACCGATGACATCATGCATTTGAATATTACGTGTTCAGTCTATAGTGTTTCATCGCCACCTAATGGCCTGCCAGCAGAACACGGGTTTTTATTCGTTTTCGTGGATCCGTGTGAATGGGGATAGTTTTGACAAGGGTGTCGTCTATATGCGGAAAACTCAAAGGAAACATTTCTCCGTTTTAAGCATTACTTTGTCGTGTAAACGTACTGAGATTCTCTTTTTCTTCTCTTTTTCAGCTGCTATAATAGTTCTTTCAGGGATCCTTGCAGTCCTCCTGTTGTAAGGACGCTGCCAGGACATGTCTTTAGCTTTCCTAAACTGGTCGATGAGCACTGAATGCTTGATGAACCCAACACTAAAGTATATGCAATTCAGCACATTTATACTCGTGCAATATTGTGACTCTGGAAATATGAAGCCAAGGATCTGAAAACAAGGGGAAGAGGGAAATACACCATTTATTTAATCTGTGTGAGAAAGAGTGTGTGTTTTTGTGAGAGTCCGTGTTTGTATGATACTTCAAATCAAGCTCCAGCACAGAGCGAGCTGATAATCGTCTGTTAATGTAGTGGCGCACATGTGAAGCCACCAAGTAGCTGAAATGTCTAGCAATATTTAAGAGGATTATTTTTAAATGTCTTTAATTTATTTCGTAATGAAAGTGCACTGCTGCCTCAAAACATTGATTGCCTGTGAGTTTTAATTTAAGTCACTTGTATATTTTTTGAAGAAATTAAATATGTTTAATAAAGAGATTTACATGTTCAAGTAAATAAATTTGCTCTATCAGTGTTTATTAACCGGGGTAAACAAACAGCCAAGAAGAAGAACTAAATTCAGCCGATTTTCTGATATTCTATCAATAACCAGACAGTTTCTGGTCTCTTTGACTTCCATAGTGTCTTTTTTTCCTACTATGGATGTCAATGAGACCAGAAACTGTCTGGTTACTGATATTCTTCTAAATATCAGAAAATCGGCTTAATGGATTTGAAAACGGTAACTCTGGGGGAGTTATAAAATGAGTCTGTTTCCAAAAAAACATTTCCCTTTAACAGGTTAGAGGGATAGTTCACTTTGAAATTAATTTTTGATATGTTTTAGCTTACCTCAAGGGCATCCAAGATGTAGGTGTCTTTGTTTCCACAGTATTTTCAGTTTTGACATTTTTCGGTTAAACTGTTGTTGTCTATCAGTCATTAAATGCACATTTAGGGGGTCCACCTCAAAGAGCATGCACAGAGAAGTCAAAATAAAACATGATTTATTGACTCGTAAATGTAAGTACAAACTGATGGCCTAAGACATGAAACGAGCGATTTGTGTGAGAAAACGAACAGTATTTATATAGTTTTTACCTTTTGTTAACAGCCATGTCGAACTGATCTGAATCAGATGTCCAACTGAACCGAACTGAACCGTGTCCAACGTTATGCCGGAAGTGATCTCTCGCGCGTCTATGTCACGCATTGTTAACACAGAGATTTCGGAAGTTTTACCTTTCACTAAACATATTTAGATATACGGGAAATCGCAGTGGAAGATGATTTCGATATATCTAAATATGTTTAGTCTAACCCTACCCCAGACCTAAACCTACCCGTGTCATCTAACTGACGCTAGAGGTTATCAAGTGCGTGGTCAAAAGCGTCAGTTAGATGACGTCCTTGGATGAGAATGCGTTGATCACGAAGAAAGCAAATGTCATATTGGACTGTGTAAATCGTCCCTTCATTGTTCTTTTGAGAGTCTCCCCTCAGGTTGGAGATTTACTCTTTTATACCGAGTACAATTCGGGTTGCTAAATTTGCATAATTCTATGACATGTGAGTCATCCTATAATAGTTATTTAATTAGTAGTTTGTGTTGTTCATTGTTATGTGTATGTGGTGTTTACCTGTTGTGTGACTTGTATGTTTACCTGGCTGCAAGACAAGTTTCCCTTAGGGGATAATAAACTGAAACTGAAACCTGAAGCTGATGTCGCTCAAAAGTTGATATCGTGCAAAAGTTGATTCATTTCTGTAATTTAACTTTAAAAGTAAAACTAATATATTTTATAGACTCATTACATGTGTAATGGAGGCCAGCTAGTAGTTGCTGTGCGAGTAAACCTCACTCCCCTGATCTCAATAGGCGCTCTAGCGACAGATGTTAGAGGCTGCAGTCTTTAGCCTCCTTGTTAGAGTGCCTGACTCTCATGCCGGAGACCCGGGAAGGGTCTATAAGGGGCTATATAAAATAAAGTTTATTTTTATTGTTCCTCAAATCCTGCCCTGGAGGGCCACTGTAGGGAAAGGCTCTCACACACCCCGATCAAACTCACCTTGCTGGATTTGTCTAGTAACTCTGAAGACAATATTGACTTATCGCTTGTTCAGGTGTATCATTAAGGTTGGAACTAGACTGGGCAGGGCAGGGCAGCGAAGGGTAGGGCAGGGCAGGAATTAAGGAACACTGATTAACAGGATTTACCAGTTGCCACTGACACTTTCTGTGCAGCTGCTTTAAAACAATGTGTATTATTCTAGATGGGATGTACCCAAAAAGTGAAAGTGAGGAGCATTTATTGTTACAAGTCGGGAACCGGCCTACCTTACATATTTCAAGGGTGCTAATTTGACCTAATTTGCATATCAAAATGGTCGCCTATCTTGTTTGTTTGTTTTTTTGCAAGTTGAAGCTCTTAATTTTAAGCTCTCAATGTGCATCAGAGTGATGCATTTAATCTTAAAATGTACTTGTAAAATTTTCTTGTGGGGGAGCATGCCCCCGAACCCCACTAGAAAGACAGGGGTCCACACATCACGCCCAAATTTGAATGACACATCCATCCCCGGACTTTGAAAAGCTTGCCACGCCACTGCTCTGGTGCACAGTGATGAAAACAGAGAAAGCCCAGCAAAGGTAAGTCTTCTCATCTCAGCCATTAAGGTGGCAAACTAAATAATGGTACTTAATGTTGTTGACAGGAATTACAGGGAGACTACAGGGAGATTCCTGGTGACCGACGTGCTTTTTGGGCCGATGCATCTCATGGCCTACTTTTATTTTTTATTTTCTTGTCTTAACCGCCCATAAAACTCATAGATCGGCAGCCCATTCGTTTTATTTTGTTTTGTTAATTGGCTACGCTGAGTTGCTTCCAAGTATATAGCTTACTTACAAGTATAGAAATTTGTACAAAACTAATTTTGAAAGTTTCCTTTATATTTCAGTGCGTTTGTTTTACAATATAACCGTTATGTAGTTGTGTAATGTAGACTGAAACTGTAACTAAAAGAGGTTTGAATTTTTCTTTGTTTAGAAGAAACCATTAAACCTTCTAATTTCTTACGGCGGCACCGAAACCCCCTTAGCCTTGTAGCAGCCTATAGATTAGTAATAATAGCAGTGGTGGTTGTAATTGTAATTTATTTTCTACAATTTACATGGTCAGGGAAAAACATCAATCTCGCCTAGGCAACCAAAGGGCTAGACCCGGCCCTGCCCAAATGGAATACTAATTCGTTAAGTATTTCCATTTCCGATGCCTCACAGAAGCAAAGTGAAGCACATGACTGGAAAGAAAGCGAGGCTTCATTTTTCATTGATCACGTGTTTCTCTGATAACTACACACTCCGGCACGGAGCTTCATGAGAAATTTAGCTGCAAACTCGATACACGCCTCGAAGCTTCAGCGTCATATGCATCCCCTTTCGGTCATCCGAAAATGTATTCGGTTCATAAAGACAGCTGTCAAGTCCTTGTTGTCTTAGACAAAGTTCAGTGAGAATAAGAGACAAAACAAATGTGGATTTGATTCAATTAGTACAGAGAACAGACAAAATGAAACCTTTAATCTGCAGTGTTTAAGTAGCAGCGCCCAATGCGATTGCAATTGATGTCCAGGACTTTTCCTACATAAATCACCTCAGGCATGACATCTGTGCCAAATCAAACAAAAAGGACAAAATGTCACGGTGCTTTTAAGAATTTCAATGATATCAGAGTCACGACCGTGTTTGCTTTACAAATGAACGCCTTTTGCATCTGAAATGGGCCTTGAGACTAATGCTCATCCACATTTGCATGTGTCCTGTATGATGGGACATTTTGTCCAATTTCACTTAAAGGAGTGGTTCACTCTTAAAATAAAACGTTTGCTGATAATTTACTCACCCCCATGTAATCCAAGATGTCCACGTCTTTCTTTCCTCAGTTAAAAAGAAATTAATGTTTTTGATGACATTCCAGGATTTTTCTCCATATAATGGACTTCAAAGGGAACCAAACGGTCCAAATGAGAGTTTCAGTACAACTTCAAAGGGCTTTAAACGACACCAGACGATGAATAAGAGTCTTAGCTAGCGAAACCATCGGCCGTTTCAAAAATAAATAAAAAAGTTTAAGTTTTATAAGCACAAATGCATGCCGTGCTCTGTTCTGAGATCCGTGTTCGTGACTACCCTTCAGGCAAGACTTTGCCTTCCACACTGGCCCCACCCTGAAATGTTGCTCTTCTGATATCCCTGGCTGACCTCCTGGTCCCATTTCCTCCGATGGTTTCATCCAAATCCCTGGGTCTGTTGGTGCTGCTGCCCCCGCTACTTGCTCCATGCAGCTCCTCAGCTCCGCCTGGGGCTTCCCGTCCACCAGTTCGACTTGAGGTTGAGTCCCTGGCTTCAGGTCAGGCATCTGCCTGTCAGTCCGTCGGCTCTGCACTGCCTTGATGGCCTTGGGACCCTGGGACTCCTCCGGGCTCCTTCATCCCTCCAGATCAGCCTCAGTCAGTTGAGGATCTGCCCTCGGCCCAAACTTCTAGGTCTCCAGCTACACCTCAAACCTTCACCCAATTCAGCTCCACCAGGCATCCGGATTCCATGTCTTCCTTGCTCCCTTCGTCACCGCCCTGGTTTGCCAAGCCCCCGTCTCCGCCTCAGTCCCGTGAGACAGCAGCTCTACCTTGGGCTTCTTGCCCTTGGATGTCGCCCTGGTCCCAGGGACCTCTCGGTTTTGTCGGATACCCCATTCACCCTGGTTCAGCCTCACTCAAGATTTTGCTTTCCACGCCGGTCCCACCCCGAAATCTTCCTCTTCTGATATCCCTGGCTGACCTCCTGGTCCCATTTCCTCCGCTGGTTTCGTCCAGTTCCATGGGTCTGTTGTTGCTATCAGTGTCGCCTGCTCCTCAGTCCTGCCCCCGCTACTTGCTCCATGCGGCTCGGGCTTCCCGTCCACCAGTTCGACTTGAGGTTGAGTCCCCGCCTTCAGGTCAGGCCTCTGCCTGTCAGCCCGTCGGCTCCGCTCTCCCTTGACTCCACCATGATCTGCCGGCCCTGGGACTCCTCCGGGTTCCTTCATCCCTCCGGATCAGCCTCAGTCAGTTGAGGATCTGCCTCCGGCCCAAACTTCCAGGTCTCTGCCTACACCTCAAACCTTCACCCCATTCAGATCCACCAGGCATCTCCTTCCCTCCATCACCGCCCCGGTTTGCCAAGCCCGTCTCTGCCTCAGTCCCGTGAGACAGCAGCTCCACCTTGGGCTTCTTGCCCTTGGATGTCGCCCTGGTCCTGTCGGCCTCTCTGTTTCCTCGGATACCCCATTCACCCTGGTTCAGCCTCACTCAAGACTTTGCTTTCCACACCGGTCCCACCCCGAAATCTTCCTCTTCTAATATCCCTGGCTGACCTCCTGGTCCCATTTCCTCCGCTGGTTTCGTCCAGTTCCATGGGTCTGTTGTTGCTATCAGTGTCGCCCTGCTCCTCAGTCCTGCCCCTGCTACTTGCTCCATGCGGCTCGGGCTTCCCGTCCACCAGTTCGACTTGAGGTTGAGTCCCTGGCTTCAGGTCAGGCCTCTGCATGTCAGCCCGTCGGCTCCGCTCTCCCTTGACTTCACCATGATCTGCCGGCCCTGGGACTCCTCTGGGCTCCCTCGTCCCTCCGGATCAGCCTCAGTCAGTTGAGGATCTGCCCCCGGCCCAAACTTCCAGGTCTCTGCCTACACCTCAAACCTTCACCCCATTCAGCCTCACCAGGCATCCGGATACCCTGTCTTCCTCGCTCCCTCCGTCACCGCCCCGGTTTGCTAAGCTCCCGTCTCCACGAGACAGCAGCTCCAGCTTGGGCTTCTTGCCCTTGGATGTCGCCCTGGTCCCATCGGCCTCTCGGTTTCGTCGGATACCCCATTCACCTTGGTTCAGCCTCACTCCAGACTTTGCTTTCCACGCCGGTCCCACCCCAAAATCTTCCTCTTCTGATATCCCGGGCTGACCTCCTGGTCCCATTTCCTCCGCTGGTTTCGTCCAGTTCCCTGGGTCTGTTGGTGCTACTGGTGTCGCCCTGCTCCTCAGTTCTGCCCCCGCTACTTGCTCCATGCGGCTCGGGCTTCCCGTCCACCAGTTGGACTTGAGGTTGAGTCCCCGGCTTCAGGTCAGGCCTCTGCCTGTCAGCCAGTCGGCTCTGCTCTCCCTTGAATCAACCATGATCTGCCGGTCCTGGGACTCTTCCGGGCTCTCTCGTCCCTCCGGATCAGCCTCAGTCAGTTGAGGATCTGCCTCCGGCCCCGACTTCCAGGTCTCCGGCTACACCTCAAACCTTCACCCCATTCAGCTCCACCAGGCATCTCCTTCCCTCCGTCACCGCCCCGGTTTGCTAAGCCCCCGTCTCCGCCTCAGTCCCACAAGACAGCAGCTCCACATTGGGCTTCTTGCCCTTGGATGTCGCCCTGGTCCCGTCGGCTTCTCTGTTTCGTCGGATACCCCATTCACCCTGGTTCAGCCTCACTCAGTTTAGTTGTTTCTGCCTTAAATTAACACATGGTTTAAACAGCGCAGTCTTATCCCAAGACGTCATATAACTGACGTCTTGGGACGTCTTTTGACCATACGTCAACATCTGCCTTTTTAGGGTACCCTTAAACGTCGGTTAGATGACTTTATCGGATCCTAACCCCACCCCAGACATATACCTACCCCTAAACCTACCCCGGCACCTACCTGACGTTAAAGGTAAAGCGTCAGTTGGATGACGGCCCGGGATCGGAGTCTAACAGACTCTGTTAGTTTAAATTATTAAATTTTTAGCTTATTGTGTTATTTGTATAAGACCATTTATGAAATACATAACTTGGACACAGTCACCTCTGATAACAGATCACTCAATGACACAATTTCTGTAAAGCTGCTTTAAAAAAGTATGAATTGTGAAAAGCACTATACAAATAAATTTGAATTGAATGACAAAATAAAGACTTCAAAATATATTTTGGGTAATCTATCGGCAAAATTGGTGTGTGATTTAATATAGATCATGTGTAAATAATCGCTTAACAGACCTAATTTGAAACACACAATGTAAACAAAACCCACCAACAACCAATCAAAGAGAGATGATTGAAGGGGGCGGGGTTTAAAGAAGACAAGATAAAAAATAAAAAGGGTGAGGAGAGTAGAAGAGAGAGGTTGTCAAGAAAAACATCATCTCCAACCAATTAAGCCAACAAAACGCCGAAAAGACTAAACGAAGGTAGGTCATGTCCTTTCTACATCATGCATGATGGAAATATAGACCAGTAATCATCCTCTCTTTTATTTTATGTGATCTTCCCATCAGTTTGTAGTCCTCCTGAAGAGATGTGGACGCTCAGACTCCTGTTTTCACTTCTCGGTAAGGATCGCTCACTTCTTTTTGTACTAAATAATAGCTGATGTTTCCTTTGAAAAAATAGTCTTTATATTAAGTGGCTTTAAGTACCGTGTACTTCCATTGAGCAATAAGTGTTGATGTTGTATTGTAAAACACTTGCTATTATTGAGGTGTGTTACGGGTAAGTTTAGGACAGGTTTGGTGGAATGGGTAGATTTAAGCGTGGGTTAAGTTGTAAGTGATGGGTGAATAATGATATTAATTATAGCTGTAATTACATTTATTTTTTTTTTTTTTTTCAAAATATAAGTAAAATGTAAAAAAGTGGGTAACGCTTCCTTTTACAGTCCAGTTACCCATGTAAACACTATGTACTTATTTTAGTAACTACAATTACTGGGTAATAACTAGTATTAAACCTGAACCTACCCCTAAACCTACCCCTGTTCCATATGTGCACGATAATTTTTGTAAAGTTGTATCAAATTATTAATTTCAATGCAAGTACATAAATCCACTTAAGATTAAGTGGGACCAAACCTTCTCTCAAATGGACAACTAACAAGATGTTTGATCCAGAGTGCTAATCACTTATAACTTTTAAATAATAAACAACTAATCATGCTGTTGCATGAGTGATTAAAAATGTCACTCATAACACACAATCCATTCTCTGCTTTCCGATTTCAATGTTGGTTGCGCCACTGTTATTTTAATATGGAAATGCATCTCTCTTTCAAATAAGTTTTAAGCAAATGATTAATTTGCATCAGTTGATCCGTAATCACAACTGCATAGGTTTGGCTTTTAGCAATAATATGGCCATTTATAAATCACAGATGCACTAAATGTGCTTTTGTTGAGAACAGAGGTGTCAAACCTCAAACTTTTTATTCAAGTAAAAGTACTGGATTCGAAACTACTTAAGGCAGAGATGCAAACAACGTCAGTTCGGGTGACTTATGTGAATCTTGTAGATCAGAAGAATTTTTGGGGGGTTGGAGTAGGGGTGGTGGTCTTAATATAATTTCACCAACAATAATTCTGGATTGCCGCCAACAAACAAGCAAATAGGAAATCTAAACATTGCGCGCCAAAACAGCAGCATGCGCACAATCATGAACCATTAGTGTTTCTTCTTGCTGCCCCTGCGTATCTTTTACTCCAACACGTGGCCTGATTGGAGGTAGCTCGTCGAGGGCTTGTTCACATGTTATGTCTTTAGTGTGCACAAGTTCGTTATTTCAAATGTAGGCAAGCGGGCTCATCATGGCTATTAAAGGGATACTCCACTTTTTTTGGAAATAGGCTCATTTTACCACTCCCCCCAGAGTTAAACAGTCGGGTTTTACCGTTTTCGAATCCATTCAAGCAATTTTCTGATATTTAGAAGAATATCAGTTACCAGACAGTTTCTGGTCTCATTGACTTCCACAGTACATTTTTTACATTTTTTTTTTTTTTTTACATTTTTTTTCTACTATGGAAGTCAATGAGACCAAACACTGTCTGGTTACTGATATTTTTCTAAATATCCAGACTGATCCCATGAAGTAGCGTGTGTATGACACGCCAATTCGTATTTCCATTTTTGGCGTGCTATCAAGACGCATAATAGTTTTCAGCGTTTTTATGAACACCGTTGACTTAACGTTATATTAATATATGACTTACCTTAACCCCGTCCCTAAACCTAACTGTCACTGGGGTTAATGGCATTTATAACTGGACATTTGACGGCATGTACGGACACGCAGAATCACTCGGACGTTAACGGCGTAGACATACACGCATACACGCGGATAGCTCAAAATACGTAGAGATAACACGCCACTTGACTCGAAAGTGGCGTGTTTGTTTACACTAAAGTCATGATGTCATGTTGAAATATCAGAAAATCGTCTGAATGGATTCGAAAACGTTAAAACCCAACTGTTTAACTCTGGGGGGAGTGGTAAAATTAGCCTATTTCCAAAAAAGTGGAGTATCCCTTTAACTAATTGTTCTACTTCTGCAACATGGATTCATCCAACAGCTCATGGCACATGTTTCAGGTTAAGCTTCAGCGCTAGTATTTAAAGGAAGAACACAGAAAAGATGCGGCCATGCTCTTGCTATTTCATAACACTGTGTCAAGACCGGACAATAAAACAGAGAACAGCAAATCAGAATTTGAGAGAAAATAAATAAAACGACTTTCACTCTAAACGGCGAGGCACATTTTCATGCTTTACCATGAACTTATTCCAGATGTATAACCATTTGCAATTTATTTTGGCCAACAGGCACTGTTGCCATCCATGCCGGGACAAATAACTTGCAAGGTAACTGTTTCTTCAATATTTAAATGAAAGAGCGAGAGTTCGTCATGCTCCGATTATATTATAATGCAGTGACACAGCCCATTTATACTGCAGGTAAAATATATAATAAAATTAAATGGTTTTTTTATATTTTCTTAATATTTTTCAGAGAATATTGCAATCAAGGGAAGGGCTGTACACTCATCCACATATTACCACAGTCCTAATGTTGCGCTTGATAATTCGGATAAGTCCTGCACCCACACCAACACCGAGACTACTCCGTGGTGGAGGCTGGATCTAATGGACTTGAGAAACATTGCAAAAGTGGTCGTCACTAATCGGATCGACTGCTGTCCAGAACAGATCACCGGAGCCGAGATTCGCATCGGAAACTCCCTGGACAACAACGGCAACGACAATCCCATGTGATAAGAAAAATTTGCATTTACTCAAAAACACTCAATCGAAATGTTAACGATACTCCAAAATTATGACATGAACAAGTGCAATATTTGTTCAAATCTGTAATGCTCTTTTTTTGTTTTCAAAATTTAGATTTTGGGCTCTACTAGAACAGGTTCTAATGCTTGAATGTTCATTATGTTCCCCATATTCTCCATTGTTGCAGCCCCTCTTTTTCCAGTCTGTCAGTTATACTCTTTTTAGTTCGAAGATCCTCCTTCTGAAAAGCACATTTGCCCTTGAATATTCGGATGGACTAGTGTATTGTGATTGGTCAAGCACTTCGAGCATGTTTCGGGAATGCCACCCCCCTTGCAAAACCTCCAATGTAGCCTAGAGAAAATGTCTAAGTTACTAATGTAAACCCCATTCCCTGAAACAGAAACCTTAACATCAGTGACTGAGAAATTGGGATCTCCCCTGAGAGACAAATCACATGGGGCCAGTTGTTGGGAACTCTATTCCCACTCTATTGGGAACGACGGAACTTGCGACCATAGTTGACTAACGATGCTTTTGGGAAACACACCCCTGAAGTGAAAACTTAATATGAGTATTGGCACACTGCCTAATATACCCAGAAGTGGTGTGCAAATCTCACTCACCAGTGTGAATTGGCTTGATCTGTCACTCACAGGTGATTGGACGTTAACATCAAACGTGTCTGACTCATAGGGAACTACTACTAACTCAACCAGCCCCGCCCTTTTATTCTATATATGCCTTAAGTGGGAATTACTTTGGAATATTGAGATGTGTTCATTCTCGATAGAAAACTCCACAATGGAGGCATTTCGGGGAGTTTAGAAAGTGACACTGACATATAAAAGCATAATATGCCCTCTTTTAAAGGATTTTAAAAAGAGAATGAGACTTTTGAAATTGCTTTAGTTCATGTGAAGTTAATCATGTTTCAAATTCTCTGTAGATGTGCAACAATCTCTGGGATTCCAGCAGGTCAATCCGTCTCTTACTCGTGCGGTGGAATGGAAGGCCATTTCGTGAACGTGGTCCATCCTGGAGATTCGAAGAATCTCACTCTGTGTGAACTGAGAGTCTATGGAACAGGTAATAATATATTCAATTAATAAAAGTATGGAATAATTAAGATTATTTTCCAAGGCTGTATTTATTTGATGAAAAATACCAACCCGATCTCAAGTCCAAGTCGTACGAATTCGACGAATGATTAAAAAGTGGCTAATTCGTAACAATTCATACGACCTCACTCATACGAATTAGTACGATTTTGCTAAAACGTACATATTTTACGAATTGGCCAATTCGTATGAATTCGTACGAATGACCTAACCCTTACCCCGCCCCTAAACGTAACCGTAAGGTGGGTTTAGACAAATCGTACAAATTCGTACGAGTGAGGTCGTACGAATTAGTACGAATTAAACATTTTTTACTCATTCGTCGTATTCGTACGAATTGGGCGTGAGATAGTGTTGAAAATACAGTAAAAACAGTCCCATTTTACAATGCAAAACAGCTGTTTTCTATCTGAATATACAGTCAAATGATGTATTCCTGTGATCAAAGCTAAATTTTCAGCAGTCTTTAGTGTAACATGATCCTTTTGAAATCATTATAATATGCTGGTTTTGCTGCTCAAGAAATGTTTCTGATTATTATAAATGTTGAAAACAGTTGTGCTGCGTCGTATTTTGTGGAAACGCTACAGAATGCGTTTAATGCTATACAACATTTATCGTTACAATTGAAATTAGTTTTAAATTATTATTATTTTTTTTAAAAAATATGATTTTCAGTCATACTAATTAAGTCAAGTCACCTTTATTTATTTAGCACTTTTTACAATACAAAGTACATCATGATTTATGGGAAGTGTTCCCGGTTCGGAGCGGATCGAGTTGGTGCCGTGACCCGGATGGGAGTGAGATTTCTCTATTGTTAGTTAAAATATGCCCTAACAGTCCATTTCTCTTCCCAGATGGTGTGAGATTAACCGGGAATGCTGTTCAGTCATCTATATTTCCGTACTGGAATGCTCACAGTGCGATCGATGGGATAAAACTTGCCCCAGGCGAAGCCTCATTTTGTAGTCATACAGATATGGAGACTGATCCATGGTGGAGGGTGGACCTGCTGGATAATTACTACATCACTCAAGTGACCATCATCAACAGAATCGATAACTATTCTGATCGAATCAAAGGAGCGGAGATTCGCATCGGAAACTCCCTGGAAAACAACGGCAACAACAATCCCAGGTTACTCATCACTCTTGTTAGTAGAAAAGTTGAGATATATACAACCTTATTTGGAGGTGATGAGGGCGTTTACAGGTTTCTTTATTTCCGTGGCTCACATGGACGATTGTAAAAAGACTCACATTAAAGATAAGACAAAAGTGCACAGAGATAGACGGCAAAAAAGCGCACTTGTGTTTGTTTTCTTGGTAAAACTTTACACTACGGGTGCACCAATATGCATTAATTCATGTATAACTGATGTATATGTATAACTAATGTATAACTAATGAAGAACTGAACCATTAATTAGTGATTACTGCATTAGCAACTAATAGAGTCTATATGATTCACAGATTAAGTAATACATGAATAATAGGTCAATGTGTATTAATTTCTTAATAACATATTTTATCATCTTAAACACTCTCAGAAAAAAGGTACAAACGCTGTCACTGGGGGTGTAGCTTTTCAAAAGGTAAACTTTTGTCCATTTTAGGTGCTAATATGTACATTTTAGGTGCTGATATGTACATTTTAAGTGTTAACATGTACATTTTAAGTGTTAATATGTACATTTTAGGTGTAAATAACATTTTAAGTGTTAATATGTACATTTTAGGTGCTAATAAGTGCAGTTTAAATGTTAACATGTACATTTTAGGTGTTAATATGTACATTTTAGGGGCTAATGTGTACATTTTAAGTGTTAACATGTACATTTTAGGTGTAAATATGTACATTTTAGGTGCTAATAACATTTTAAGTGCTAATATGTACATTTTAAGTGTTAACATGTACATTTTAGGTGTTAATATGTACATTTTAGGTGCTAATAAGTGCAGTTTAAATGTTAACATGTACATTTTAGGTGTAAATATGTACGTTTTAGGTGCTAATAACATTTTAAGTGTTAATATGTACATTTTAGGTGCTAATATGTACATTTTAAGTGTTAATTTCAGGAGCTAATATGTACATTTCAGGTAATTATATGTACATTTTAGGTGTTAATATGTACAGTTTAGGAGCTGATATGTCCATTTTAGGTGGTAATATGTACCACTAAGGTACCAATATGCAGCCTTTGGGTACAAAAGTGTACCTTTTGAAAAGGTACAGCTCCAGTGACAGCTTTTGTACCGTTTTTTCTGAGAGTGTAGTGTAAATTAATGTGTTAATTAACGCAATTAGTCAAATGTATGCACTTCAAACTTGTCTGCTCTAATTAATCATTAGCAAAGGTATCATTATGTTATGACTTTACTTGTTGGGGCACATCATTATTAGCTAGTAATTGCAGTAATTTGCACATGAATTTGCACTAACAATGAGGTAATTAATCATGTATTAATGCATATTAGTGTCCCTGTCATATAATCTGGAAGTCAAAATACAAGGCTTTGGCTCATTCTGGTAATTAACATATTAATTAACACTGTTAGTTAAAAAAATGAGTTATAATGGAATTAATCCACAATTACATATTTAATTAAAAACAGTTCATGTATGAACTAATACATTAACCTTACAGACTCTTAATTAGTTCCTAATGTGGTAATCATTAATGAATACACTCTCAGAAAAAAAAGGTACAAAAGTTGTCACTGGGGCTGTACCTTTTCAAAAGGTAAACTTTCGTCCATTTCATGAGCTAATAAGTACATTTTAGGTGTTAATATGTACATTTTAGGTGCTAATATGTCCATTTTAGGTGTTAATATGTACATTTTGGGTGCTAATATGTACATTTTAAGTATTAATATGAACATTTTAAGTGTTAATATGTACATTTTAGGTGCTAATATGTCCATTTCAGGAGCATATATGTCCATTTTAGGTGGTAGTATGTACATTTTAGGTACTAATATGTACATTTTAAGTGTTAATATGAACATTTTAAGTGTTAATATGTACATTTTAGGTGCTAATATCTCCATTTCAGGAGCTAATATGTCAATTTCATGAGCTAATATGTCCATTTTAGGTGGTAATTTGTACATTTTAGGTGCTAATATGTACATTTTAAGTGTTAATATGTACATTTTAGGTGCTAATATGTACTACTAAGGTACCAATATACAGCCTTTGGGTACAAAAGTGTACCTTTTCAAAAGGTACAGCCCCACTGACGGCTTTTGTACCTTTTTTTCTGAGAGTGTAGCTTAGATAATCATTAGTTGCACATTAATTCAGTATTATTTGTGCTTTAGTCAGTGCTTATTAGTGCACCCGTATTGTAAAGTGTTTACCGTTTTCTTGATTTTACAAAAACACTGTTTTGTTGTTATTGTAAGTGTCCGCAAATAAAAGTTTTGAATGATTTATAACAATATCTGTATGACCAAAACCGGAGTATTGCGTCTGTTTCGCACTGATAAGAAAAAAGCGAGGTGGTCGGGATAGATATATCCAAGATGAATTTAAACTAAAGGATAAAAGTATTGACAAAGGGACTTTAATTGATTCCCCACAGTTGCATTCTGCAGACATGTGTTTCTTTTAAGGTAGACTAAGCATTTTACCAAACGTTTTAGGCTTTTCTAAGATTTGATCCATTTTCTTAAAACGACGATTGATGTTTTCCTTCCTCTCTTTGACTCTCTCCAGATGTGTTGTGGTTCCTAGTATTCAAGCTGGAGTTTCTTTCACCTTTCCTCAAATGGAGGGACGTTACGTCAACGTGATTATTCCTGGAGATTCAAAAGTTCTTGCGCTGTGTGAGGTGGAAATCTATGGGATTTTGCCAGGTAATATTGACCAAAATTGTATAGCATGATAAGTATTTTTTCACCATAATTATACATCACAATATAGTTATTTTTTCTTTAGATGACGTCATGATATCAATATTTTTAATACCATTGAAACTCGGAACTTTTTAATACCATTGAAACTTCATAATTCTCATCTCCAATTTCAAATTGCTGCTTTAAAGGTTTAAAGTCACTTGTTTTTAATCAGAAATTTTTTTAAATGCAAGCAAGTCATAAGCTTTTGTGACAGCACGGGATGGCAAAATAAATAAATAAATAAATAAATAAATAAAATTTATTTTTAATAAATTAATAAATAAATTATATATATATATATATATATATATAATTTATTTATTAATTTATAAAAAAATAAATAAGTTATATATATAATGTATTTATTAATTTATAAAAAATAAATAAGTTATATATATATATATAATTTATTTAATAATTTAAAAAAATAAATACATTATATATATATATATATATATATATATATATAATTTATTTTTTATAAATTAATAAATAAATTGTATATATATATATATATATAATTTATTTATTTATTTTTTATAAATTAATAAATAATTTATATATATATATATATATATATATATATATAATTTATTTATTTATTAATTTATAAAATATAAATATATTATATATAAATATATTTTTTTTAAATTAATAAATAAATTATATGTGGCACGGCAATATATATATATATATATACATTTATTTATATATTTGTAAAATAATTTATTTACTAATTTATAAATAATTATATATATATAAATATAATTTATTTATTTTTATAAATTAATAAAAAATTATATATATATATATATATATATATATATATATGTGATTTATTTAATTATTTTTTATAAATTAATAAATAAATTAAATGTGGCACGGCAATATATATATATATATATATATATATATATATATAATTTATTTATTTTAAATTGTATTATATTATTAATTAACAATAACCTCTGAATGGAGACAATTTTATGTCTTACAGCCTTGTTTTCACTCACACCAATTTCAATTTAATGTGTATCCTGAAAAAAAGTCCACAATCCCATTCATCTGTCTACATACACATCTATTTTACAATGTGTGCGTTCACTTTACTGTATTGATGTGTGTTTTTTCAGTGAGAGTAAACTTTTTGAGGATGAAATTTGTCTCCACGTCTGACCCGGACGACGATAAACTCCTCTATCAGGTTAGGAAAAGAAACACACATTCACTAACACTACACCTAACAGATGCCGGCTGGAAACTAAAGTGTAGTTCACTGTAATCATATTCATCAACTTTTGACTATTTCTCAAAAATATAAAGCCTAATATGATGTTGTTTTAGCTTCAGTCTGATCTGGCATCACGAGGAATCACGGATGTCAAACTGTCCTGGACTAAACCTCCCCAGCGGGAACAGAAACGGGATGAAGAGAAAGGTGAACACATTTACACAACACAACTCTTGAAGAATCTAGTATTTGGTTTAGACTTCATTATGAGCGTTTTAATATGCTTTATTTACAGGCCAGTGTGAAATAATACCATAGTCTGGACGCACAAAATGTCTTTAGTTTCCAGGTGATGCTGCATGACAAAAAGTGAAAATATAGTGAAAGAAAAAACTCATAAAAACCTCATATCTCTGTGTGAAATTCCTGTTTTGAAAGTAGTTTAGATCTTTCTCAGTAAACCACCACAGTGTGGCGCTGTTAGGATAAATGTGTGCATCTCCTCTTAGTCACATGTTCATAAGACATGTGTTAGTCATTGTCCAGAAGTAGCAACATGGCATATATGATAGATTATGAATAGAGTTGTATGTGTTTCTATGGACTCTTTCAGTCTCAGTTCTTTTCTAAATGGAGTTGTTATAATTCTATCTGTTGGTTTCACCCGAGACCTGCTGTATGAACAATGGCACGAGCACAATAAAGCTGACTGAGTGAACTACACTTCTCTGTGTGTGTGTTAGCCAACTATGGTCGCAAGTTCCGTCGTTATCAGCACAGTTCAACGAGTCGGTGTTTCCCGAAACCATCGTTCCAGCGAACATTCGCAAACAGCATCGTAAAGTTGTGCGGTTTGAACGACAGCTCTCGACCTGTGGTTAGACGCATTGTTTCTATATTTCATCACATTTGGAGGTAATAAATCCTTATCTTGAACAAAATAAGCAAGCTGACATTCAGTACAACTGGTGCCTTTTATTTAGAATACACACAAATGTAATTTACGTCTTTTAGTTTGTCAAAAGATTTGAAGTGCCGTGTTTGAAGAGTGCGCATGCGCGAACGTGCTCTACGATAAGAAGGAGCCAAATATTGAGTCTGCTAATAAAGCAAAATTCAATTCAATTCAAATTTAATTCAATTCGATTAAAAAAACTTTATTATGTATAGAAAATTGTCTTTGGTTAAAAAGGCTAACATATACCAGCCCGTTCTCATCCTTTAGCGTCACATAATATCAGGGGCGTAGAATTTAGTACGGACGCTAGAGACGTGTCCCTACCGATATCCAGTGACTCTGATAGATCCCTAGCAGTAATTTCCATCAAAACTTAAAATACATTTATAAATTGATTAGGGCTGGGCAAAAAATAGATTTTTCGATTAATCGTTTTTTAAAACGTGGTCGATTCAAAATCGATTCTCAACGGCCACGAACGATTTGTTCCATAGCAAGGGCTCGCGGTTCTGCGTCCTCTCTCTCTCTGCACTAGGGTTGTGTATCGTTTGAATTTGAACGATTCCGATTCCTTGTTTCGATTCCGGTTCCAAACGATTCTCGATTCTGATTCTTTTAAGAGGCAGGGTCAAAAAAGTTTAGCTAACCTTGCTAACCAACGGTCTTTCTGAAGGAAATACTCCTTTCTAAAGGGATATACTCTGCATTTTGCCGAGATTTCGTTATTTTTAGAAAAGTGAAGCCACACTTTGGACCGCCGACGTAAGCTACTCATGTTCGACTCGTGCGGTTATGCCAACACTTCCGGTAGACGCTTCTTCATTGGTGTTGTTCAGCGGTTTCTTCTTCTGGTCGGCGGACTGTAAATATCGAAACTAGGAATCGAAATTTTAACTTTTGAACGATTCCGGGAGAAACGAATAGTCCCGGTTCCAATCGATACTCGATTCTCGATACCCAACCCTACTCTGCACTAGGCAAACGCTGCCGATAAGCGCTGCAGGCGTCGATACACATTCGCGTTCAAGAGTCGAGACACGACGGAATATTCACTTGCACAATCAAGCATTGCATCGTAACCTAACCTAACGTTTATCATTTTCACGTCTTTTTAAGTTTTACCAGTTTAAACATTCAAGCAATGTTAAACCATCCCGTGCTCGCGCACATTAAAAGCTCCTCACAAACAGTTTGCCGAAACAAGTTTTATCGCTGGATTAAATCGCTTTAACAGTTAAAAACACGCAAAATTAACCTCGTAAGGACAGTCGGTTATGACTTAAATTAGCATTAAACGTGTAGCGTACCTAAAATAAAAAGAGTTTTATATATAGGTTTGTAGCTCTTAATTTCTTTGTATTAATTAACCACTAGTAAACTTATGTTCACTGTTGTTTTTTTATGAATACAGGATTTGTATTACATCTATATTCATTATAGTCGAATCGAGAATCAAATCAGGAACAGAGAATCGCAATCGAATCGAGAATCGCAATCGAATCGATCTGAGAGTTTTCGAATCAAAATTGAACATGTGAATCAGTACAGCTCTAAAATTGATGTCCCTGTCCCCGCCAATTTCAAAATCAAACCTACGCCTCTGCGTAAAACGCTACCCAGACAGCAAACTGACATTGAATCAACGTGGAAACGACGTCTCTCGTGACATCGAAACAACGTTGATTTTGCTCATCGAATTAACATTGAACCAACGTCAGACGCGCCATTCTTCAAAGCTAAATGAAAATCGAAAATTGGTTTGCTTTCATAACGTTGAAACAACGTTGATTTCAAGTTGATTTTCCGTTAGTTTTGAAGAATGACGCGTCTGACGTTGGTTCAACGTTAATTCGATGAGCATATCAATGACAGATCAACGTTGTTTCGATGTCATGTTTCCACGTTGATTCAATGTCAGTTTGCTATCTGGGTATATAAAATAAAAAAATAAATAAATAAATATATGACAAAACGGCGCTACATGGAGCCCTTTATCATTAATATAACACGCAAACCCAAGTCGTCATAAATCCTTTAGCGTAATATCCCCACACCTAACCATCACAGCGCGTGTTATATTAACGATAACGGGTGGCATGTGCGGAGTATAGCGCCGTTTTGTCATATAGCGTTATATATGACGTAAAGGATGAGAATGCGTTGCATGTACACATACAAAACACATACATCACAGTTTAAAGATTAAACAACTGAGAACAATTAGAAATAGTCCTCAGATGACATGTCTGTAATTTATAGCATTAATTGGTTAATTGGAAACTCTCATTTGGACCTTGAACCGTTTGGTTCCCATTGAAGTCCATTATATGGAGAAAATCCTGGAATGTTTTCATCAAAAATCTTAATTTCTTTTCGACTGAAGAAAGAAAGACATGGACGTCTTGGATGACATGGGGGGTGAGTAAATTATCTGGTTCTGCCTGTGTGTTATGTTAGTTTTGGAGTTTCATAAACCTTTGTATATAATAAATAAGTAGTGTGTGTCGATGGGTCCAGACCTTCCAAAAGTCAAGTGACAAAAATAATTTTTGGTCCGAGAGCAAACCGCCTGTTTCGTATGTCCATCTCCCGTCTCCTTTACATGTAGCCAAAAGAGCTGTGTGTCTATTCAAATGACAACCACGTCCATCGGGGGAAAAAAGAGAGAAATTTGGGAACATTTACATGTCATTAACATTTACATAAAAAAAATATTAAAAATTAGCATGCTTTTTACAGCAAATGACTTCAAGTAAGCTCGTCAGGGATGTTGTCAAAACTTGCTTTCAACAAGATTGACCGTCCAATCAGCTTGATGAATGTGTGTGTCATACATGCTCAGAAAAAAGAATGAAAGCTGTCACTGGGGCTGTACCTTTTCAAAAGGCAAACTTTTGAACATTTTAGGTGCTAATATGAACATTTCAAGTCGTAATATGAACATTTCAGGTCGTAATATGAACATTTTAGGTCCTTATATGTACATTGTAGGTGTTCATATGTCCATTTAGGTGCTAACATGAACATTTTAGGTGCTAATATGTACACTGTAGGTGTTAATATGTCCATTTTAGGTGTTAATATGTCAATCTTAGGTGTTAATGTGTCCATTTTAGGTGTTAATATGTACATTGTAGGTGCTAATATGAACATTTTTGGTCTTAATATGTAAATTTTAGGTGTTAATATGTAAATTTTAGGTGTTAATATGTCCATTTTAGGTCTTAATATGTAAATTTTAGGTGTTAATATGTAAATTTTAGGTGTTAATATGTCCATTTTAGGTGTTAATATGTCAATTTTTGGTATTAATATGTCCATTTTAGATGTTAATATGTCAATCTTAGGTGTTAATGTGTCCATTTTAGGTGTTAATATGTACATTGTAAGTGCTAATATGAACATTGTAGGTGTTAATATGTCCGTTCTAGGTGTTAATATGTCAATTTTAGGTGCTAATATGAACATTTTAGTTGCTAATATGTACATAGTAGCTGTTAATATGTCCATTTTAGGTGCTAATTTGAACATTTTAGATGCTAATATGTACATTGTATGTGTTAATATGTACATTTTAGGTGCAAATCTGCCATTTTAGGTGCTACTAACATTTTAGGTGCCAATATGTACATTGTAGGTGTTAATATGTCCATTTTACGTGCTAATTTGTACATTTTAGGTCGTAATATGAACATTTCAGGTCCTAATATAAACATTTTAGGTGCTAATATGTTCATTGTAGGTGTTAATATGTCCATTTTAGGTTCTAATACTGAATGTACTGTACATTTTAGGCACTAATATGTACATTTTAGGTGTTAATATACACATTCTAGGTGCTAATATGTACATTTTAAGTGCCAGTACCATTAAGGTATAAATGTAGATTTGAAATGCCTAGAGAAAAAACGTCTTGCAATCTTGCAGTGTCTATGAAATGGGAGAAAATAATGACGTGAACATGTTATAAATTGAAAAATAAAATAAAAAATACAAACCTTGATAATAGTTTAAGAAGACTCCCTCAGGTTTCTCTCCGGAGATCTGGTTTGGTGGATCTACTGTAAGTTATAGTCACTCATTGAGGTTTATAACTAGTAGATGTGTCTTATAACAAGCCGGTGTGCCGTTCTTAACCGGACGGGCCATTTTTAATGCCATATATATTATTGGTATAGACTATTTTGATATCATTGATGTAATAATACAGGTTTTTTGTGAAATAAAATGTTCTAGCTCTAATCACTGAGAAAGACAGAAAAATATAAGAGGAGGAGGAATATGTAAATGAAGGAGAAAAAATATAAATGTGACACGACTGACAGAAGTCCCTCTGCTACTGAACCTCTCTCTCTCAGTCTCTCTCTCTGTCTGTCTCTTAGAAAGAATCAAGACATGAACATGAGGGTTTTCTTCAAGAGTCTGTTGCTTTTACTGGGTAAGTAAAATACATCTTTTCTAATATCTTGAGTGTTTCTGAAGCCAGAAACAGAATGTAGATCACTAACAGACGACCCAATAACTCAATTTTAATAGCAATGTTTAATAATACATTTTATTATTCATATAATACATGCCTGAACATTACTTGTAAGTGCTGGTAGTGTGCAGGAGTTCCTTATTTGCATGTCTGTCGACATATCTGGTCTTGTTTTTCTCAGACTATCTGCAGGTGTGCCATGCCGTTTGTTAATGGAGAACACTACACATTTTTTTCTAAAGTGTAAATCATAACTTTTAGGCTCCGTAACTTAAAAAGAAATGCAAAATAAATTAAACATTTATTAAATAGATTGCAGCAATTAACACTTTGTCAGAACCCATAGGAAATGATGTTGTTTGTTCAGAATCATGATCACTAGTAAAGATAGTATTTTGTTAGCGTTCTGAGTTTAGATATATATATATTTTATTATATATTTTTATTATATATTGCATCACTTTGTTCCTTTAGGGGAAAAATAAGCCAATGTTTGATGAGTTACATTCAACAGTTACATTCAATTACATTCGAGTTACATTCAAGATATTTAGGGTATTATATATTTGTTATATGTGTTATATATTTTTTTCCAATAATTTTTTTTTTTAAATATGTCATTTTGGAGATCAAAGATGAGTTTTAGGGATTAAAATGATTGACTACAGGGGGACTTTACATTGAAGTCTATAAAAACTCATTCTGTGTTTCTCATTTCAAGGGTTTTTCCCACTTCAAATGAAGGCCGATGAAAAAGAAGGTGAGATTTCATCAATTAAACACTATTACATATTTTGTTGGTTAATTTGTGCCACATTTTTATACATAACACATAATGAAAACTCAAATAGTCCATGCAAAGGAAATTAAATACCAACGGATTTAAAGATTAAACGGATAAAATTGATAAAAAAATCAATTAGAAATGGCACAATGTATTTCACATCTACACTGAACGAAGCAGAAGTTTGATTGGCTATTAAGGATATTATTTCTTTTACCAAGTATGATCAATGCTAGTTTGGAAACTACAATAATCATTCCTGAAATGTTTCGCGACAGCACACGTCCATCACAGAGACATCTATTTGATGTGTGTATTGACATCTGGATATATTTTTTAGACATATTTTTTAGGGTGTTTGCTTGAAATAGAAATATTTGAATGCATCCTTGATGAATAAAAAGTGAACGAGAACAGACATGCAAGAATAAAAAACGGAGGACTATAAATTAGAGCCCGACCGATAAAGGATTTTGAAGGCCGATACCGATACAAATATTTGTTGGTTTTAAAATCCGATATTCCGATATATCGGCCGATATTTTTTGTTTTTTATTTCAGAAACGCGCAACAAAACATGAACAGATTTTCCTAACATTGGTTATTTGTAGTTATTTATGGGTTTTAACTAAAATAATATGATAATGCATTTTAAAAAGAAACTTGTTTCTTTTATTCTCGCAACAGGACAGACTGATGATAGTGGCATTAGCTAGCTTTGTGGTTAGCTAGTCTATGATGAGCCATAATTTAGCAATGGATAACATCATACTGCAAATTGTAAAACATACATTTTCAATATAACAGGCCAAGGAAAAACTGGGCATGATGCCCTCTGGTGGACAAACTACAAAACTTCAACACTTCATGACATGGTTGAAGCGTGTTTCGTCCGTTTTTATTTTATTTCTGAAATATTAATTTATCGGCCATTATAACTGCCGATACCGATAGTTTGGAAAATGCCTAATATCGGCCAATAATATCGGCCTGCCGATATATCGGTCTGGCTCTACTATAAATACACTGCAGAAGAAAACGGGCAACTCGGTTACAAACAGAGTAAATATAATCTGTAACCATGACAACTAACAAGGAAAATCAAACAGGAAAAACCAAGGGTTTTACATGACAACAATGTAGTAAAAATGGAAACTTTTTGATTTTTGAGCGATTTTTGAATACAGACCCTAAATGACAATACAGTGCCGAAGTTATCACGTCACTTTGTAGGCCAAAACGCGCAAGTAAGTTAGCATTTTAGCTAGGGTTGGGTATCGAGAATCGAGTATCGATTGGACTTTTCGTTTTTCCCGGAATCGTTCAAAAGTTAAAATTTCGATTCCTAGTTTCGATATTCACAGTCCGCCGACCAGAAGAAGAACCTGCTGAACAACACCAATGAAGTAGCGTCTACCGGAAGTGTTGGCATAACCGCGCGAGTCGAACATGAGTAGCTTACGTCGGCGGTCCAAAGTGTGGCTTCACTTTTCTAAAAATCTCGGCAAAATAAAATGCAGAGTATTTCCCTTTAGAAAGGAGTATTTCCTTCAGAAAGACCGTTGGCTAGCAAGGTTAGCTAAACTTTTTTGACCCTGCCTCTTAAAAAAACGGAATCAAGAATCATTGGGAACCGAACCGGAATCGAAACAAGGAATCGGAATCAGAATCGTTCAAATTCAAACGATACACAACCCTAATTTTAGCACTCCCGGTTCCCTCGCTCTAAAGTCTAAGGGATTTTTGAATGGGTTTTTGCGTTGAACAAAGCCTCTAAATATTTTCATTATTTGTAGTTAACTTTAACTTTAAATTAACTTGTAAAGATCATCTTGATAGACAAAACGTGTAAAAGTCACAACTCTTTTTTTTTAAACACAGATCTTATTTTTTTGCGATTTTCCAAAAGTCCTTGGGAAAAATGCATAGCTTTTCAATCAAGGGAACCCATGCGCCGCTAACTTCCGCGTTGTCCTACAAAATGACGTCATCACTTCGGCACTTTAAACGTTCCCCGTTCACTTGGATCAGTAAAATGGTCAAAAACGCTGCATTCTGCTGCCAGGCCAGTAGTTGGCGATGTCACTTTGCAACACTATGCACCTGCAGACTAAGGCTATGTTTACACGGAAACGATTCTGAAGAGAAAATGCAAAAGTGGCGTTGCGACATCACTTTTTAATCTGCGTATAGACGAGCGTTCTGTGTGGGAAATCCGTGTGCAAATGCGCAAAAGTGTGTGAAATTCAATGTAGTATGCACTTCAGGCGGCTAGGAGTGCATACTACAACAACACCAACAAGTCCACACGCCTGAGTACAACCTTCTCTGTAAAGCAGACTTTTGTATTTTTACCATTTACACGGGAACGTGGCGGTGGAGCGTTTTTAAGATTTCCACTCTGGAGGGTGGTTTCACTTTTTTTGCGTTTTTAAGCCTCAAAAACGCCGTCGCCGTGTAAACGAAAGGCACATCCGATAAAATATTTTTACGATTTCACCCGCGATCGTTCTCGTGTAAACAGGGTCTAAGCACGTAAATGAAAAAGCAGTATTTAATTGTTTAATTTTCATATTCAGTTGTCATGGTTACTGATTTGACTTACACACCTGTTTGTAATTGAGTTAATTGTTGTCTTCCTCAGTGTATATAGTCCTCTGTATTGTTAGTTGTCCTTTCTCGTCCACTATGTGAGGTTGTTCTGTTTGCATTTTTCAAGATTGCTGTTACATAGCTTGAGGTTGTTTATGTTTTGGTCAGTAAAACACCTTACTGTTGCACATGAGGGGGCATATACTACCCGAATTCAGGAAAAGTTGGGACGTTTTTTAAATTTGAATAAAATGGAAACTTTAAGACTTTCAAATCACACGAGCCAAAATTTTATTCACAATGGAACATAGATAACGTAAATGTTTAAACTGAGAAATTGAACACTTTTATGCAAGAAATGAGCTCATTTAAAATTTGATGCCTGCTACACGTCTCAAAATAGTTGGGACTGGGGCAACAAATGGTTGAAAAAGCACGAAATTTAGAGTTTAGGGAGAACATCTAGCAACTCATTCAGTTAATTGATCAGGTCTGTAACATGATTAGCTAGAAAAGTGATGTCTGAGGCTATGTTTACACGGAAACGATTCTGAGAAAACGCAAAAGTGGCGTGGCGTCATCACTTTTTATTCTGCGTTTAGACGAGCGTTTTTGGTGGGAAATCCGCGTGCATTTAATGACGCAAAAGTGTGTGAAATTTAATGTAGTGTGTACTCCAGGTGGCTAGGTGGTAATGTGGAGCTCTACCACACAACAACACCAAGTCCGCGCGCCTGCGAAAACCTGCACTCTCAAGCAGACTTTTGTGTTTTTACGTTTAAAGTTTTTTTTGTTTTTTTTTTACGTTTTTTTGCGTTTAAACGGGAACGCGGCGGTGGAGCGTTTTTAAGATTTCCGCTCTGGAGGGTGGTTTTAAATTTTTACGTTTTTAAGCCACCAAGCACATCTGATAAAATATTTTTACGTTTTCACCCGCGAGCGTTCTCGTGTAAACAAGGCCTTGGAGAGGCAGAGGCTCTCGGAAGTAAAGATTGTGAAATACTTTAAAAACAACGTTCCTCAACGTCAAATTGCAAAGGCTAGCAAATCTCATCATCTACATTGCACAACATCGTCAAAAGCGTCAGAGAAACTGAAGAAATCTCTGTGCGTGAGGGACAAGGCCAGAGACATATTAATTGGACGCCCATATTCGACACTGCATCACTTATCGCCATGGTTGTGGGAATGACATTGCTAAATGGGCTCAGGAATACTTCCAGAAACCACTGTCGTTAAACATAATCCACCTCGCCATCTGTAGATGCCAACTGAAGCTCTATCATGCAAATATCACGCTGTCGTGTCCTGTGGGCCAAGGCTTATTTAAAATTGGCTTTTTCAAAGTGGAAAAGTATTCTATGGTCCAACAAGTCCAAATTTGACATTCTTGTTGGGAATCACGGACGTCGTGTCGTCCGGGCAAAAGAAGAGGGAAACCTTCCATTTTGTGGAAGTGCATACTGATTGGGCACGTTGCATGTTTTGGAAGGCACTATGAATATATAAAGGTCTTAGAGCAACACATGCTCCCCTCCAGATGAAGTCTAATTCAGGGAAGGCCTTGTGTATTTCAGCAGGACAATGCAAAACCACATACTGTAGCTATTACAACTGCATGGCGACATTATAGAAGAGTCCACGTGTTGAATTGGCCAGATTTTTAACGTTTGGCGCACCATTAAAGACGACCACGAACACTTCAGCAGCTGGAAACCTGTATACAGCAAGAATTGGGACTAAATTCCAACATTAAATCTGAAGACAATCATAAACTCGATGCCTTCAAACTGTTTTGAGAAGAAGAGGATATATTACACAATGGTAGACGTGCCCCAGTCCCAACTTTTTTGAGACCCGTAGCGGGCATCAAATTTTAACACAGTCTTATCCCAAAAAGTCATATAACTGACGTCTTGGGACGTCATACGTCAATATCCGCCTTTTTAGGGCCCCCTTAAACGTCGATAGATGGCGATCCTGGGCCGTCATACAACTGACGCTTTACCTTTAACGTCAGTTAGGTGACGGGTTAGGTTTAGGGTTAGGTTTAGGTCTGGGGTAGAGTTAGGATCCCATAACCTCATCTACCGACGTTTAAGGGGGCCCTAAAAAGGCGAATATTGACGTATGGTCAAAAGACGTCCCAAAACGTCAGTTATATGACGTCTTGGGATGAGATTGCGCTGCAAATCTGGAACAGGCTCATTTAGTGGATAAAAGTGTAAATTTCCCAGTTTAAACATTTGTTAAGTTACCTATGTTCTATTGTGAATAAAATATAAGCTCATGTGATTTAAAAGTCTTATGGTTTTCATTTTATTCAAATTTAAAAAACGTCCCAACCGGAATTCGGGTTATACACGACACCGTTTTCAACTAAAAACGGAAAACATTGTATGTTGGCCATTCATTTATACGCCAACAGCGTTCAATGATTGTTTTTAAAACCACATATAACATTTGTCAGAATAGAAAATGTAAATATAAAACATACCCTTTTCCCCCCATGACCATATTGCAGTGAACGCGGTAGGATGGGGCACAGCCAGCCAGTCGACAATACATTATAACTGGTATCCCCAAAACGCCCAGGATGGGAAACCTGGCACCTGCACACACACACAGACCCAAAGCACCCCGTGGTGGAAGCTGGACCTGCTGAAGGTGAACAGCGTGAACCGAGTGGTCATCACTAACAGACTAGACTGCTGCAGCGAGAGGATAAACGGGGCAGAGATTCGGGTCGGAAACGATTCTTCGAATGTTTTCAGCAACCCCCTGTGAGTCTCTCTTGGTTAATTGACAAATACTTTCAAAGGATCATAAGAGTTGTTTGTTCAAAAATTGGACATCACTAAAATTAACGTCTTGGGCTAAGATCTAAAATCTTCTCTCGTCAAAATCGTCATCTAATCGCTCTATAAAGTATAAATGTATAATTTAGAGGTGTAACGGTTCACAAAATTCACGGTTCGATACGATACACTTGTGTCACAGTTCGGTATGTTTCAAATTCAGCAAAAAGAAAGAAATGGCAGAGAAAATTCTTTGATTTATTTTTATTAAAACTAACATCATAAAGTATGATATTTTTAACTTAGCAAATGACTACTCTTGTCTTTTCTTAGGAGCGTATAAAACAAAACAGTTCCTTGGACAAAATGAAATGTAATATTGTAGTAGTTGTAAAATTGTAAACAAAGGTTTAATTTAGTTCAGGTTAACATTTGAGGACAGCAATTGTATTGATTTTGTCAAGATACAATCGACGTGATGTTACTTGAAAGCCTTATAGCCTACTATTCCTGCCAAACTTACAGATAGTAGTGTTATACAGTAAATCCATGGTTAATGTTGCTGATCTGTGGACACGATAGTTCATTCATGGCACAATGTTTTTTCCTGGTTTCCACGTCAGCGCGGTTTGATCCGTTAAAGGTTCTATAAGCAATGTCGGGGCAAAACATTTTTTGTCACGTACAGCAAACGTCTCCTCACTATCGGCTAGCTGCCTGTCCCCTAAACACACTGTAAAAAAACGCGGTCTCTGTAGACACCACAGGCTCCACAAACGGCAACAAAAACAATCATGTCTTACCTGGACCACGAAACCTAACAAACAGTGTTCCAGCCAATCACTGGCAAGAAGTATTTGAGGGTGGGTCTGGGGGTTAGTGCGCGTGCACATGAAGGGGGTGTGTGTGTGAAGGAGAGACGAGCGTCAGAGGGAAGTTTGAAAAATGGCCGACACACGACCAAAGAGACGTCGTTCTGAAGAACAAATTAAAAAGAAGAAGAAGGAGTCGGATAAAGAACGTGCGAAGTTCCGAATTTACATCGGTAGCAAAGCTTTTGAACTCCGGCGGCAGAAGGGCTTCCAGTCCGACGGTTACAATTATTTCAGGAAGCACGGAAGGGAGGGGGAGGAGATGAGATGCTGAGGAGGTAGGGTCTAGCTAGCCTCCGATTTGTTTGAAAATATTGCGAACGTCAACACTCCCAGGATCGCTTATAGGACCTTTAATAACGGAGAAATGTGAATGTTTCTCACTCTCGCAGTGATGTTAACTTCATTAGCGAATTCAAATGTTTTCTTTACTGGATTTGGCTGTGTGGTAAAAGTGCTGATCAAGATCGGCTCGCGCTGCATTGGTCCAAACTGATAAACGGTCCGTCATCCAGACATCCACACAATAACGAGCAGCTCAGTTTCGTTTCCGCGTACATTACAATTGCCATTTGATGTTGGGCAATGTTGTGGCCACGACCAACATGACATCATGACTTTTGCGTAAACATACACGCCACTTTCGAGTCAAGTGGCGTGTTATTTCTACGCATTTTGAGCTATCCGCGTGTATCCGCGTGTATGCGTGTATGTCTACGCCATTAACGTCCGCGTCATCCCGCGTGTCAGAACACGCGCGTCAAATGTCCAGTCATAAATGCCATTAACCCCAGTGACGGTTAAGTTTAGGGATAGGGTTGAGGTAAGTCATATCTTTTTTTCCCTAGGATGGTAAGGGAACAGTCATAAATGCCATTAACCCCAGTGACGGTTAAGTTTAGGGACGGGGTTGAGGTAAGTCATATATTTATATAACGTTAAGTCAACGGCGTTCATAAACACACTGAAAAGCGATTATGCGTCTTGATAACACGCCAAAAATGCAAATACGAATTGGCGTGTCATACACACGCTACTTCATGAGATCAGTCTGCCACGACAGCGTCTCTTACATTATGAATGTACGCGCCTACATTTGAGTTACGAAATGTTGGTCGGCAGGAAAAAACAAAACAAAAATGCGTTTCTATTGCATTTGAAGCTACCCTGCAAAGAAAGGAGATTTTTTTAAAACATCATATGGTACATGTACATTAGGGGAAATATCAAACCCTAATATTTACACAGTATTTCATTTAGAGAGAATAAAATACAAACCATGCTAATAAACTCTCTCTATTGTCTTTCTCTAGATGTGCTGTGGTTTCTAGTATTCCAGCTGGCGGTTCACAAAGCTATCTGTGTAATAGGATGGTGGGACAATATGTATTTGTGGTTATTCCTGGAAATGATAAGATCCTTACTCTCTGTGAGGTGGAAGTCTATGTGGTTTATCCGGGTAGGTCATAACAACCTGGTCTAAACCATTCTCATTCTCGAAAGAGTAGTTCAGACCGATCTGGTAGAAATGCATTCCTAAAACAAAGTAAATGCTTCATATTTCTTGACACAGGTAATTTGGCAGCAGGAAGAAGCGTCACACAGTCTTCAACCTTTAGCAGCTGGATTGCTGAACAGGCCATTGACTTCAATCCAGGTTTCACACATCCAGAGTCCTCGTGTTCCTCAACCGTTAGTCAGACGAACCCATGGTGGAGGCTGGATCTGCAGCAGATTTACAGAGTTAGTAGAGTGGTCGTCACTAACAGACTAGACTGCTGTCCGGAACGAATAAACGGAGCGGAGATTCGCATCGGGAACTCTTTGGAGAACAACGGCAACAACAATCCCATGTGAGACCCTCGTTCAGTGGCTTAATCTCTGATTCCTCAAATGCAATAAAGTCTGAATGAAGTTGTCTCTCTGTAGATGTGCTGTGATTTCCAGCATTCCAGCTGGTGTTTCGTCCACCTACGCGTGTAACGACATGGAGGGTCGATATGTGAATCTGATCATTCCTGGAGATTCAAGGTTTCTCACTCTGTGTGAGGTGGAGATCTATGGAGAAGGTCTGACCAAACAAACTATTGATACTATTGATTTTACAGTCATTAAAACTAGGGCTGGGTATTGTTGGGCATTTCACAATTCGATTCGATTTCGATTCTTGAGGCTTCGATTCGATTTCGATTCAATATTGATTTATTAGCTTCGATATCGATTCAATAATAAGTAAATTCACAAGTAATTAAGTGCCTGAGTATATTTTTAAATAATGTGCGCAGTATTACCAATGTTAAAGAACAAATTGACCCCAGCATGTTTGTTTTCTGTCATGGTTTATTTATCAGAATAAACTGTACAATATTGTATGTGTTGAATACAAACACAACTGTGACAAGCACTGAACAGTGCTTTAACAACACCTCTAAAGTGCATGTAACTAAGTAGTAGAAAGTATATTTCTTTCTTCCTATACATTCAAGTTATAAAAGAAATGTAAACAGAAGCACAAAATGTGCATACTCCAAAAAAGTCTAATATTATAATTATAATTTTGTAAACAATAACACTTAACAGCTGATCACTCTTAACAGCAATTGCGAGTTATCAGGGGAAAAAAAGACTAACTTAACCTTATTCCCTCTCAGAATAGTTTATATCTCACAATTCTGAGTTTATATCTCGCAATTCTGACTTTATGTCTCGCAATTCTGACTTTATATCCCGCAATTGTGACTTTATATCGTGCAATTCTGACTTTATAACTCGCAATTCTGAGAAATAAAGTCAGAATTGCGAGATGTAAACTCCGGAAAAAAGTCAGAATTGTGAGATAAAAAGTCGCAATTACCTTTTTTTATTTTACATTCTGTGGCGGAAACAAGCTTCCATAGTTCCCGGCTTACAGTGGAATCCAAAATGAGCCCAAACGTCGGCTTTTAATGTTAGTGGGGCAGGCTTGAACGGAGTGCAGCTGCTGCCCGTCATCGCGCTGTTTTGCTAAAGCGCGTCTTGTACTATGCTGAACTCTCTCACTAGAGTGTAGCCCACAGCGCCGCCACTGGCCTGGATGGCTGAATCGATTCATAGGATTTGATGAATCGATATTGAATTGAGAAGCAAAGAATTGCAATGCATTGATGAATCGATATTTTTACCCAGCCCTAATTAAAACACATTTGTGGTGGACACTAAACCATGTTTCAAGCAACTCAAGCCACATTTATAGATAAAGACTCAATAAAACATGTGACAAAAGACATGTTAAGCCTTGTTCACACTACATGATTTGAAAACGTCGCTCTGAACTGTGCGGTTCACACTACATGACTTGCTCTCAGTGAAATCAGGAGTGTTCAAGTTGTTGAGCTGTTCACAGCACACAACACAACGTGATTGATCCACAACAGGAGGTAACGCACTACACGAGTTGACAACGCACTACATAGAGATACAACCACGATCGGATGATAAGAGCAAATCATTTGTGACTGTAAGGAGAGCTGTTTCAGTACTCTATTACTAGGGATGGGACAGTATGAAAATTTCATATCACGATTATAGTGTCCAAAATACGTTTGGACATTAATGGCGTAGACAAACACGCATACACGCGGATAGCTCAAAATGCGTAGAGATAACACGCCACTTTCAAGTCAAGTGTATGTTTACGCAAAAGTTATGATGTCATGTTGGCGATTTGCACGCGATAACACTCTGACCTGTCGGCGAGCTCAACGATTTGCAAATCGGCCATAAATCGGGCTTAAAATCCTGTAGTGTGAACTAGGTCCTGAGACCCATCATAACCACTGATCTAAACGATAGAGTAACATCGAGTGTGTGTGTGTGTGTGTTTCAGGTCCTTGTTTAAAGCAAACGTTTGTTAAGCTCAAACTGAAGTCCAGCTGGAGTCTGTCTGAAGCTGCAGTGAGTGTCCCGCTCCTGACACAGCTGGAATCTGCTCTGGCGGGAAGAGGGATTTCTAACATGACGCTGCGCTGGTCTCAACTGCCCAAACAGGAAGTGATGCGGAAGGAAGCTGGGCCCAGTGAGTGTGTTCATACAAGAAACACTAGAAAACTGATTCATTAATATAAACGCATACTACAAATGAAATGGAAACGACGTCTTGTTGATGTAATGAACGTTTCATTTCCAGCTCAATGTGCTCAAAGAAAGAGATGAGGAAACCTCAAACCTCAACCTCATGGAAACCTTGGGGATCAGCTCTTCAGTTTCTCTGCTTGAATATTAAATGTTGATCACCGTGATGTTGTTCGTGAACATGGAAACTACGGATTCCTGAAAATGCTTAAACTCCAAAACTGCTTTGAAGCTATTTGTATTGTGTTATAATGTGAAATTATTAAATTTGATTTGACAATTAACGGCAGTGCTAATTTATTGTCATTAATATACTATTATAGTTTTTAACACTCTGAGTTTGTTCTTATTTTTATATCAATTACAAAGGACTACCACTGACCTATAAAGCCCCAAATGGTTTAGCTCCTGTGTATTTAACAGACAAGGGCATAACTACTTATTGCAATAGTCTGTGTTTTTCACAGTCAGTAATTCATTCTGTAACATTTGTTTGTTCGTTGTGTCAAGGTACTTCTCCCGAAGGAATACTCGACGAAGTGCTATTATTCTGCGTTTACACCGAATGCAAATACTGACGCATCTAGTTTGACGCTTGACCACTTTGTGTTAATTTGCGTGTCGAGTGAAACTGACGCGCGTAAAAACAAAAGTTTGAAGCGAGATGTACGTGCGTCAGAATCAAAATCCGTTGGCGGCCATTGTTTTTATGTCGACCGAGCATTCATCGAGAGATTCACCGCTCTGTATTTGCTCTGGAGAGCAGAACAGCGGCATGGGGATCATCGTCGCCGTATATTTGTGTCCACCGGATTGGTTAACGCGGCGCGAAATGACGCCAAAGTTCAGATTTTTCAACTCGGCCGGCAGACGCGAATTCGCGTCAAACGCATGAATGCACAAATAGCACTAACTAAATCATTCGCGCTTAACGCGCCAGGCGCTCAATTCGCGCAAACTTGACGCGCGAATGAGGCGTATTCGCGTCTTTTTTTTTTTTTTTCTTGTGTATTTGTTTTTTGGTTTTTGTTATTTGTTATGTTAAATTCCATCTGCTGTAAGGTAAATTTTTTATTTGAATCTTGAATCGAGGACCCCCTCGAAAACGAGATGGCTCATCTCACGGGCTATTCCTCTTTAATAAAAATGTCAAAAAACTTCCACGCCGCACTCTATGCCTCATTCGCGCCGCAGGATTTTTTTTTACATCCGTAACGCGTCTTTGCATTGACTTAACATTGAAATTATTCACGCCTGATGCGCTATTCGCGTCCGGTGTGAACGCACCATTAGAAGACATCCTATTAGAGCCTTTTGGTACATAATGGCTACCGTAGATGCAACGCGCATTTGAAAAAGCCAGACGTGGAGAGCACAATTCATCTGAATGCAAAATACATTTTCACCTCTAGATGGGGAGACATTCCTACACATTGTCCCTTTAAGAATGTATGTGCAAGAAAGTAAGGTTTGGACTCCTCTGCAGCTCAAGCTCTTATTTACATCATTCAAATCCACACAAGACGACAGGGAAATGATCAGTGATGGAGCTGATCCAGATGGAGTGCAAAGCAGGACAAACTACAGGCCTAACCTCACACAACACATCTCATCACTGGACATACAAGAACTTTATCATGCTGTTCATGTTCCTGGTGTTTTGTAGAAGCATTTCCACTGTCTTGGTCCTATTATAATATAATTCCATTCCAGTGTTGTAGTCGAGACCACCTCACTCGAGTCCGAGTCAAGACCGAGACCAGAGAGAGTCGAGTCCGAGACCAGAGAGAGTCGAGTCCGAGTCAAGATCGAGACCAAAGAGAGTCGAGTCCGAGTCGAGATCGAGACCATAGAGAGTCGAGTCCGAGTCGAGATCGAGACCATAGAGAGTCGAGTCCGAGTCGAGATCGAGACCATAGAGAGTCGAGTCCGAGTCGAGATCGAGACCATAGAGAGTCGAGTCCGAGACCAGAGAGAGAGTCGAGTCCGAGTCAAGATCGAGACCAAAGAGAGTCGAGTCCGAGTCGAGATCGAGACCATAGAGAGTCGAGTCCGAGTCCATAGAGAGTCGAGTCCGAGTCGAGATCGAGACCATAGAGAGTCGAGTCCGAGACCAGAGAGTCAAGTCCGAATCAAGACTGAGACCAAAGAGAGTCGAGTCCGAGTCCATAGAGAGTCGAGTCCGAGTCGAGACCAAAGAGAGTCGAGTCCGAGACCAAAGAGAGTCGAGTCCGAGTCGAGACCAAAGTGAGTCGAGTCGAGTCCGAGTCGAGACCGAGACCAAAGAGAGTCGAGTCCGAGTCGAGATCGAGACCATAGAGAGTCGAGTCCGAGTCCATAGAGAGTCGAGTCCGAGTCGAGACTGAGACCAAAGAGAGTCGAGTCCGAGTCGAGATCGAGACCATAGAGAGTCGAGTCCGAGACCAGAGAGAGAGTCGAGTCCGAGTCGAGATCGAGACCATAGAGAGTCGAGTCCGAGTCGAGACCGAGACCAAAGAGAGTCGAGTCCGAGACCAGAGAGAGAGTCGAGTCCGAGTCGAGACCGAGACCAAAGAGAGTCGAGTCCGAGTCGAGACCGAGACCAAAGAGAGTCGAGTCCGAGTCGAGACCGAGACCAAAGAGAGTCGAGTCCGAGTCGAGACCGAGACCAAAGAGAGTCGAGTCCGAGTCGAGACCGAGACCAAAGAGAGTCGAGTCCGAGTCGAGTCCGAGACCAGAGAGAGAGTCGAGTCCGAGTCGAGATCGAGACCATAGAGAGTTGAGTCCGAGACCAAAGAGAGTCGAGTTAATTAACGTTGAACCAACGTCAGAATCGTCATTCTTCAAAACTAACGGAAAAATCGACTTGAAATCAACGTTGTTTCAACGTTATGAAAGCAAACCAATTTTCGATTTTCATTTAGCTTTGAAGAATGCCGCGTCTGACGTTGGTTCAACATTAATTCGATGAGCAAAACAATGCCAGATCAACGTTGTTTCGATGTCATGAGAGACGTCGTTTCCACGTTGATTCAATGTCAGTTTGCTGTCTGGGAACTTTGTTGGTCAATCTTTGCAAGCAATCTTTGGGAACATATAAAAATACATACATAGTAGACATTTTGGAGAATGGTGTAAATTAAAAGAAAAAACATCTCAAATATTTTTTTTTCTCATGAAATGCTTTTTGGCCATCAGCGTGATAACCTTTTCTCTCAATCGTTTTTTCCTCTCTCAGATAATATAATTATCTCAGATAATATTTACTCGCATGTAATAAAGACACAATACCTTCTCATTCAGTACAAAACATTTGAATAATAAAATATGTAAATGAAAATTTCCTCCAGAAATCACAGCGTAGTTACGATGATTCAAATGATGTCAGATTTTATAATAGGAATTGAACAAATACTAATTTCAGGGGTGAAAACTGCTGAGTTTGGGAACACGATCTGAGAATGTAAATGTTCACTTTAACTCGTCGGTCATTTAGATGGATGTAGACAAGCCTGGAAAGAAAAACTATGAAAATTATCCCGAAGTGCCGGCCATTTCTTTTCTCTTCTGACGATCAATTTCTTGGAGATTTGTTTTGTAAATCAGTCTTGACGTGAGGTGAGCAGAGATAAGCAATTCTTGAGGTCCAATGATGTGTGAAATATATTCAAGATCTCGTAAGGGTGGAGACTCAATCTGTGAAGAGAAAGACGAATGAAGACGGAGAAACTCTTCATACCTGACCATCACAGGTGCAGTATGTCATTCTCACACGCTGAAGCTTGCCTATAACTTAAATACTGCAATATATGTATTTATATGTCCTTTATTCCAGCGACCTGCCTCTTTAAAAACAAGATGGAGGACCTCGGTTACCTGGTTTTACTTTTTGGTGAGTAGAAATGACATCAGTCGATGTCTGAATGATGATCGGATTTTGGTTATCGGATTGGATCAAATGTTGAAAATGGGTTGTTCAAAAGGGAAAGAAGGAATCTGAAATCAGATTAGATCAGGGAATCCAATCCTAGTTTTAATCTGGATCAAACCTTCAGTTTGTGGTGTTCAAAATTTGTCAGTGGGATTTGGATAACTTTGATCCAAAAAAACAGGATTATCCTGATCCCAACGGGAGGGTTTCAAGGTGGATTTCAGGAAGAAAATGTAGTAAAACTGTAAAATTGGTCAAATAATACATTTGCATCATTTAGTGTATATACTTTTATTTATATTTTGCACTTGACTTAAAGTTTTACTACATTTTCTTCCTGAAATCCACCTTGAAATCCGACCCCCTGTTGGGATCAGGATAATCCTGTTTTTTTTGGATCAAAGTTATCCAAATCCCACTGACAAGTTTTGAACAACACAAACTGAAGGTTTGATCCAGATTAAAACTAGGATTGGATTCCCTGATCTAATCTGACTTCAGATTCTTTCTTTCCCTTTTGAACGACCCATTTTCAACATTTGATCCAATCCGATAACCAAAATCCGATCAGCTTACCTTCCTTTGAACAACTGGCACGAAAACTGTGTATCTGGATCAGGGTGATCCAGTCCAATGTTGCTTTGAAAAACCAGCATAAAAGTAAGACGGATTACCTGATCCTGGATAGGAAAAAATGGGATTTCCAAATCCGAATCATTTTGATCCAGATTAAATGTTTTGAACAACTGGCGCGAAATCTGTGTGTCTGGATCAGGATGATCCAGTCCAATGTTGCTTTGAAAAACCGGCATAAAAGTAAGACGGATTACAGGGAAAAAATGGGATTTCCAAATCTGGATCATTTTGATCCAGATTAAATGTTTTGAACAACTGACCCCTAATGCTCAAACAATCAAATCAACTTCTTAGAAATCAATGTATTTTTTTCAGGTGTCTTTTCCCATCCGGGCAGTTCAGAAATTGTGGAAGGTAAAAGTTTCTGGGAATTCATTGTTGTCAAAATACAACTGTTCATTCATGTCAGCTCAGATGCATTCAATAATATTAACATCGAAGTTGTGCTTTTAATAATAAGCTAAAGCTTTAGAAGTAGTCGTCATTGCTAATGGTTTCCAACGTCTCGAATTACAGTTTTATTTCTTCTTGGCCCTCTGTATCTTTCTGAATAAATCTTTTGTAGAGAATTTGGCTCTAAAAGGACAAGCTGTGCAGTCGAGCTTATATGGAGCGCGCTGGGGAGCCGGGAACGCCATCGACGGCATCCGATCCGCTCCGGGGGAAGCCTCGTCCTGCGCCATGACGTCACTACAGCTCAACTCTTGGTGGAGGCTGGACCTGCTGGAGTATCATTACATCGACAGGGTGACCATCACCAACAGAGCCGACTGCTGTACGGAGCGCTTGACTGGAGTGGAGATCCGCATCGGGAACTCCCTGGAAAACAACGGCAACAACAATCCCAGGTGAAGTTAGAACAGCTTCCACATTAGCTGAATTTAAATGCTTGCTTAACCCTCTGGGGTTCTTTGTTTAACAGTCACACTCGGGACTTTCGGGTCCAAATGGTCCCAAAGGGCGGGATTCATATTTAAAAAAAAAATTCTTTTTTTTTACTTGTTTTTTTTTTTTAATAATTTTTTTTCTTATTAATGCAATAATTATGACCAAATTTTCCCCATTGAATACAGTAGAAAAAATATTAAAAAATAATTTTAAAATTTTTTATATATATATATATATATATATATATATATATATAAATTATATATATATTAATATTCATTAACATTTATTATATTTATTTATTTAAAAAAATAATTTTAATATTTAATATATATATATATATAAATTATTATTATTATACATAAATATTAATAATTTATTTAAAATTTATTTAAATAAATTTAAATAAATTATTTATTAATGAATAAAATAAATAAATATAAATTTATTTATAGAAATTTATTTTATTAATTTAATTTATTTTTTAAAGCTGTATTTCATTTCAGAGTCAAGCCTATGCCTCATAAAAGCAATTTTTACAATGAGATAAAAGCCATCTTCTGGACAAACTGATCATTTTAAAAATGCAAAACACTCCCCATTTAGGAATATTTTGGTGTGTTTGTGTATAAAAGTGTGTTTTTGTGTTTGTGTGTGTTTTGCACTCTTGATGTTTTATAGATTCACCCCTTCACTGTTGTGTGCTTTTTTCGAGACCGTTGCTGATTTGTAGATTGTACGCACAAAAAAACTCAGTATTTTCACATTTTTGCCAATTTCCCATTCATTTTCCATGCGGGTCCATTTTGACCCGAAGGTCCTGAGTCCTGAGTTACAACCACTTAGACTATTCACATCCTGTCCCCAATTTTTTGGGGTGTTCATATACCAAATACCAACAAAGTCACCAAATTTTGGACCATTCCGAGGAAGCTGTGATTTAAAAAAAAATTTATTTGAATTCTTCATGTCCATTTGGGCCGAACAACCCCAGAGGGTTAAAATGCTTTTTTTTCTCTTTCGCTTTTTATCCACCATAACTTTTTTTTGTTTTGTGTTTTTTTTTTCTCTCCTACTCTTCTGTTCTGCACTTTGGCCAACCAAGGCTGATTTTAAATGTTGATTTTCTTGATTTGAATGTCCGTTTGAGCAGGTGACCTGATATCTCGTGGTTTTTCTCTCTCTCTCTCCAGATGTGCTGTCGTCTCTTGGGCCGTTCCAGCGGCTGGCACGGTCAGCTTCTCGTGCGGTGGAATGCTCGGCCGTTACGTCAACATGTTCCTTCCCAAAATCAGCACTTATCTCACGCTGTGTGAGGTGGAGATTTATGGAAGAGGTCAATCCTGTACTGATTATACACCGTTAACCCTTAAATGAATGAATGTTTCGGCAATCATGCACATATTTGGGTCTTTAGCGACTCATGGGGATCTCTAACTTTGACTCTCCTGATATTTTAAGTATTCAGTTTGAGCAGATGCTTTTCCCCATCATCACGGTCTGAGCTCATTCCCCCAGTATTTCTGGCTCATATTCTTCACCAGATCCATCAAGTGACAGTGACACTAATATTTGATTGGCGATAAAATACTTGCTCTGTTTAGCATTTTAACTTTTGCTGGTGATATTGTGCATTTTTGACTGTCAGACATCGCCATCTTGAGGATTAAAGATGGTGAAAAATAACTCAAAGTCAGTGTTTGTTCTGCCTTGAAATTTTACGTTTAGCCAACTCAAAATTCGAAGTTTCAATTTCTCATTTCAAGTTGACTAAACTTAAAGTTAAGGCAGAATGAATAGCTACTTTGTTGAAAAATACTTATTTTACATCTGACTTGAGTCATCAGAAATTGTCCGATTTTAAATGAACTACACAATTCTTTCACAATTGAAATTCAATTAAATTACGCGGAAATCACATTTATCACATTTTTTCTTTTGTCAAAGCAGCTTAAAATAATTTATTTAGTTGAGATAACTTATTAATTTGAGTTTCTGATGATTAAATCAATCCTTCATTGAATTAACTCACTTTTTCTAGTTTAATCAACTTAAAATTTTAAGGTAACCAGGTTACTTACTTTAAGTTAAACAAACAATATTTTTTTTTACAGTTATGAGATGTAGTTACTCGTAGTCAGCAGAATGTCTGTTGGGGGACTAACAACATAAAGTGTTTATATTATTGTTTATATTAGTTTTATATTAAGCAGACAGTCTACTAATACTCTAATGACAGTTAGTTGATAGTAGAACGTCTAAAATGGACTATCAAAATAGAGTGTTACCAATTTTTAAGAAATTTTCACATATGGAATTAAAGAAGTTAACTAAGTTTGGTATAATTATCAATTAAAATGAGTAATTGTAACTCAACCAATTCAAGTTTGTTTGGAACATTATTGGTAACATTCCTTGGATCAATTTTGAGTATGAATGTGTCATTTCGAGTAGAAAATGAACTCCAAATCAGCAAGTTACTGAACCCAACAATGATAAAACAATGGAAAACAGTGAAAAAAGTGCAATCTTATTAATTATTTATGCTCCAGTGCATGATGGGAACACCAGTATCAGAAAGCTGAGTAGATTTTAATTTATAACTTTTAAAATTGGGCTTGAATGAAGAAGTGTTTTTTTGAAATTCTTGTTTGAACTGTCTTAATTCAGGTAGAAAATACAATTGTTTTTTTTTTCTGTCGTGAATCTTTTAGTTTTTAAACCAGTGTTGTTATCTTGCATTTTTCAGTTTACAGGGACAAAAAAATATTCCTGAGGATGGAATTAGCCTCCAGTTTGGATGCAGCGTCGGTGAACAACACATTTCTCAATCAGGTAAGAAAACAAGCAAAATCCATAGAGTCAGTTTAAGAAATGATGATGACACTTCCTGTCGTTGGTGTTAAATTCCAATCAACATAAACTGATGCTATATTTTCTAAATGTCAATCATTTGTTAACAAACAAGTAGAGCCAGATCGATATTATCGGCCGATATCAGGCATTTTCCAAACTATCGGTATCGGCAGTTATAATGGCTGATAAATGAATATTTCAAAAATAAAATGAAAAACGGACGAAACACGCTTGAACCATGTCATGAGTGTTGGAGTTGTATAGTTTGTCCACCAGAGGGCGCTCTACAACATCAACACTCGTTGAGTTGGTCACGATTGAATAACAATTAAAAGATCATCCCCATCAGTTCTCTTAACTCAAATAGGCATGACAAAATTTGTGACCATGTCCAGTTTAAAATAAATAAATAAATAAAATATCGCCCGATATATCGGATTTTAAAACCCCAAAATATTTGTATCGGTATTGGTCTTCAAAATCCTTTATCGGTCGGGCTCTACAAACCAGTATTCATGACTTCAGTGAGCTCATTGCAGGAAATTATTACATTGTTTAAATGAATACCTTTTTCGATAATTGTGATTTTGTACACTTCTGAAATACATAACTTAGACAGTTTCCTCTGATATCAGATCACTGTAATGTGTGTATTGTGAAAAGCACAATACAAATATGTAAATTGAAACCAATTGAATGTACAACAATGAACCAAACATCCAATTTGCTAATTTTCAGTCTTTGTCAGGTCCGATAGACATTATTTCGTTTCGTCTGGTGTTGTTTCTGATTCCGAAACTCTAAAATAAACCTGGTTCTGGTGTGTTTTAGCTGCAGTCCGCTCTCGGGTTGAGTTTGGTTCCTGATGTTAGACTGTCCTGGACGAGACTCCCGTACCAGGAAGTGACGCACAAGCCGAAAAAACCAACAAGGTAAACCTGTCACACTTTTTGCTTTATACAGCAACTTTATTTCTGAAAGTATGTGTAGACATCTGCTCATATTTTCCTACATGGACGACAACAAAAAGTATAAACTTGCTAAATATATGCAAAGATTAAACAAATATATTTTTAAAATTTGAAATCTTTTTAAGCATTAAATGGCAAAAAATATTTACTTTGATGAGCACGACAAGACTTTTCCTATATTAAAGTACATTTTATGTTAATGCATGATATGTTGGACAATTTTTACATACAAAACATTTTAAAAATATATCATGCACATGATCGTCAGGTTTAGTTCATGTTAATGATTATAAAAAATAATTATATAATTAATAATATAATATAATAAGCTATAATAATATAAGCCTTTATGCAAATGGACTACTCGGACACTAAATAATTCAATCAATATTTGATTTAATAAAATAATTTTATTTAATCAATATTTATATTTTATTTACAGGTTTTGTACTGATGGACATTAATCTGGATATACAGAGACTGAATCTTTCAAGCAGATATTTTTTTATTCTGCAATTAATCTATGTAATTGTTCATGTTTTTAATTCATTATCCCGACATGGTTCATATAATCAGATGAATCATTCCATATAAATATGCATAAGTAGCTAAACTTATCCGTGTACATTTATGGGCATTATAGTTTCATGTATCAATGAACACCTGGTAATGATATCAATATAGTGGTACATCTGAAGCATAATTTAAATTATTGTCATTCAATGATACCTGCTAACAATATATATCTATTTTTATTTAACTTGGAACACACAGAGCATACAACTAAAATATGACTATGATTATCACATTTCTCTAACCCTGAACACCCGATATATATGAATTGCACTGCTAAATCTAATTAGTCATAAACTTACTTAAAAACATGCAAACCGATTGCCTTAAGCAAACATGAATAGTATGTATAGACAAATGCTTAGTTAGTATTACACGAGAGATTTAATAACTAAAAAAATAAAATATAATTGCTACCATTGTTGTGTTTTGAATGAAGTCTGTGTGATGCAAACATGATCATTTGCAAGATATTGTCAAATATAGAAGGATTATATTGACCCAACTTAAAGTTTCATACAGTGATTATGACATGAGTTGGCAATAAAATTATAAAAATCATTTATTGAAATGATAAATAGACTAGTTTGTGATTTAGTTGGAAGTTGGATCACCCTTTAAAAGCACACTATTTATTACTGTCCTTTCTTGGAAAGTTTCAATTGTTTCTATTGATGCAACAAGAAAAATTGAAACCAAATAACAGTGTTTTCTTGTTGCATCAATAGAAAGAGATTTACAATAATAGAAATGAAGTTGAAGGTGCCCAACCAAAGAGACATGAGCCATTTATAACTGTATGTATATATATATATATATATATATATATATATATATATATATATATATATATGTGTGTGTGTGTGTGTGTGTGTGTGTGTGTGTGTTTTTTTTATGTTATCTAGCTCTCTCAAAAAAATAATTTCTTGGGAAATATGGGAGAAAATAGCCTACTGTTATAAATTTTAAAAAATGTGTTATAAATATTCATTGTATTTATTTTTATAAATTGTTTTTTCTATAAACAAGCTCATTTTTCCAATGACATAAAAATATATAATTTTGAGGAGAGAAAAGCTTAATATTTCAACCCGACCTCAGGAGACTTCGTACGAATTTTACGAGGTGGCTAATTCGTTACAATTTGTACGACCTCGCTCGTATGAATTAGTACGATTTTTGCTAAAACGTACATATTTTACCAATTGGCCAATTCGTATGAATTTGTATGAATGACCAACCCCTGACCCCGCCCCTAAACCTAACAATCATGTGGGTTTGGACAAATCGTACGAAATCGTACGAGGTCGTATGAATTAGCCACTTTTTAATCACTCGTACGAATTCGTACGAATTGGTTGTGAGATAGCGTAGAATATTTATCTTGCAGTCACTGTATGAATAACTGATGAAGATGATGAAGCTCATTCCTCCTCTATCTGCTTCAGCAGGAATCTAGAAATGAAAATCATCCTCATTAAACACGTCACTGAGGGAATTTAAAGCGCTTCTCCTAGATTCACTCGAGACTCACCGTTTTCGGCTCGTCTTTGGATCGCTTCTTCTTCAGGAGTTTGAGTCCAGCTCAGCGTCACATTGGTGATTCCTCTCACAGCCAGCGCTGACGTCAACTGTAGTGAACACTCGTTAATATCATATTAATGCATCAGAACAGGAGTAGAGACTCACATCACACTCTCACCTCTTTAAGCACTCGATCCGTCACTGTCGGGTCGATCAGATTAGCGCTGGAGTTAAACGCTAGCTTCATGACCGATCGTTTTATATAATCTAAAGAAACACAAACGTTCAAGGATCAATCACCCATACTCAATCTTTATTATGATTATGGACTAAAACCTATATTCAAAAATTCGAGACATTTAAAATGTTAGAAGTTAGCTAGTTGCGTCAACCTGATCTCACGGGAATTCGTACAAATTTTACGAGGTGGCTAATTCGTAACAATTCATACGACCTCACTCGTACAAATTAGTACGACTTTTTGCTAAATCGTACATATTTTACGTATTGGCCAATTCGTACGAATGAGCTACACCTGACCCCGCCCACAAACCCAACCATCACGTTGGTTTAGACAAATCATGCGAATTCTTACAAGTAAGGTCGAATGAATTTGTACGAATTAGCCACTTTTTACTCACTCGTACGAATTCGTACGAATTGGTCGTGAGATAGCGTAGGTTGCGTCTGTTGATGGAGTGGCTGAGAAGTGTGCGCTGTCATTATACAGTTCGAGTGCGGCCACTAGAGGCCAAATAATGCCATGGAGGGGTTTTTTTGACACGTGAGTCTGCATGCTGCACGATTTTTGCTAAATCCTACATATTTTACGAATTGGCATAATCGTATGAATTCGTATGAATGACCTACCCCTGACCCCGCCCCAAACCCAACCATCGCGTGGGTTTAGACAAATTGTACAAATTCATACGAGTGAGTTTGTATGAATTAGTACGAATTAGCCACTTTTTAATCACTCGTACGAATTCATAAACGAATTGGTCGTGAGATAGCGTAGGTTGCGTCTGTTTCTGGAGTGGCTGAGAAGTGTGCGCTGTCATTATACAGTCCGAGAGCGGCCACTAGAGGCCAAATAAGGCCATGGAGGTTTTTTTGACACGTGAGTCTGTATGCTGCACGATTTTTGCTAAATCGTACATATTTTACGAATTGGCCAATTCGTATGAATTCGTACGATTGACCTACCCCTGACCCCGCCCACAAACCCAACCATCACGTGGGTTTCAACAAATCGTACGAATTCGTACGAGTGACGTCGAATTAAGTAGTACGAATTGGCCACTTTTTAATCACTCATACGAATTCGTACGAATTGGTCGTGAGATAGGGTAGGTTGCGTCAGCTGGTCGCTTTTATGCATTCGTTATGCAGAGAAGATGGATATTTAAAGCTAGTGACGTGAAAAAGCAAAAGCTCGTGTTGCCGACGGAGACAAATCAGATAAACATGCAATTTCAGTTATTTTTTTATCATCAACACATATTTTGATATTTTAAGAACAGTCGTCGAGGCAAATTCGTGTCACCGACTTTAATAAGAGCAAAATCTACTAAGCTATATCCTCACGCAGATTCTTGTTGGGATTTCCAGATTCCGCAAAATTTTGCTAAATGCTAAATGTGACCATAAAAACTTGATGACATCGATGATGCTTTTCCTGCACCTTATAAATCTTCCAATTTCCGTTTTTGTTGCATTTTAAAAAAATATGTAACGTCCTGGTTGCGTATGCTGAAGGAGGGAACGGAGGATGTATTCAACGTCGACTGAATGGGGAGCCAATCGTCTTCAAGTACAATTGAACGAGCCAATGGAATTGGCGTGCGTGATGACATCACAAACTCAGCCCTCGCCAGTTGCTTTTTCGCCGAGGAGCCGAGCGTAACTCGGGAGTCAGCGGTCGTTGCAAGGGGACTACGTCCTCTGTTCCCTCCTCCAGGTAACGTTGGGTTCCATTCGCGACCAGGATCTTCCCTTTCAGTCGAGAACTTCAGACGTAGTCGGCGTCGACTACCTGTGACATTCTCCACTGAAAGGGAACCACAGTTAGAAGCTTCTACGCCAGGGCTGTGATCCAGCTCATCAAGTCCTTCAGGTTTATTTGCAAACTACAGGTGTTGGTATACCTGTTGGTGTACCAGTCCCGTATACTTCCACCTCACACACCGCCAGAATGTCCCACCACGTACGAATCGTCACGTAACGTCCCTCCAGTGTACCGCAAGAGTAGGTGATGGTAAAGGTTGCTTGATCCCTTGAGATCACGGTACATCTAGGACCACACACACACAAACACACACAACCAATCAATCTGTTCACCTCTGTAAATGTATTGAATTAGATTTAGGCTTTTTTTAAAGGGATACTCCACTTTTTTTTGGAAATATGCTCATTTTACCACTCCCCCAGAGTTAAACAGTTGAGTTTTACCGTTTTCGAATCCATTTAGACGGTTTTCTGATATTTAGAAGAATATCAGTAACCAGACAGTTTCTGGACTCATTGACTTCCATAGTAGGAAAAAATATACTATATTAATATAAATATCCACAAAGTAGAGCCCGACCGATAAAGGATTTTGAAGGCCGATATCGATTATATATTATAAATGTTTTTTGAAATATATTTTGGTTTTAAAATCCGATATGCCGATATATCGGCCGATATTTTTTATTTTAGAAAGGCGCAACAACACATTAAGACATTTTGAGACAGAAATTTCTGGTCTCATTGACTTCCATAGTAGGAAAAAATATACTATATTAATATAAATATCCACAAAGTAGAGCCCCACTGATAAAGGATTTTGAAGGCTGATATCAATAATATATTATAAATATTTTTTGAAATATATTTTGGTTTTAAAATCCGATATGCCGATATATCGACCGATATTTTTTATTTATTTATTTTTTTATTTTAGAAAGGCGAAACAACACATTAAGACAGTTTGAGACAGTTTCTGGTCTCATTGACTTCCATAGTAGGAAAAAATATACTATATTAATATAAATATCCACAAAGTAGAGCCCGACCGATAAAGGATTTTGAAGGCCGATATCGATTATATATTATAAATATTTTTTGAAATATATTTTGGTTTTAAAATCCGATATGCCGATATATCGGCCGATATTTATTAATTTTTTTATTTTTATTTTAGAAAGGCGCAACAACACATTAAGACAGTTTTAGACAGATTCTGGTCTCATTGACTTCCATAGTATATTTTTATTTTCCTACTATGGAAGTCAATGAGACCCGAAACTGTCTGGTTACCGATATACTTCTAAATATCAGAAAATCGGCTGAATGGATTTGAAAACGGTAAAACCCAACTGTTTAACTCTGGGGGAGTGCTAAAATGAGCCTATTTCCCCAAAAAAGTGGAGTATCCCTTTAGTTTTTGTTCAGTAGTGTTTCCAAAATCACATACTTCCATAGCATAGGCAAAAAACTACTACTTCTGCTGATAACCCAACCCCAACAACAAAGTTGTAAAGTTACTCATATACAGGTGGAGCTAGGGAAGGTGGAGGATTTCTGAAAGCACATTGATGTAATCTACCAAATGAGTCAGACAGAAATAATCCACGGAAATGAAGTATAACATCTGAAGCGCCTCACTTGGGATCTCCATAGGTCGTCAAAGAGTTTCCAAAAAAAACCTCGATCGATCTCGTTGTTCCTGGATAGCTATCATCTCTGTAAGTGACGACCACGATGCTTGGTACATGCGCCGATTGGAGATCCAGCCTCCACCACGCGTAATGCTCCCAACTGGTCGCGGCACAAGTGCTGGAAGTCGTAGAGAAGTCCTTCCCGCCATCGATGGCATAGTCCGCAGACTTAGCGCCGCTTGTCGTCGACTGCGTGGCGGTTCCTCTCAGTGCCAGATTCTCTGAAAAAGGCAAATTAACTTGACGTGGAGGCAGCCAAGGAACTTTCAATTTGTGAAAACCTCAATTTTGCCCAAAACTAGTTAAACAAGTGAAAAGTTGCTTTACCTGTAGCACAATCTGCCCATTCCTGAAGAGAAAACAGCCCTGCATGTGCAAAAGACAGACTATTATAATATAACAAACAATCAGATGTAAAGAGGCAAATGAGCCCCCGAATGACATTGGATTTGTTTTGTAAAGCAGTGAATGAGCAATGAATCATGCCCTGATGGACACAAGTCAAAGTACAATATGCAAAGTAGACCTGCAACAAACTGAAATACTTGATGGGTGTAATAGTGTTTTTATTTATTTTTCTAATAAAAATAAATAAATGAAGAGTTCAGATGCAAAAGCCTCTTAAGTGCCATTTGAAATTTTCTTCTAAAATGACCATTTTTATCAAGCTTGTATATTTAAGTTCAGTAATTTCACTTAAATGGCAATGAAGATTACCTATTAATTGTCATTTAAGTGAAATTACTGAACTTAAACATGCAAGCTTGATAATAATGGTCATTTTAGAAGAAAAATTCAAATGGCATTTCGAGGCTTTTGCATCTGAACTCTTCAAATGTATTTATAAAAATTATTGAATGAGTACATTTTAATACGCCTATAGTTTATAAAACTTTCATATCTTCAGGAACACTGTACAAATCTGATGATTTTAGTATGGAAAATGGACGTCAAAGAGGCCTTTATTCTTCAAAATATCGTCTTTTGTTTTCGACATAATGGTATTTTTGGGTGAACTATCCTTTTAAGGCCTGTTCACCCCAAGAATCGTTGTGAAAGTGAGTCCAAAGAAAATATTGTTGGTTTAACTTAAAAAATTAAGTTAACCGGTTGCCTTAAAATTTTAAGTTGATTGAACTGGAAAAAGTGAGTTAATCCAATGAAGGACTTTGATTTAATCATCAGAAACTTAAAATAATAAGTTATCTGAACTAAATAAATTATTTAAGTTGATTTGACAAAAGAAAAAAATGTTAAGATTTTGAAAATATTTTTCACAGTGTATGTGTCGTTATAGTTGTGGTGCGACTGCGGACTCTGCTGTTTTTTATATATTCCGACTATTTTTTAAAGAAAACTAACGTCATTATCGTTATAATTATCGTCCTGGTGAGAACGGGTCTTCTTTTGCTGTTATTAATGAAAGTCTTAAGTCTTACCCAATAATATCAGCCAGCTCACAATGATCTCCATCATCTCACTGAGAAGTCCTTATAAATATGTATTATATTGATCTGTAATGTTGGGACAAAAGACAAAAAATGTGAAATATGACATGGAGCCTCGAGGAACATTGCTGTAAAATCACAGTCTCGCAGTTTCCTGATCTGGAAGAGTATTACATGTCAGTCAAAGTCAACTCTTTCATTGATTTACATTTTGAACACATTTATGAACACAAGTATGAGAAAACAATCACATTTTCTTTACTGTATATTTACTTAATGTAATATATTGTAATTTAATTATTAAATCTGGCCTAACTTTTAAAGGCATGTTGATTTTATGGTTTACGGTTTTTAAACAGTCAATGATATATTTGTTTTGATAAAAAATGAAGCGAACTAACCTGTCCTGTCGTGTCCTGTCCGTCCGCTGATGATGGAGTGGTTTTACTGTCAGTTTGACGTGTGTGGATGATTCCCGAAAGACACTGATGTACTTTCTCTCGTGTGACGTCACGAGGCATGGAAATCTGTGCCAGGAGTCGGATTGAGAGTTTCTGTTCTGAGAGAAATCTATAACGATTCCAGGTACTAAATCAAATAAAACTTATTGTAAATATATATTCTTGTTCATAGTTAGGATTTTAAAAAATAGGTCTATAAAACTAAGTGTTACAAATATTTAAATGAATTTGTGAGTTTTGCATGTGACATCGTTTAGGAAACTTTGCAAAGCTTTAACGTATTTGTTCTATTTGCATGTGCATAAATGAGTCATGTGTGTTGAGACGTGGTGAAGTGAGTTACACTTGTATTAGTCAGAATTAAAACACCACACTGTAAAATCTAATTTGTAGACTTACTTAAAAAAGCATGCAAACCGATTGCCTTAAAAACCAAGTAAAGCGAAACAGGAATAGTACGTTGTACTGACAAATGCTTAGTTAGTACAGTTCCCTAACTGTAAACCCTAACGGTCAAAATAAATAATAGTTTGAGTAGGACAAACTTAAATTCAACGAATTAGTTCAGTCAAATTAATTTTTGAGTATTTAGCTCTTTCTTTTTCTTTCAAGTTCACAGAACTGATATATTTTAAGTAAACTGAACTGTTGCATTGTTTTGAGTTTTATGAAATTATTTATTTTAATTTAGACGAACTTAACGGCTGGGATATCTATTTCCCAGCATGCTTTGCCGATGACACTCAAAAGAGAGTGTAACTGCTAAAATTAAGTGCAATATAATGTTTTTTTTGTGTAAGATTAATGTTAAGTGTGAGATTTAGTAGTGATTAATGTTTTGTTATGCTAATTTAGAAGAATTTCTGTTAATGTTGGCTTTGGGATAGTTACCATCATGGTGACAAGTGGTGCATTCAGCTTGATTTGAGAGCAAATTATACTTTTATATTATTACAGTCATACTACAAGTGCTTCTGTGCTTGTAAGTGCTTATAAGATTGTTGCTAATATGATAGCATTTACTACGTTAGCAGACTAGCTTTTAATGCTAATTAAGTTTATGCTAAAAGTGATTTAAGTTCTGCCAACTTAGTTGGGTTTACAGTGTACTTCATACATTTAAGTCATAGTAACTAATTAGTACTATTAACTTTATTTACCCAAGTTATCTTAACAACAAGTTATTGAGTTACTTGGAAACAAATCAAGTATTTTTTTGTGCTTAAATTGTTTGAGTTAAATGGTTTAAGGCAATCGGTTTCCTCAAACGGTTTAAGTTGAACTAACTCATCAGGTTTTACAGAACTTGATCATTTACTCTTAGAAATGACGTTATATGACGTCTTGGGATGAGACTGTGTAAACATAAACAACCGTTGGGTTAAAAATATCAATAAAAAGTAACCCAATGACTGGATTTGTCCATATTTGACCCAAATTTAGGTTAAAAAGACCCTTAGAGTGTAGCGTCTGGACAAAATCACGATGACGATTGTGATCTTCAGAAAGCTTTTAACCGATTGGACCAAAGAGTCAGTGTAAGCAGAAACACATCCAAACTTCTTTGTGAGCTTCAAAAAGATCGTAATCACCTCAACACCCCTCCTACGGCAAGCAAGAAGGCCAGGAGGCATGGAGTTGAACTCTAAACGCGTATATTCAAGAGGATGTATCTCTACTTTTGTATCTTCCAGACATACCTTCCTTGGTGTCAAACTAAACCTCTCAGTTTGCCTTAGCTAAATATATATAGTAGATTTCGATAGAATGTATCCTGCTATGTTTACTATCCATTTAAGTAGATATGAGTAATTCTGACACCATCATAAACCAAACCATGCAAATAAGGCAAAGAAACTATCTTCCGCTCAAAGTTTGCTGAGTGTTATTGGTCAGTTCACCTAAAATATCTGTGGACTCAGGCCCCATTTATACGGTGGGAAAATGCAGATATTTCTCTGCGTTTTGCCCTCTCGTTTACACGAAAACTCAGTTTTTATCACAGAAAATGATTATTTCTAAAAACTATATAAGTGGAGATTTCTGAAAACGCTGGTTATGTGTTGTCGTGTGAACTGGGAGAAACAGCGTTTTAGGTTCTCTCTTGTTGATTCTGAGGATTCTGATTGGCTTGCATGGCTTTATCCTTAAAGGGATACTCCACTTTTTTTGGAAATAGGCTCATTTTACCACTCCCCCAGAGTTAAACAGTTGAGTTTTACCGTTATCGAATCCATTCAGACGATTTTCTACAAGAATATCAGTTACCAGACAGTTTCTGGTCTCATTGACTTCCATAGTATGTTTTTTTCTCCTACTATGGAAGTCAATGAGACCAGCAACTGTCTGGTTACTGATTCTTCTAAATATCAGAAAATCGACTGAATGGCTTTGAAAACGGTAAAACTCAAACATTTAACCCTGAAGGAGTTGTAAAATGAGCCTATTTCCCAAAAAAGTGGAGTATCCCTTTAACCCCTACACTGCCGCCAATAGGTTTGGCATAGTTATGATAGCGCTCGACGGCGTATTTATGTGGGTGTGTGAACAATGTTATTTTCGAAAAAAGAAGAGGGGGAAAATATTCGTTTTGCTAAATACCCGGCTTTGTGTAAACGTGGCCTCAGTTCACCTTAAAAGACGATGACGGCGACTCTTCGGCACTTGGTCTTTTTGTCCTAGCTGGCTTTTTCTTGTTTCTGGTCAGTCCTATCCTCCGGGTGAGACGGACTCTCATCATTTTTTCGGGTGATACACATCTTAAAACATACGGAAATAACATTTTCATGGGAACGTTGGCAAAAACGTTCTGAGAACTCGTGTCAGCCGGGGTTACGACTCGGTTCAGGAGGTTTAGGAGACTTTTTGCGTTATGTGTTGAATGAGCAACTGTTGAATATGGCCAGGGGGTTTACATTAACAAACGCTGATAAATATAGGCAAGTTCCTCATTATTAGTTTGTAAGAGTGACAGACAGACATTGGTTTGGTGCTGGGAAATAAATTAAAAACACAGATTGATGATGCCAGACCACTTTTAATATTGTTTTGAAGAGCAGAATCAAACAAAAGTATTTCGTATCACATCAAGATAGTACACTAGACACACCATTAACACTAGTGTTGAATTTGTCAGATTGACCTATGTTTAGCATATTGTATATTATTTATTTAAATTATCATATAAAAATCTAAATATTTTGGGGGGCAAATATAATATTAGCGAGAGAAAAGGTTTCCTTCATGTTTCAGAGGGTTCGTAATAACATCGTGTTTATTCTGACGTCTTGCATGAATAACTGAGGTGAATAAATGATGAAGATGATGAAGCTCATTCCTCCTCTGAGATCTTCTTCAGCAGGAATCTAGAAATGAAAATCATCCTCATTAAACACATCACTGAGGGAATTTAAAGCGCTTCTCCTGGATTCACTCGAGACTCACCGTTTTCGGCTGGTCTTTGGATCGCTTCTTCTTCAGGAGTTTGAGTCCAGCTCAGCGTCACATTGGTGATTCCTCTCACAGCCAGCGCTGACGTCAACTGTAGTGAACACTCGTTAATATCAGATTAATGAATCAGAACAGGAGTAGAGACTCACATCACACTCTCACCTCTTTAAGCACTTGATCCGTCACTGTCGGGTCGGTCAGATTAGCACTGGAGTGAAACGCTAGCTTCATGACCGATCGTTTTATATAATCTAAAGAAACATTCAAATATCACCATCAATAACCCTTTTAAAACCTTAAAAACATTTCTAATGATTCTCGAACACTGACTCAACCGACGGCTGTATTATTGATGATCACCTGATTCGTACACTTCCACCTCACACACCGGGAGGTAGGTCACCCTTCCGGGAAGGAGGACGTTCACGTACCGTCCATCCCGATCCCCGCAGGAGTAGGTGACGCCGCTAGTTGCTGGATCAACTGAGATCACGGTACATCTGCAGGATCACACATGCAAATTCAACCAGTCTTTTACTTTACATGATTTACATTAATGAAACGAACTATAATGTGTAAAAGTGCACGTAGGCCTTTGCAAATGCAAATGGAGGGCAGGAAGTGATTTGCTGCATCTAGAAAGCACTATAACAAACTGAAAATGCCTATGTTTTGCGTTGTTTATGGTTACTTGAATCGATCAAACCACGAGGAGTTTTTGCCGTGTACCAAAAGCTACTGTTCATGAGGGGGGAAAATGCAAGAAATTGACCGAAAAACTCTGAAAACCTACGTCTGCGGTCGGGAGCAGCCGAATGGGAAAATGCCCGCGTTTCCAGGTAGTTGCTGATATCTACCGCCTCGATGGCAGGAAAATATTTATTCAGTTGAAAAATCGCTCCTCCTCATAACGTAAGTAGGGTTGGGTATCGGTTGGAACCGGGACTAACTTTTCGTTTTTCCCGGAATCGTTCAGAAGTTTAAATTTCGATTCCTACTTTCGATATTCACAGTCCGCCGAGCGGAAGAAGAGACCGCTGAACAACACCAACGAAGAAGCGTCTACATGGAAGTGTTGGCATAACCGCGCGAGTCGAACATGAGTAGCTTACGTCGGCGGTCCAAAGTGTGGCTTCACTTTTCTAATAATATCAAAATATCGGCAAAATGCAAAATTTGTGACAAAAGGAGTATTTGTGACAGAAGGAGTATTTCCTTCAGAAAGACCGTTGGTTAGCAAGGTTAGCTAAACTTTTTGACCCTGCCTCTTAAAAGAATCGGAATCGAGAATCGTTAGGAACTTGAATCGAAACAAGGAATCGGAATCAGAATCGTTCAAATTCAAACGATACCCAACCCTAAACGTAAGGATCACGTCCAACATATGTTTGATTTTTTGTTTATTTCTTTCTCTTGTAGCGTGTGAAGTAGTGCAGTACGGACTTTCCTCCATCTCGTCCATTGCGCTCTTCACTCCCTGCCCTCCATCTGAATTTCACACGTCATCATATTCACGTGACTGAAACCCATTCCATTCGCAATTTCAATTTGTACAATTTAAAGCGTAGCTACTAATATTGATGGAACTGATAATAAAATAGAGCAAATAACCTTTTAAAAGTAACTTAAACAATTTTATCGATTCCATCGTTACACCAGTAGGTGGCAACAAGCAACTGTTAAAAAATGTATATTTCCATTGAATTCATTCCCCAGGTGGGAGCACGTTTAAATGCCTTCATCACTCACGACTGACTTGAGATTGTCGTTTCCGTTGTTCTCCAGAGAGTTTCCGAAGTGAATTTCAACACCGTTCCATCTATCAAGACAGCAGTCCTGTCTGTAAGTGACGACCACGATGTTCACTCGATACGACGCCTGGAGATCCAGCCTCCACCACGGGTTTTCCCCGAAACTGGTTACGGCACAAGATCCAGAAGATGCGGAGAAATCCTTCTCGCCGTCAATGGCGAGGTCCGCTGGCTTACCAAAGTGTGTCGAAGACTGAGCGGCAGTTCCTTTCGGCGCCAGATTCTCTGGAAAAAGCCAATTAATTTGATGTGGGGAGAGGAAATTTCAGGATCTTAAGGTACAAATGATGTGTAAGTACACCTATAACTATAATTTGGATCAAATTTTTTGTGGTGGGCACGTCTAAATCTGACAAAAATCATTTGTAAAAACGGTATACAAATGAATTAAACAAAATAGTTGTTCTAAAAGTAGAGAACATGTGTTCAGGTACTGTTACATGTATGTGCATTTTCAAGAGTGAAAGTTGCTCTACCTTTAGCGCCAGCCGTCTGCTCCTGAACACACAACAGCCCTGTGCAGAAAACAGGCTTTATTAATGACAGATCAATAAAATAAACAGTCAGATCTAAAGAGGCAAATGCACATCCAAATGACTCTAGATTTGTTTTGTAAAGCAGCAATGAATCATGCTCTGATGAACAGAAGTCAAACAGAAATACTTGATGAATGTAAACTTGACTTTCTCAGTTAACAAGCACAGATAAATGTCTTTATTAAACTGATTGACTTAGTTTTTTAACGGTATCACCATAAAAATCTGATGATCTCTGAGTTGCATTGTTTTTACTGTCAAAGAGGTCCCATCATGCTTTTCACTTTTTTAACTTTAGTGTAATGTTGCTGTCTGAGCCTAAAGGGATACTCCACTTTTTTTGGGAAATAGGCTCATTTTACCACTCCCCCAGAGTTGAACAGTTGAGTTTTACCGTTTTCAAACGCATTCAGACGATTTTCGGGTATTTAGAAGAATATCAGTAACCAAATAGTTTCTGGTCTCATTGACTTCCATAGTATATCCTATTATGGATGTCAGTGAGACCAGAAACTGTCTGGTTACTCTGGTTCTTCTAAATATCCAAAAATCGGCTGAATACATTAAAAAATGGTAAAACTAGACTGTTTAACTCTGGGGGAGTGATAAAACGAGCATATTTCCCAAAAAAGTGGGGTATCCCTTTAAAAAAAGATCTAAGCTGAAGATCCACTGCAAAGGGAGATATGTTATTTAACAGATTCCACTTTCCAAGACACACAACTAACTACTCGTTTGGGCTTCAACAGGTTTTATTATCGGATCTTATGAAGTCACATCATTACTGTCAAAGAGTTTTTCCACCTCGTGTCCAAAACATCGTGTCCGAATTTATTTTAAACACTGTTCCTGAACATAATAACCCCAACATTCACCTGTATGTTACACATTTTACGGAGAACAGCTTCCATAACCCATAAGTACAAATACTTTCGTTACGGTACTTGAGTACACTTTTCCATTATTTCTACTTTCTTGAGTACAATTCAATCATGGTACTTTTACTTTTACTTGAGGTTAATGAAAAATAACGTATTCAACTTTGCTCATTTCTTTTTCACCAAAAGCATTTATTTGATTGGACCTCTCAATACCTTGCCTTTCTTAAAAAAACGTAATTTTCAAAATTAGTAAAAACACAATCACTCTTGGCAACAGGTATAGCTAGTATTTTTGCTTGGCATAGTTTCAAACACATTTTTTTTTTCTAAAACAAAATCCCTATACATGTCAGTCGAGTTTGAAATATCTTCTGTGGTTGCTATGTTACTATGTGAATAATAATCGTTATAGTTAGTGAACTATAACGAAAACTATCAGTGTCCAATCCAGCACATATATCGTTTTGTTTATTCTAAAGGCCATTGCACACTGAGTACGAAATTTTCGCATGCATATTTTCGTGTTTGCTAGCCTAAAAATTCGTCAAGCACAGAAACCTTGCACACTGAGTCTGGTGCGTATTTATTAAACTTTTGCGGAAACAATCCCCCCCCCCCAAAAAAAAAAAATACAAAATGAATTCGTCAAGCAGTGAGGATGATTTTGTTGCCCTCTCTCTTATTGAAAAGAAAAGAAAGAGAGAATATTGCGTTTGCGTCCGTCCAATCCTGAAATTGCGCCAAGAGTTGCGATTCAAAATTTACTTCAGAATGTCAGTGGAAAAGTTTGATGCTAGAGCCACATTTTAAAAACAAGAACATCAATTTCCGTGAACCAATGCGCGCATGGCTGTTATATATTGTACCCAAATATAGGCTGTTGTCAAAAACCTCTCAAAATGCTGTCTGTGGATGCGAAAAATGCAGAAAATCGAACCTGATCTGAATTTTTTTTATGAAAAAACGAAAGTTTTTTTTTACGAGATTTTCGGAGGCGGTGTGCAAGCTTGATTGACATAACGTGAGGTCAAATTTTTTTTAACGTGCGAAAATTTCGTATGCGAATTTCGGACTTGGTGTGCAATGGCCAAGTGCGTCAGTTCTGTGTCTGCCACTTTAAATGCTGGAGCTCATTAAAGCAGGACGGATTCTGATTGGCTGTCGCTGTTTTTATCGTTCGTTAGTTAGAAAAATATTTTCCAGTGATGTCATTCCTCTGTGCTGTTATCGTTATAGTTGTGGCGCGGACTCTGCTATTCTTTATATTGAAAACGATTATTACAGTATAGTTGTCTTTGTTGTGAGCTGGTCTTCGTTTACTTTTATAAATAGAAGTCTTAAGTTACCCAATAATATCAGCCAGCACTCGATGATCCCCATTCTCTCACAGAGACGTCCGTATATTGCTCTGTAATATTGGGACAAAAGGCAGAGATGTGAAAGATGACCAGTTCTGGGTAGATCACTTACAAATTGTAGTGCGTTACGGATTACAAATATCATGACACAAACGTAGGTAACGTAATGTCGTGACTACTTTTGATCTAACTCATTTATCAGATTTGATTTGAATTATTTTGTACAATATTGATGTGAAAATATGTAGAAAGAAAATATGGTTTATTCAAACCAATCTCACAGGAATTCGTGCGAATTTTATGAGGTGGCTAATTCGTAACAATTCGTATGACCTCACTCATACAAATTAGTACGATTTTTGCTAAATCGCACATATTTTACGAATTTGCCAATTCGTATGAATTTGTACGAATATCTGGTCTCTTACGAATTCGAAATCATACGATTTAAAAGTGGCTAATTCGTACTAATTATATGACCTCACTCGTACGAATTGGTACAATTTCGAATTCGTACAAGTGAGGTCATATGAATTAGTACGAATTTTCCACTTTTTAATCACTCGTACGAATTCGTACGAATTGGTCGTGAGATAGCTTAGGTTTTATTCTTTATAATCAACAAAGACATCAATTCCAAAACTGGAAGACTTTCCCAACTATGTGCGGTAGGCTTTTTATTTTTATTTTTTAGAAATGTGTCTGATTGACGTGTAATCAATAACAAACAACTGTAATATGATTATGTGCATTTAAAAATGTAATTATTCTAACTAAAAGTATTCAATTTTTTTAATCTGATCGTATAACCAAGATTATACTACCCAGCACTGATTATCACCAAGATTAATGTCATGAAGCCTCCGTCTGCGGTCATATTTGTTGTTATTAAAAATGAAGCAAACTAACCTGTCCTGTCCTGCCCTGTGAAGTCCGTCCGCTGATGATGTAGTGGTTTTGCAGTCAGTTTAACGTCTGTGGACGATTCCCGAAGGAGACTGATGTACTTTCTCTCGTGTGACGTCACGAGGGTTGAGAGTTTGTGTTCTGAGAGACCCAGATCCAACTGGATCTGGAATTATAATTATATATCCTTCTTTTATAATTATATATTCTGATTTACAATGATATTTTGAAACTAAGAAAAATAAAAATGTGTAAAGTGATTTTTTTAGTTTTGCTTGTGGAATCGTTTAGGAAAATTTGCAAAGCTTTGACATACTTGTACTATTTGCATGTGGATAAATGAGTTATGTGACTCGTTTATACTTTAACTTCAGCGTCTGAACACAAAAAAACAGTCAGAACTCTAGGAAAGCAGAATATAAACACTAAATTATACTCTAACAATTGCTGGGTTATTTCAACCCATATTTGGGTCAAATATGGACTAACCCAAATGTTGGGTTATGAATGCAATTAAAAAATGTACAGTTGAAAGTTGAAAGTTCAGTTAAAATTTGAAATTACATTTTTTAAACCCAACTTTTGGGTTAAAACAACCCAGCATTGTTTAGAGAGTAGTATTAATAGAATGTTTGTTCAATTATCTGTTTTTTAATATAAAGTTCTCAAAATGCTACCATATCATAGAGAGTTTTTATTCGGAAACATTTCAGATAGATGTTTGTCGAGCGGTTTACTTGTTTCAGAACGTCCAAAAAGTAGCATTCACATAAACTCTGAAGAATTATCAAATGGAACGTTCCCTTCGAATTTGCATAACCAAACATTTTCTTTAACTGGATGTTTTGAATGTTCAGAGAACATTAAGTTTTCATGGAAATGTTCTGAGCACACGTGTCTGTCAGCCGGGGTTACGACTCGGTTCACTCGTTTTCATGGAGATGTTTTGTGTTTATGTGTTGAATGAGCAACTGTTAAATATTAAAACAGTCGTGTTGCTCGTTTAGGAAATATTTTTCCCATCAGGAATGAACCAATGGAAAGCCTGCTGAATACATGTTTCCTCAAAACCATTTATCTTATACATCAACTATAAAGACCAGCACAATCGCGCGGCAATTCCTTACAATTCGACGCTTTGGCGAATTGGTGGCTAACTCTTATGAACTCAATCTCGGGTGCGTTTCCCAAAAGCATCGTTAGTCAACTATGGTCGCAAGTTCCGTCGTTACCAATAGAGTTCAATGGAAATTGCGACCAACTTGCGACCATAGTTGGCTAACGATGCTTTCGGGAAACGCACCACTGGTTTGTATGTTTTCGTACGATCTGCTTGTGGCCCAGTGTGGTTACGTTTAGGGGTGGTGCTTCACCATCACTTTTTCATACAATTCACATTGTAGGCTACAAATTCTTTCAAAATTGCCACCTCATAAAATAATATATCTTTTTGTTTTTTGGTTATTGAACCTGATGTCAAGGGAAAACATAACTACAAGATGGTGATTATATATGAATTTATATATAAATTTGTGTGAATCGCTTTATCCCAAACACTTCGCCGTACAACGTAATAATTTTGACTCATCAATTTTGATTTTTGTCAATTTCGACTGTCATTTTGTCAATTTCAACTTAGCATGGTCTTCAGATCTTAAGCAGTCAGTCTACTAATCCTCTAATGACAGTTAGTTGGCATGTAGATGCAAAGTTGGAACGTCTAAAATGGACTATCAAAATAAAGTGTTACTGTTAAGGGTTCATAATGGAAACATTGATACACCAATAAAGAAATTTTCTTTTTAAGAGTGTATCATGTTAAATAAATAAAATAAGAAAAAAAAAATACATTTTCTTTAAAGATCTCATTGAATACTTGATCAATGTAATCGTCTTGGCAGTTTCGTTGAACTTCGTCAAATGTCTTGTATTGATTTACAAAGAGGAAGACTTTCTGTGACCAACCCAGACAGCAAACTGACATTGAATCAACGTGGAAACGACGTCTCTCATGACATCGAAACAACGTTGATCTGGCATTGTTTTGCTCATCAAATTAAAGTTGAACCAACGGCAGACGCGTTGTTTTGATGTCTCCACGTTGATTCAGTGTCAGTTTGCTATCTGGGAAGTCGCCTATGTGTAATTTAAAAATGATAGGTTTTATGGGTTATTCATAGAAAATACACATTTTGCTTTAGCATAATCGTGTGCACAAAAACCGGCCTAGAGCGATCCTCAGGTCCATTTCTGAAAACATTAGTTGGTTGTTCCATCAGACTCTATCAAGGATGATGAATAGCCTACAGCTGGAATTTATTTTGTTTAATTCAGTTCAATTAAAGTTTATTTGTATAGCACTTTTCACAAAACATATTGTTTTAAAGCAGTTCCCTTTTGAGGAAACTTAACACTGTCGATAAATTCGACACATTGGGGACGCTCCCTGAATGAAACTATTCCAATCCTGATTGGTGTTGCGTCGTGACGTAACATTTGACGGCATACCCGGAAGTTTAAAGGTGACGCTGACACAACACATACCAGCTTTCGCTCTTCAGCAAGCGCTGTCTGTGAAACTGTCTTATTTAATGTTGTTTGTCTTATTTAATGTTGTTTGTCTTTGACAAAGCTCTACATGTTGCGAGTGAACATTACATTAGTGTGTGTGTACCTGCCCGGTATATCTCGCGGGCGAACACACGCATTAGTTGTGTGTGTGTGTGTTTAGGACCGCAGCACACACAGGTAGCTCTCGAGAGGGTCATTTCTCAGAATCATTTCCCTGTTTTGTGTGGATTTGAATGATGTAAATCAGAGTTTGAGTTAGGATCTCGAACAGAAGATCGGATCTGATTTAATATACGGAGTTAAAAACATCTCACCAATCAAATCTAGTGATAGGGAAGGGTTTGGTTTGGACTGGTGGGAGATACGATGGAAATACTGTATGCAACTGCATGCACGAGACACTTGGTTGGGTTTCATGTTTTATGGGGATTGACATAATGATTTTTATTCAGTACAAGCTGTATATTCTCTTACCCTGCCCATCACAGAAAATATAATCAAGTTAAGTTCAATCAATTTTAAAATAAATCAGTTTTAATTACGAGTGGAAAGTGATGTTGATTCAGTGCAACAGACGTTGCCACATTAAAACATGTTTCAATGGTTGCTTGCTGTCTGGGCTGTTACCCTCACTATCTCACTATTTATTATGTAAATTATGTAAAAACTGTATTATTATATTATCCTAGTGGTTAAAAACGCCACACTGTGGTGGTTTATATTAAGGCTGATTATAAAGTAAAGCTTGAATGACTCTACAGTCTTTCTGTGATTTGAATATCCACAATCCAAAATCACATGCAGAGCTTGAGACCGGTATTCAGGTTAAACATTATATTTCGTATTTTCTTTCTCCGTAAAGGTAATATTTATGTGGGATTTATTTAAATAACTATTTTTTAAAGAAATCTAAGTGGATGCAAATTCAAGTAACAGAAAAGGGATGATAGTTTTTGTTATGTGGAAAGAGAAACACCTGATTGGTTTGAGTTTGTGTGTGTGTGTGTGTAAGCTCCAGGTGAAAACCAATGTTACCCTCTGCTGGAGGACCTTATGCACAACAAATGCACAGAACAAGCGATGTGTAATGCATGACAAATCAGACATCGCTCTTTGTAGGCCAAAATCTCAAATGCAGTCTATTCAGTTCAAAATTACAATCCTATGTGTTTATGAAATATAACTGGGAACATTTTATTTTATGCATTGTAATCAGTAGCATGCAGTGGAGTTCTGAAACCGGAAGAAAAAAATCCTGACAGATTTTAAAATATAAATGGTTTCATATATAAATATATATATAAAGAGAGAGATAGAGATATGTAACACTTTATAATAAATGCACACTTTTAGATAAGCACATCTATAATGTGTTTATTAATTGTATTTTCATACTTTATTAATGATCAATTTTTCATTTCTAAACAAAGCATTATTTACAAACCAGTTATTTAGGAGTTTTCAGTAGTTCATAAGATAACAGAAAGTGTAAGTAAATTAACTATTTACTCATACATCTATATTGCTGTTTCCTTTTTCTGTTCAGAAGATAACTAAGACTTTAAATCTCCTCGGCAAATGCTTTGCAAGGCATAACTAGTCCTCACTGAATAGTTAAGTGACCACTACTATATGCTTTATAACTATATGTTATCGTTTCACGCATAGTGGTCACTACTATTAAAAAAACATTTTTTATTTATTTATTTATTTATTTTTTTTTTTTGCAAATGCACGAATTTTTAATGGCAAAGTTGTACATCAACCTCTAGGTGGACTCTTGTGCATCATCCTATATATCGCCACCCAGTGGCAAAGCCTAGTATGTAGATTTTTTTCTTTTTCTCAAAACCAAGATGGCTGACAGCCAGCCAGAAAAGACAAGTTCATCAGGGATATATCTGTCAGATCCTTCTATTCTAAACTCATGCAGGTAACAATGTTGCAACGTCAATTCACATCTAAAGAGTCAAGTCATTGTTGAGTTTTGATTTTAGATTGTGAGGATTTATTGGACGTCATGCATCACTAGCTATATTTCAACAACAATTCATACTATTACTGTGACTGTTGTTCTTGACTATAGTCCCGCTCAGGAGGTTTCAGAGTTATTTATAAAATGAATGACTCTTACTATCTTGTCCATTCACATTTCCTCAATGAGTAAAAACACATTTTCACATTCATTTTTTAAAATTTAATTCACTTTAAGATTGTTGCTAATTTATCAAACATCATCTGAATGATAATGAACCACTAATTATTGACTATGTTATGTAATGAAGGAGGGAAATACTTTCTGAAGGAAATACTCCTTTCTAAAGGGAAATACTCTGCATTTTGCCGAGATTTTGATATTTTTAGAAAAAGTGAAGAAAAAAGTCCACACTTTGGACCGCCGACGTAAGCTACTCATGTTCGACTTTATGCCAACGGTTATGCCAACATGCGGTTATGGTTATGCCAGCACTTCCGGTAGACGCTTCTTCATTGGTGTTGTTCAGCGGTTTCTTCTTCTGGTCGGCGGACTGTGAATATCGAAACTAGAAATCGAAATTTTAACTTTTGAACGATTCCGGGAAAAACGAAAAGTTAGTCCTGGTTCCAATCAATACTCGATTCTCGATACCCAACCCTAGTCCTGTGAACGAAAATGCCTTGTTGATCTAGAGGTCAGAGGAGAATGGGCCGACTGATTCAAGCTGATAGAAGAGCAACTTTGACTGAAATAATCACTCGTTACAACCGAGGTATGCAGCAAAGCATTTGTGAAGAAGACACAACACACACAACCTTGAGGCGGATGAGCTACAACAGCAGAAGACCCCACCGGGTACCACTCATCTCCACTACAAATAGGAAAAAGAGGCCACAATTTGCAAGAGCTCACCAAAACTGTACAGTTGAAGACTGGAAAAATGTTGCCTGGTCTGATGAGTCTCGATTTCTGTTGAGACATTCAGATGATTTGGCGTAAACAGAATGAGAACATGGACCCATCATGCCTTGTTCCCACTGTTGGGCTGGTGGTGGTGGTGTAATGGTGTGGGGGATGTTTTCTTGGCACACTTTAGGCCCCTTGATGCCAACTGGGCATCGTTTAAATACTACGCCCTACCTGAGCATTGTTTCTGACCATGTCCATCCCTTTATGGCCACCATGTCCCCATCCTCTGATGGATACTTCCAGCAGGATAATGCACCGTGACCATGCACCAATTGGTTTCTTGAACATGACAATGAGTTGACTGTACTAAAATGGCCCCCACAGTCCCCAGATCTCAACCCAATAGAGCATCTTTGGGATGTGGTGGAGCCTGGATGTGCATCCCACAAATCTCCATCAACTGCAAGATGCTATCCTATTAATATGGGCCAACATTTCTAAAGAATGCTTTCAGCACCTGATTGAATCAATGCCACGTATAATTAAGGCAGTTCTGAATGCGAAAGGGGGTCAAACACAGTATTGGTGTGTGTTCCTATTCCTAATAATCCTTTAGGGGAGTGTACAATTGATCTAATTTTGCCAACCTGTATGGAGAACTGACTATAATTTGTTGTATTCAGTTGTCCATATAGACCATTGCAAACTTATTCCCTTTACGGGTAATTTGAATCTATTCATGCGATGACCAGTTATTAAAAGTATATTCCCTTTATTTGAGCTAAGAACCTCTATAATGCTCAAGAAGCAATCAATGCTGAAAACAGTTGTGCTTCTTCAACCCATGATTAAAAAGTGGCTAATTCGTAACAATTCATACGACCTCACTCATACGAATTAGTACAATTTTGCTAAATCGTACATATTTTACGAATTGGCCAATTCGTATGAATTCGTACGAATGACCTACCCCTTACCCCGCCCCTAAACCTAACCATCACGTGGGTTTAGACAAATTCGTACGAGTGAGGTCGTACGAATAAGACACTTTTTAATCATTCGTCGAATTCGTACCAATTGGGCGTGAGAGAGTGTTGGCTTCTTCAGATTTTTTGATTCCATTATCATTCGTTTTATTTTGTGTTACTTACAACATCAAAGTAAATTAACTACAGATCTCAAGTTCGAGTTACTTTATTTGTACCCGAAGGTAGATTTTAGAGTCCTCATACACACACATGGAAAAACAAAGCGAAAACACATCACACGTTTCAGAATGTGATTCAACAAATCCTGGTTCTCTGATACTCACTTGAATACTGATTCCACAGGGTTTGTACTGGTTGTAAACAGAGCAAATGGACAAGAAGGTAGAACCATTCTTTTAAAAAAAATTACTTTTGTTTTGTTTTTCTGTTTGACAAATGTTGCCTTTGAAAACTTTTCCAGAGAATGCAGCACTTTGGGGCAAAACCACTCAAGTCATCAATTTTTCAAAGCTCTTACCCTGGACTTGCGCTTGATGGTTTGAATAACACCTACACTCACACTAACACAGAGACCAACCCGTGGTGGAGAGTGGACCTACTGAAGGTATACTGCGTGAACAGAGTGACCATCACTAACAGAAACAGCTTTCCTTCGAGGTTAGACGGAGCTGTGGTTCGTGTCGGGAACTTCCCTGACATTTACAGTAACACCATGTGAGTCTTCCTTTGACTGTTTTGATGAATATGGCTGCGGATGAACAGAAACTGATAACAGATTATCCAACCCGATCTCACGACCAAGTCGTACGAATTCGACGAATGATTAAAAAGTGGCTAATTCGTAACAATTCATAAGACCTCACTCGTACAAATTTGCTAAAACGTACATATGTTACGAATTGGCCAATTCGTATGAATTCGTACGAATGACCTCCCCCCCCCCCTCCCCCCCCCCGCCCCTAAACTTAACCGTCACAAGGGTTTAGACAAATCGTACTAATTCGTGCGACCTCACTCGTTAAACATTTTTTACTCAGTCGTCATATTCGTACGACTTGGGCGTGAGATAGTGTTGGATTATCTCTCTGTAGATGTGGTGTAATTTCCAGTCTTGCGGCCAGCGCTACGGCCACTTTCTCATGCGGCGGGATGGTGGGACGTTACGTGGTTGTTCATATTCCTGGAAACCTTAGGATTCTTAGTCTTGCTGAAGTTGGAGTCTATGGGGATTTGGCAGGTAATTGATTATTGTATAGCACTTTTCAACATCGAAAGTAATAAATCATTTTTATTCTACGGCTCTATGAAATTCTTGAACCTGATTGGTCAGTCAAGACATAACCAGTGTTTGGAATAACGCTGTTAAAAAGAATGGTTGAAAATGTTATTTTTTCAGTTACAGGGTAATCAAACCAATTACTTTTCCCGTCATTATATGCCGTTAATGTTACTGGACGTTAAATGCGGTGTGTTATTACGGGTGTTAGTTTCAGCGCAATCTCATCCCAAGACGTCATACAACTGATGTTTTGGGACGTCTTTTGACCATACGTCAATATTCGCCTTTTTAGGGCCCCCTTAAACGTCGGTAGATGAGGTTATGGGATCCTAACTCTACCCCAGACCTAAACCTAACCCAAAACTTAACCCGTCACCTAACTGACGTTAAAGGTAAAGCGTCAGTTGTATGACGGCCTGGGATCGCCATCTACTGACGTTTAAGGGGGCCCTAAAAAGGCGGATATTGACGTATGACGTCCCAAGACGTCAGTTATATGACTTTTTGGGATGAGACTGTGTTATTAGTTTCAGAAGTGCTGGTACAAACTGGTCAAACTGTAGATCCATCAATCCACAAATGTTGTTTGAGTTCTTTAATGGTCTGGTGGTGGATCTTTTCCCAAACGTGTCAGAGGTTACTGGTTGTAAAGCCTTTTTTTTTCTCTCTCATCAAAACTGAAAATGGCCATCACTGGTTACAGTCTATATGGGACACGTTTGCGTGCATTTTATTTTGTGATTTCATCAGAATGATAATAATGTCTTCACATCGTCATATTTGTCAACAAGACACAGTGAGGAACAGGGAAATGTTTTAATAAATGCCAATGAGTAGTTTGCAATATTTATAATATTTCATTCTCAACTGAATCCAAAGTTTTATGTATTTACATGTATGACTGTGTTTGTTTAGGTCCCTGTTTAAAAACGTCATTTGTAAAAATGCAGTTTAACTCCGGCAATGATTTGACCGAACCTTCAATTAGAGAAAATGTTCTGAAACAGGTGAGAGAAAGAAACCAATTCAGCCTTTATCCCTGATTATGATAAACAGTGAGCTCTGCTTTGAGTATTTGAGCATGGCTAGTGCGAGCACTGCGAGTTGTTCTCCATTAAAGTGCTTAGTGCTCATCTCTGTGTTTTTTTCCGGGGTCCGAGGAGACGGGTCCTTCCCTTTCTCCCTCACTCTCTTCAGATCGTGACAGTCTGCTGCTGAAGAGCTATGGCGACAAATCAATGCCAACAATAACCGGCAAAATGTTTCCAGCAAAATGTTGAATATTCTGTGGCTTCCTGCTATCTCTCAGGACACAGAACATTTAATATACATCCCAAAAAGATAAAACTAGTGCCCCTTTCAGAGTTGTTGGCAGTGTGGAAACTACAGACAAGTATCTCTCCTTGGGTTTTAAAACAGTAGAAAGGGGTTACACAATACACTCACCGCCCTCCGTGTTTCAACGGCATGATCTCAGATCAAACACAAAGATTGGTTTGTCACAACCGATCACAAGGACGCATATTTTCATGTAGAAATTGATCAACTCCAGGACATCCGCCATTTAAAGAAGACTGGCTGATTTTGCCCTAAAGATTTGATAACTAAAAGCCTTCCGCACTTTTTTAGCTGTGGCTCAGAGCCAGGGGATTTAGTCCAATGGCCAATCCCCAGAGGGAAATAAGGGTAAGAACACTCGCTGAGTGCTTTGGGCCCTTTCTAAAACCCCTGTGTTTGTTAAGCGCAAAATAATCAGGAGGCTCCATGCCCCGCTAATCTCAGGGTATTTGTGGCTTTCATATCGGGCGTGCCATACTTTGATTGACTGGGCTCCAGTCTCACTCTGATTGTCCGCTTCATCCATGGAGTGTGATGGGCTAAGGCCTCCCATCAGAGCAAAGATCCCTTTATGGGTCCTGGCCATAGTCCTCGAGGAGCTCGTCGAGACCCCTTTTTGAACCATTAGAGTCAGCACTTGATAAGCTTCTGTCTTCAGGGCTTTGGCAAGAGGCGCTTCCTTGCAAAAAGTTTGTGATTTGGCAGGTTTCATATCGCAATACAGTCATACAAAACTCATCGATGGCTCCCAAAATGCATTAAGCATGTCACCATTGTTGATATTCATATACTGATTTTTGCTTTAGTGGACAATGCAGACTTATAGGTTTGTTATAATTAATAGTACAAAATGTTTGTGTATCAAAAGATTAAGTGAAAATTAAGCGACTTTCATTTTCAACAGTAACATGACCCCTGACTGAGGGACGTTGGATTAGTCCAGTGTCTTCCTGATGTGCTTTTTGGGGACGAATGAGTCTATCGTCACATTCTGATCTAATCATTTTATAACATTATCATTTATTATCATTTTATAACATTTATCAATGTTATTTTCAGTTGAGATCTGCTCTTGCTGATAGAGGACTCACAAATGTGACACTGCGATGGACTCAAACTCCTGAACGGGTGATCCAGAAGGTGAACGATGCTGAATGTGAGTCTGTTCTCTTGACTGTACAATAACCTAAGCTGCACGAATGGAAATGATTATAAAATTATAGTAATGCGTAATGAGTAAAGCAAATTTTCATTTACAGGTCCTTGTGAGAACAGAAAATTCCCTTGAAATCAACAGTCTTCAACTCTCTAAATTCACACTCATATTGATTTGATTCTACATAGACCAGATTAATTTTTTTTCATATTGATGACTGTTAAAACCCCCTTTGGTCAATAATTGTGTCCCTTAAAACTCAAATTTAATCACCAAAATGGCAAAATGACAAATTTCTTATGCCTTAAAATATCTTGAATGTAACTTGACAACCTTGCCTCATTTCGTAAACGTGGTTCTATGAATATGCAAATGAGCCCCGCCTCCACTCACTCACTCACTCAGGGATCCACTGGTTGACGATCACATGTTGATCTGATTGGTGTGGTGGAAAATTTTAAACTGAATATTAAGCTAACCATGTTTTAACATTTGACCTCATTTAACCAGCTAAATCTCTGATACAATGCCCTAAGACATTCTGTACTTCAGATGAATGTATGTGTGTCAAACACCTGACTGTGTGTATAAATAACAAATATGGGAAATGGAACTAGACAGATGACTAAGATAGAATCATTAAAACAAAGTCTCCTCTACCCAGTAACAAAACAGTCTACCTATGAAGAACCAATGAAATTAATGTCATTACTCCATGCCTCCCTATTGTATAAAAGCGGTTGTATCAGTGTTTTCGGGGGGATTCTCAATGGAATTTGTCTGAGATCCACCGGCCTTGTTTTTACTTGGGAAGTTCTCTGAGTATTGCTCGAGAACTCTCCTGGCCGTAATTAAAAGCATTGAAAGGACATTTGCTGGAGTCTGTCTGTTATTTAAGCTGCGCAGCAAGAAGCTAGTTAGAATTATTAGTACCCAGCCAGACGTCGACTGTAGACGCGCTGAGGTTAAAGGATTAGTACCCAGCCAGACGTCGACTGTAGACGCGCTGAGGTAATAGGATTAGTACCCAGCCAGACGTCGACTGTAGACGCGCTGAGGTAATAGGGTAGGTTTATAGCTCAGCCAGACGTCGACTGTAGACGCGTTGAGGGAAAAGTATAAGACTTGGCCAACTAGAGTGAGTATTAGTGTAGAGTAGTCAGGTTCAGGGAAAAAAGAATCTATCACAATTCCTCCAGTTCCCCTCTCTGGCCGTAAACAAATGCGGCCATATTAAATTTTAATTCTTCAAATCAGTTTTCCATACCTGCATGATCCCCTAAGTGTAACTTTATAACCACTTGTTATCTTTAACCATTTTCATCTTTTACTTTATAATTACCTGCAAGATACTCCTTCAATCAACATCCCAAGCTGTAATAGAACCAATTTCCAATGTTATCACATACACATACCATCTTCTCATCTATTCATCTCCTTCCCAACATTCTATCTTCCAGCAATCTAATTCTATCTGTAGTAAAACTAACCATGCCATAATACACTGCCTTACAACTTTAAACCTTGAGTCAGTTTCATCATCTTTAGCTATCTTTCAAATCGCATTGATCTATTTGGCCTTTAACAGCTGATAGTTCTGATTAACCTTTTAATTTTTATATTTTGATTTTTTTTTCTTATTTTGTTAGCTTTTAATTCAAGCAGATGATTGTTTTTCCTAAACAGATCTATTTAAGTGTCTGTGTAAAAAAATCTAACCAAAAATATAATTTCTATACTCTTTCATTTTTATCCCTTAACACTAATATCAATAATTGTATTATTTTGTTTCAAACAATTTTTTTTTTAACTATATCTTCATACAATCCTATTTTCCAGAATTAACTAATAGGCATAACTTAAGTTATACTGCCTCTAAGTTTTGGCAATGCGGAATAGCTCATAACGGATCCATTGATCCAGATCATTCAATCTGTAACTTTGTTGTGAATTTAGAAAGCTTTTCAGAATTTCTCTATTAGCAAATACTCTATTTCCAAAATATCTACTGATCAGACTAATTTTTAGTTTAAATTTAATTTGATTGGGTCATATTGTTCTTGGCCTAGGTTTTAACTCTGTGGTCTACATAATTTGTTTTAATGTGTTGAAGACCTCTCTCAACAAAATAAAATCCATATTTCATTTCTGGAAGCCGGGCTAAATAAGAAAGCACTGTTACTGTATTCCTAGAATAGACTAGACCCGCAGTCACCTCTCAGATATCAAATACAGACATTAGACAATACATGAACAGAACATTTCAGTAATCACACTTCTTTGACTAATAATATTCCATAATTAAATATGTTTCCCAAAACCAATTCCCTTTTAAAAGTTTTTCTTTCTCTGTTGTAGAAATTGGATACACCTAAAATTAATGTATTCATTAATTAATCACTATATAAATTTACCCAATTATCTATTCAGACCTTGTCTAGCAAAGTAACTTCGAGTTTAAACGAGTTTAATAAATCATCTATTCGCTCTTATTAAAGAAACAACTATTACAACTATTGCAATTTTTATTTTTATTTTTTAGCATCTATGATATCTATCTTAGACATTTTTTAAACTTTTTTTTTTTAAAGTTTATTCTATAATAGTCCCTATTATTTATTTTTTTTTTTTCCCACCAGGGGTCACTCATTTAAAATAATAACATAAGACGTACTCTGATGACGTCGGGAAAGAGCATGGGCTCACGGGAGTTGTTGTCGCTGTCAATGACAACCAGCTCAGCTCATGACATGACATCATCGTTTCACAAAATATACGGATATACGCCATCTCTCTGTAGATTTAGCTTATCAAGAAGCTTTAAATGCAACCCCAATGTTTACCTGTCATGCTTCTCCTGTCCCAAACCCTTCTCTGGTCATATTTTTTACCCGTATGTTTGAACTTTACTGAGCTGGCTGTAGCAGCAGAACGTGCAGGCAAAGCGTAATCGTGGTCCATAACTATAATACAGACAAATATAAATATTTATATTACGCCCCTTCAATGAATGACCTATTTAGAACATTTTCCATATAGGGCGCACCGGATTATAAGGCACATAAAATACTGCAGTCATACGTTTGACTGGGTTTGCGTTATGCATCCACTATGTGCTAAAGGCTAAAGGGAATGTAGTGAGAGCGCGCCGCCGCAGGTGAGGCGTTTATTTAGTAAGCATGAGCGCGCTGGGGCGGACACGTACATTAGCAGCCTGACTTATATGAGTATTCAATGTGCGCGGCTCGCTAACAGCAACAGTTGGCTGTTTTGAATGAGACGACCCTGATACTGTGAACGGGGAGCGCTTTATGAACATTCTGTGACGCGCGAACAGCACCGAGGACAGTGTGTCTGTTAAGAGTGAGCGCTCGTGAGCGGGCACTTGATTTACACACATAAAAATACGTACAACTTTTTTTTTTTTTTTTTTTTTTTCGTCACTTTCTATGCTTTATTGGTGGTAGTCCAGTATTCCCCTTTGTGTTTGGTGGTTTCGCCGGGTTCCGCAAGAAGTTAGAGAAAATAGAGGAGTCAAAGGTTATATGACGCCATCGACGGGTGACGAAACGGAAATAAAGAAACGTCCCGTGTCTTCGAATTAAACTATAAATTTCTCCGTATTTTAAAGTAAGTGGAAGCTGTCGGGATAATGTAAGTACACGTCTAATAGAAATATATAACATAGCTACAGTTATTTTTGCTATTTTTAAAGCAGAAAAAAACATATTGTGGCTTTAAGTGCGACGAGCGCGTTGTGGAAAAACACATCTATGGAGTTAAGTTCTCTTAAGCATTCGCATCATTGTAGCTTTTCTGGCGATCATATTAATCTTTAGCGTGCGCAGATCAAACTGCAATGCACATTTATAACTATAATTGAGACTGTAATATACATGCCATTATAATGAGAACACTATTGTAGCCATTTGTTTATGCATCCAGCCAGGTTATCAAATATATCAAACTTTTAATTTAGATTTATCAGCCAATATGTCAGTTATCGTCTTTCAAATGTAAAGAATTATCGGTTATCGGTATTGGCCAAAACGATCATATCGGTGCATCCCTACCTGAAATAATTTCAAATTAATCAGTAATTAATCAAATCATGAGATCTATCTCAAAACTCAGTCATACAGTTTGATTGAAATAAAATAAAACATCAATACGACAATTCATCATGACGTCACAACAATAATAGACGTTCTTCCGGGTGGCAAAAGCCAAAGCGTCCCTATGGCAACACTAGTAAATTGCATTGAGGGAGGCACACCGTCGGCAGTAGCCTAATCTACATTTCAACAGTTGATTCAAAAACAGACGTGGAGGAAATTCAGACATAGTTAACATGATCATTAGAGCTTAGATTCTTTGATCTAGAGACGTGCACTCCCAACGCACTAGACCGCGGCGCGGGACTATATCTGATGGCCGAGTGCGAGCAGTGGTGCATTCACTCTGTGTGTGCGGATTGCAGGAGAATAAAACGATTCGCGGGACTCCCGCAAACTAGAAATATCTATGAATAAAACAAATAAAAAATAACACATTCATATTCATCTGTTGCAGAAAAGCAACAAGAACAACTAAAACAAAATAGAAATGATTTACATGGCAGAGTTTCTTTTTATAACGTGACTGCAGCGATGAGCGATGTAGCCAATCACAAACATATGTGTGATTTATTGAACACAATGGCCAATCAGAAGCATTTACGATGAAGAAGCATTCACCGCTCAAAAGAAAGTAACAAAGAAAGTAACATAAATAACTAAGTCAGTTGAGAACGTCAGTTATATAACGACCCATGTATTAAAACGGTTGGGTTTAAATCGGGCTCAGTCTCATAATTAGAAGACGACATGCACTTTTGACGACGTCCACTCGCTTTAACGGCTTTAACCTCCTCACCCACAGGTTCCGCTGGATATATATATATATATATATATTTTTTTTTCTTAAGGAAATCGATAAAAAACCTACACCTTTTGCTGTATATCTGGTGGCGCAACCCCAAACACAACATATTTTCGCCATAGATTCAACTTTGATCAACAACAATGATTTTAACCATGCAACTGTTCAGTTGCCGACTGGATCTCTTCAGTTAGTCAATAGAAGCCACTCGCGTTCTGCCACCCGGAAGTATCGCGGTACCCATTGTTTACAAACATTCTGAAATGCCCTATAAACATCACACAAATAAACTTAAACCATTGGTCCACATCTTTCTCCAGGTGTGTTGATCATCTCGTTGCCCCATTTACGTTCCATCTTCACCAGAATGGTTCTTTGCGAACCGTAAGGTTTTTCCCTCGTCGGCAAGGGAGGTACGTTACTAGCACGTCCTTTTATCCCCCACTTCAGGCTGTGTTGTTGTCGGCGTTTGGGTGTGGGGTTGCTCAGGGCTGGTTGGTGTAGGCTAAGGTGAGATGCTTGGATGGAGGTGTCACGCTCTCCAACCTTACTGATTGTAGTGGGATTCCTTCTCAGATCACAACCGCACCCACTGGACCCTATTTGTGGAGTGAACCATTTCCTTTCTGCTTTCACCTGTGAATGGAGACCTTGACTATTTTTGTTAGTGACAGCAAATATTAACTCATCTGCTTGTCTGGCCGGTCTTCCTTTTCTCATGAGACCTGTCAAATTTCATGTTAAACAGTAACAAGACAATATTTATACATTTGGAACAGAATCAGTTCTGCTCGATGAGATCCATCATGACATCCTGTAAAAGGAAAAAAATAAGTATGGGGAGGACAGGGTAAGATTGCTCTCTGCCTTCCCAAAGTTATACGCTGCGCATATGTGGCACTGTTTCTTTCTGCCACTACAATAACTCAAACATTCAGGATAGTTAGCCAAAAAACATCCATGGCCGTTAATTTATTGGCAATATTTTATTTTCACCCTGTGAGGTAATATTTTAACCTGTGATCATATTTTAACATGTGGGCCCACTTAATATATTTAGACACAGGTGTTTTAATTGATATTTAATTGTCTTGGTGTCTCTCAGAACACCTTATTTCACACATCCACATTCATACACTTTCACACACACCCCTCTCTGGCCAGAGAATCATACCTTTTTGTCTGCCTTAGCAGTTTATGAAATGAATGGGGAATATATAGGCTATTATAGAGTGGAATACCACTAAATCCCGAACGGTAACAACTTTCACGATGGAAGCTACTGAACGTAGACACACTGTGGCATTCCCCTCGCAACAGTGTCTAAACGTTAGGATATCAATTGTCCGATGCAATCGCCATGTGGCCAAGGTTACACCTTAAAAACTAGCGGTGTCAAATTTAATCGTTTCAACAATGCATTGCTATGCAAATGAGGACAATTCAGTATCAGTTCAGTAACAGACCATAACCAATTATAATGTACTGACGCTTTTCTAATGTCATTTGTTGCATATGTGCTTTGTGCCAGATAAGCAAACACACACATCACTTTTTGAAACCGAATTGAAAATTGAAAATTAAGAAAACAGTGCATCATAATGCATTGTGATATTGAATTGAACTAAAATTGATTACATGATAACCGTAATCGAACCGAACCTTGAGAACAATGTAGCTTCACACCCCTATTGAAAAACCTAACTTTTCAAAATCAAATAGATTAAACACTTTGAAATAATAACCATATAGAACTAGAGTTGCAGTTGAGAAAACCAGTTCTAATTTCTCAAATACGATTTGTCATTCATTGCATTATTTACATTTTTAAATGTTTTGTTGTTGCTCATAAGCTATTTAAAAGAAGATTTGGAGATCTTCTCACAATCTCGGCTCCATGGACAAATATAAAACATTTATATCTCGTACCTTTTGGTGATGACAGCATGTGGTTTCAAAAGTTTAAAATTAGATTCATTGTTTTTATTGAATCCAGCAAATTACTTTTAAATGAAATTGAGTGACCAATTATTTTTGCTTTTCTTTGGGACACTTTGTGCCCTATATTTCCTTTTCCAGAGAATTCTACATAATCTATAATCTATTCAAAATACATGCTTTTAGCTCTATTAAATCCAGCCCCAGTGTTTTACCTGATTGGTGAGTCAAACTCTCACTATTACTATTCTGCTTTTGAACTTCCTATATTAGGGCAGCTGGACTAGTCCCTATTGGAAGCAGACTGTTAGTTTAAGAAATATGAAGAATTGCTGAAACCAGTGGATAATCAAAAACAAAAATCAAGTTAATATGATAATTAACTAAATTTGAAACGTTCTCTGTAGTGATCAGAAATACAGCACCTGGCAGTGAGTGGATGGAAGTCTTTATTTTCTGTGTGGATTGTCGTTCAGTTGACTTGTTGGGCTGATATGTTTGATCATCAGGCTGTAATGAGACTCTCGGTCTGGCTTTTTTATCCACCCTGGCACACAATTCCATTGTGCATGGCAAAAATTGTCTTTAGGAAAAGTCACTGTCACCTCAAGTGAACTGTCCACTTCCTCTTTTAGGAGCTGGGGAGCTGAGGGCACCACTTCCTCTTTCTCTATCTCCAGTCATCCAACATTTCAAGGTGTCTGAAACCCTGAACACTCAGAGAACTGCATAACTCAAAATAAACTTATAGTTTAATAACTAAAAATCTCATCAGGTTATCAACAGCATTTCCTCATTTTATTAAAAAGCGTTCTTCATTGCGGGGAAAAAAGCAAGCATTTCTTCTTTGCAAAGACGCAGGAAAACAAAAAACTCTATTTATAATACAGTTTTTAACGTACCTTCTTTTTCTTTTTTAAGAATCCAAAATAAAATTACTGTAAGATATACTATTTGCTTATTCAAATCAGAATCTATATTTGAACTGGTCACCCAACCTCATTCTCATACTAATGCATAATGCACATTAGAATCTCTGAAATGGATACATTTAATTTCCACACACTGTCTCCCAGGGATAAAAGGATACAAATTCTAGACACCTTTAGATAGAAAGTATAATATTTACACGCATGCAGTTAATATATAAATATTTATATAGTACTATTTATTCATCACTTTGAGAACACCTAGGTTTTACATCTCATATACATAAATAAATCAAAGTTTAAAATATAAAAGTTTCTTTATGATTCAAAATGTCCCAATTCTTTCAGAATGCATATTTCTATTGTTATGTTTTATAATTTTAACAATTTTTGCCTTTTTTAAATTTATCGATTTATCTTGTTTCAACATTTATAATTTCTAATTTTCTCTCTATCATTCTATATTTTCAATCAGAATTAAAGTCTCTTAATAGCTAAGGTAAAAACATAATTTATCCTAAATCTTTTAAATTTGATCATGTTTTCAAAATTTTACTTAACAGAAAAGCCAAATTTCAGTTAAATGTTTTAATTAATTGCATTAATTTAGAAGCATTTTTAAAAGGAAAAGTGCTGAGGTCCGTCATCCTACCTTAATTTAGTTCTTTTAGCCCGACTGGAATATGTCCCTCTGTCGAAACAGGGTTCTACAGTACGGCAGAGTGAAGATAAGATCATGCATGTGCATGGACGTGCATGTTACATGGTTCCTCGTCCCTGTCCATCCGACAGAGGGAGATTCCGAGGACTCCTGGCTGGCTCGCCAAATTGTGATAGATTCTTTTTTCCCTGAACCTGACTACTCTACACTAATACTCACTCTAGTTGGCCAAGTCTTATACTTTTCCCTCAACGCGTCTACAGTCGACGTCTGGCTGAGCTATAAACCTACCCTATTACCTCAGCGCGTCTACAGTCGACGTCTGGCTGGGTACTAATCCTATTACCTCAGCGCGTCTACAGTCGACGTCTGGCTGGGTACTAATCCTTTAACCTCAGCGCGTCTACAGTCGACGTCTGGCTGGGTACTAATAATTCTAACTAGCTTCTTGCTGCGCAGCTTAAATAACAGACAGACTCCAGCAAATGTCCTTTCAATGCTTTTAATTACGGCCAGGAGAGTTCTCGAGCAATACTCAGAGAACTTCCCAAGTAAAAACAAGGCCGGTGGATCTCAGACAAATTCCATTGAGAATCCCCCCGAAAACACTGATACAACCGCTTTTATACAATAGGGAGGCATGGAGTAATGACATTAATTTCATTGGTTCTTCATAGGTAGACTGTTTTGTTACTGGGTAGAGGAGACTTTGTTTTAATGATTCTATCTTAGTCATCTGTCTAGTTCCATTTCCCATATTTGTTATTTATACACACAGTCAGGTGTTTGACACACATACATTCATCTGAAGTACAGAATGTCTTAGGACATTGTATCAGAGATTTAGCTGGTTAAATGAGGTCAAATGTTAAAACATGGTTAGCTTAATATTCAGTTTAAAATTTTCCACCACATTGGTTACAATGTCGTTTGTGACGTCAGAAACACCAGCGATTTCAAACTGTGTTTTTAAGACTGTCTACAGTCTTTTTTTTTATTAAAGGGACCATCAAAATAAAGCGAAACCAAAATATTTTGAAATATTACCATTTAAAATATCCATTTTCTATATGAATATATTGTAAAATGTAGCCTATTTTATTCCTCATATCAAAGCTGTATTTTCAGCATTATAACTCCAGTCTTCAGGGTTGATGTCACTTGATCTCTAGGATAGTATTTCTCAGATTATCTTTTAGATCTACTTTACTAATCAAATCGTATGTTGAATAGATGCTCCTTCGTGTATGTAAATAGTTTGACAGCCGACTTGATGTTTGTGTTGTCAGGCAGGTTCTTAGCAGATGGTCATCTTCTTCCCCCAGTAAGTATGGTGGGGGAATACAGTAACTTTCCACTGTAAACTGATGTATTACAAATCAAATGAAGTCTATATAAGGAAAATGCAATGAGAGTTCAGGGCTGTTGTCTATATTCAGATTAGCCCTTGAAGTTGAGAGTATCCCGACTCTCAACTCACGTAACCACGTGTTGGGTAAAGGTCTTTGTTCTGGGAATATTTGATGGTTCGCATTGATTATCTTTCAATTGATTATGGAATTGTAATAATACATTTACCTGACATAATAAATTGTTATGTTTGATTATTCTAACAGACCATTTTCATTAAGAGTTAAAAGTAATAGTCGAACATTAACGTATATTTAATCATGTACAGATATCATTGATAAACCTTTTTCATTTTATGGAGTCAGATGAAACGAGGTAACATAAGATAAAATGGTTGGATTTAATAAAAAAATCAATAAAAAAATCCAAAATCCATTTAATAAAAAAAATCACCCCATGGGAAAGACGGAATACGTATGAAACCTTCACCTCAAATCGAATTCCGCCATTGGATCGATTCGGTACGAGTAAATAAGAATCATTCGTTTTATTATCTTTTTGTTTATTATCTTATTATTTATTATCTATTGTGTCTTTCATTTACGTCAAATAATTTCCGTAAACACCAATTCTCTGCTAGATTGCAAAATCTTGTATATTTTCCTAAATATGTCTACGTTAGATTAATTGTAAACAATTTCACATTTAATTTTATTTGTTTTAATGTTTAACGAAAATGTCAACTGGACCTTCTGGTTCAACGTCCAACCTCTCTGGTTACATATGAAGGATTGTTCAATCACTTAGTGCACTTAAAATGTATAATATAAGAAAAAAAGACAAGTAGAAAGTACAGCAGAAATTTGAAGTCGATCCGACTAAATCCCTAGGAGGAGTTCATTAAAGTACGGAGTGTGTAAATCGTTCTAAAATGGCCGCCAAATTCAAAATGGTGGACTTCCTTCTTCCTGTCGAGTTTAGGGTATGGATTCTTGAGGCTTTTTTGTGCGTCTTGATATGATACACGTCCCCACCAAATTTCGTGCATGTAGGTTGAACGTGGACGAGGGGCTAATTTTTTCCAATTTTCTAGGTGGCGCTAGTGAGCTATTTTGCCACGCCCATCCGCGAAACCCACAAAATATGAAATTTTTCACCAGTCCTGACATGCGTGCCAAATTTGGTGAGTTTTTGAGCATGTTGTGGCCCCGAAAACGACGCTTACTTTGCAGAAAAAAGAAATGATGAGACAATTCCTCTGCAAATATCTTAAAGTGGACATATATTATCTGTCCCCGTCGCTTTTTTCAAGTGCATTGATTTAAAAACCTTCGTTACCGCATGTGGATCTATAAAAATCCTGTCCTTCACATTACAGTTTACATTATCTAAAACATCACAGTAGTCCCTATTTTTATCAGATTCAAAACACAAATAAAATTGATCTGTCTTAAGGTGGACGTTGACGCAATTTTCTTCTAGAAACAAACTTTGTTGTGTTATTTGTACTATCCCTTTAAGCAAAACCAAACGAGCAGTTCTTGGATATCAGCACGTTGGCAAATGTTAGTATTTTTTATACAACAGTTCAATAAACAGGATGTAGTTTAGAGTTTTGTTTTTTTTTGCTCTGGATCTTTAGGAATAATTGTCATTGGTGAAACAGTACAGCCATCGCTTGTATCCGGGCAGCATAAATGTTTAATTACTAAATGAATCTGCGTTTTTGAACAGCTATGAATGCTATGCAAACGTATATTCAAACTCACAGTACATGCTTTTAACATGAAACATCATGTACACATCAACAACATAAAACATAACATTTTTAACATCATTGTCATACTTTGTATGTTGTTGTTACTAAATAGAAACAGTTAAAGAATTGTTGCATATCTCTGACAAAAAGTCAGATTGATATGGAAAAAAGAGACCATTAACCTTTTTTAGTAGCATATACTGTACATGTATTTTGTTGTTTTGTTCATTCATTATTTTATTAATGTGACAGAGTAAAAAATGTATTTAAAAGAAGAAGTCTGTGCACTTAAAAATACATTCGTCTGTTATGTAGACAATATAGAGTCTATAAAATATAAATATATAGTTTTAGAGATGTTCTTTAATTGTTTCTCTGTGATCAGTTTATCGATGTTCGGTTTGTTGGAACGATTGAATTGACGATCGATTGTTCTGGTCTGCCTGAAAACTACGGGAAGAGATCGCGGGATTTCTCCATTCCAAAGCTCTCAGTGGAGATACAGCGAGTGCGAGTTTTCATTAACCCTTATCTTCCCCTGTTCAGGTATGAACATTTATAATGAGTTCAGTGAAAAATACAGTGATATACCAGTATAACATGTTTAAGAGTATGCAGACGCTAATGTTGTATTGATTGTGTGTTTGAGATGTTGAAATGCGCGAGCTCAGGACTCCATTTTGAGCACGCGGGTAATGGCGTGATAAATAATGGAGAAAAGCTCGAGTATGTTTAATAATTTTCTATTTAAGCTGTAATCCTGTTTATTATGTGCTGATCGGTTGATCTGCTATACACCTGTGAATATATATAGAGTACAACCCGTGAACTGAGATTATCAGATGCATTTTTAGCTAAGCTGAAATAGTACATTTACGTGTTTGTGACTGATTTGTCTTACAGTTATTCATTTATGACTAAAAAGAGAGATTTAAAAGAGTTGATTCTTAGATAATAGTTAAATACTTTATTGTATTGCTTTGTATACTTTATATAGTTTTATGGTTTTCAAACAGCCTATTATAAAGAGGTGTTTCCTTGAGTAATTAAATATATGTAATCGACATTGTATGCATATGTCAACGAGTAAATGTAAACTGTTTAATGTCAATTATTACAAAACATTCCGTATAAAGCATTCAGCGAGTTTTCATTAACCTTTATCTTTCCCTGTTCAGGGGTACAACATTAACATTTAAGCTGACTAACTTCAAGCCAAGTAGCCTAAATAATAGGTTGGTTGAGAGGCTGATCCCCTTTCAAAAAGTAAAGAAAAAGGGGTGGTCAGTGGCGGGCACAGAATGAAAGATATTTTTATTATATGCTATGTTTTTTCCTTATTCCATTGCAGGTTTCTTAATGGAAATGAAATACCACGTTTTAATGCAAGGTAAGGCAAATTTATTTATATAGCACATATCATACACAATGATAATCCAAAGTGATTGACATAGAAATTGAGCTGACACTGTCTTATGGTGTTTTTAGGAAGGCCAGTGAGAAGGCCATTACAGTAATCCACTTTGTTTTATTAACAGAACAAGTAACTTAAAACATTGAGTAAATCTGACAAAGAACTGAAAAACAATCAAAGAAACATGAAACACCAGAGGCCATTTAATCAAACCATTTTCAACCTTGGAGACTAACAGAAACCAGAGGAAACTTAGGCACAGAACGTCTAGCTTTTATAAAGTGTTATTTATTATTACTATATATATATATTAATGCTATATGTTGACATTATACAATGTTTTCTGGTTCTTAAAAGTTTGAATCAACAGAAACGGTAAGGCAGGAGTGATTTAAAGAAAATTAAGGTTTTAATGTTATGTCTATGTGGTGTTTTTAATCTGCTTTAAGACACACAGTGTGTAAATTCATAAGTGGACAGCATTGTGGGGTATTTTCTGACTAAAACTGTAGTGAACCAAAGACACGGTTTGAAATCGCTGGTGTTTCTGACGTCACAAACGAAATTGTAACCAATCAGATCAAGGTGTGATCGCCAACCAGTGGATCTCAGAGTGAGTGAGTGGAGGCGGGGCTCATTTGCATATTCATATAACCGCGCATACTACACAAGGCGAGGGTGTTGAATTACATTCAAGATATTTTAAGGCATGAGATTTTTTTTTTCAGAGAAAAAAAAAACATTTAAATATGTAATTTTGGTGATCAAATATGAGTTTTAATCAATACAATTTTTGAAGAAATTTAAGAAAATGAAGAAATCTAATTTTGTGTATTTAGAATCAGATCAATGTGAATATGAGTCGAAGACTGTCGATTTCAAGGGGATTTTCTGTTCTCACAAGGACCTGTAAATGAAAATAGTTTTGCTCATTACGCATTACTATGATTTTATAATCATTACCATTTGTGCAACTTATTTCATGTGTTATTTTACAGTCGAGAGAACAGACTCACGTTCAGCATCGTTCACCTTCCGGATCACCCGTTTAGGAGTTTGAGTCCATCGCAGTGTCACATTTGTGAGTCCTCTATCGGCAAGAGCAGATCTCAACTGAAAATAACATTCATACTAAAATGATTAGATCAGAATGTTACGGTAGACTCAAACGTTTCTCCCCAAAAAGCACATCAGGAAGACACTGGACTAATCCAACGTCCCTCAGTCAGGCGTCATGTTACTGTTGAAAATGAAAGTCGTGTTGATGTCTAAACCCAACGATTGTTTGACGTCAAGCTCCAACGTGAGCTTATCTCGTCTACTTGATGATAAAGATATCGTCATCATATAGTGGTCCGAGAGAGATTCAGCTGTGTGTGACCGCTGTAACTGCGTCCTTCACCACCAGCGAGCGAGAGTAGTCCCTAAAAGAGCTTACGCAGATAGTTCACATCTTTTTAAAGATGACGTTCTATCTGTGTGTTTCTGGATGCGGTCGTTACCTGGGATCGCGGGATGGTCACGATCACTGCATTATGTGTCTGGGCTTTGAACACGCACAAGCAGCGTTCGTGGATGAGTCTCCGCCTCGCAGAGACAGCCTCCCCAGCCAGGTCCCACTCCGGGTACGCCTACAGTCCCGTTGGCCCCACTTGTACGGTCTCTGAGAGCCTGGTTAGCGCTCCCCAGTGCGTCTCGCTGGCTCATCCGGATCAGGCTCGGCTATGCAATTCAGTTCGCCCCGCATCCCACCAAGTTTCGGGCCATCCACTCCACTACAGTGAGAGTAGACGATGCCCATGTCTTGCGTGTGGAGATCGCAGTCCTACTGGCGAAGGACGCGAGAGAGCCGGTCCCTCAAGCTGATATGAGGTCAGGTTACTACACTTCACTGTACCCAAGAAAGGTTGTGGGTTACGACTAGGGTTGGGTATCGAGAATCGAGTATCGATTGGAACCGGGACTAACTTTTCGTTTTTCCTGGAATCGTTTTAAAGTTAAAATTTCAATTCCTAGTTTCGATATTCACAGTCCGCCGAGCAGAAGAAGAAACCGCTGAACAACACCAACGAAGAAGCGTCTACTGGAAGTGTTGGCATAACCACGAGAGTCGAACATGAGTAGCTTACGTCGGCGGTCCAAAGTGTGGCTTCACTTTTCTAAAAATAACGAAATCTCGGCAAAATGCAAAATTTGTGACAAAAGGAGTATTTGTGACAGAAGGAGTATTTCCTTCAGAAAGACCGTTGGTTAGCAAGGTTAGCTAAACTTTTTTGACCCTGCCTCTTAAAAGAATCAGAATCGAGAATCGTTAGGAACCGGAATCGAAACAAGGAATCGGAATCAGAATCGTTCAAATTCAAACGATACCCAACGCTAGTTACGAACAGTCTTGGACCCTTGAGTTTCGAATCGGAGCCTCCACAAGCTACCATTCAGAATGCTCACGCAGAAACGCATTTTCAAATGCATCCGTCCCCGAGATTGGTTTGCAGCGATCGGCCTGATGGATGCGTACTTTCACGTCTCGATTCTGGCTGTCCCTGTCCCCTCGTGTCTTCACGAAAGTCGCGGAGGGGGCCCTTGTTCATTCGCATCCTAGACTATCTCGACGACTGGCTCATACTAGCACACTCTCGAGATCCGTTTTGTGAACACAGCGACCTCGTGCTCAGGCACCTTAGCCAGCTGGGTCTTCAGGCTTGTTTTAGTGTCACTCAAAGTCGATTGGCCTCTCTAGCGAGATTCCTGTTGGTCAGTCATGACCTACGTCTCCGTTCCCTCCCTCAGGTTACCATATGTAACCGAGACGTTTTCCTATAGCACTGTCAGTGCTGCACTGAGAGTAGCTTTTATAGCATTTTACCACGATAAAGAAAATTTTAAGTTATTGAAAGATTCCATGAATATTAAAGGTTGTTATTGGAATAATCAATGCCTATAAATAACCATTTTATGTTTACTATAAAATGACTTGAGAACAATTTGGCCTGATCTATGCTTCTCACAGTCATCATAAAGGTTGAATTGGTTTCTTTCTCTCACCTGTTTCAGGACATTTTCTCTCATTGAAGGGTCAGTCAAATCATTGCCGGAGTTAAACTGCATTTTTACAAATGATCTTTTTAAAACGGGACCTAAACAAACACAGTCATACATGTAAATACATAAAACTTTGAATTCAATTGACAATATAATATTAAAAATATCGGAACCAACTCATTGGCATTTATTAAATCATTTCCCTGTTCCTCACTGTGTCATGTTGAAAAATATGACGATTTGAAGACATTAATATTATCTGACGTTATAAACCAATATGAGTGGGTACCTTGTCCATAGACCTTCACCTCACAGAGAGTGAGTGTCTTCATGTCTCCAGGAATGATCAGATTCACATAACGTCCGTCCATCCCACCACATAAATAGTTGTAGGACTTGCCTGCTGGAATATCAGGAATAACAGCACATCTACAGACAGAGAGAGAAACCGATGGAGATAATCTTCAGATTCACATTAATCCTGCTCATTTGTGCTCAAGCTCTCATGTTCTTTCAACCTCAAGAGTCTCACATGGGATTGTTGTTGCCGTTGTTCTCCAAAGAGTTCCCGATGCGAATCTCCGCTCCGTTTATTTGTTCTGCACAGCAGTCTCGTCTGTTAGTGACGACCACTTTATTAACTCTGTAAATATAACGCAGGTCCATCCTCCACCACGGGTTAGTCTGACTAAGGGTTGAGGAGCATCCCGCGTACAACTGCTGGAGACCTCGATCAACGGCCTTTTCAGCAAACCCGTCCCCAGATGTTGACGACTGTGTAGCAACTCCAGCTACTGCCAGATTTTCTAAAAGAAAATTATGAAAACAATGAATTTACATTGAGCCACTTCCAAATGGGGTTTTAAATCAGATACATACGACATCCGACCCCCATCTAGACATGCGTATCAGATTCCCCTTTGAATTTCAAGCTACCACAAGGTGAGGACAAAACTTTTATTCACAAAGATAGATTTTTAATGTGGTATTATGAGGCACACAGCTTTTAATAGAGGTGGAAACTTTATATGTATCTTTGTAAAGGAAATAAACAAATAAGCTTCTGGGGGCCATGGCAGTGCCAGCTGGTCAGGCGCAGAGTCAGACATCTTGTCCGGAGACAAAGGGGTTGAAGTTGCCATCTTATCCAAAGACACATGAGTAGTGTCAGGCTTCAGACTGATCTCATGAAATGGCCTATGTATGACACGCCAATTCGTATTTCCATTTTTGTCGTGCTATCAACACGCATAATCGATTTTCAGCGTGTTTATGAACGCAGTTGACTTAACGTTACATTACTGTATATATAAATATATGACCGACCCCAACCCCGTCCCTAAACCTACCCGTCACTGGGGTTAATAGCATTTATGAGTCTTCCCCTACCGTCCTAGGAAAAAAAAAACATCGCTCCCCAGATGTAGACCTACATTTTGCTTCGTTTCGCTCGGACATTTGATGGTGAGTACATACATGCGGAATCATTTGGACATTAATGGCGTAGATATACACGTATCCACGCGGATAGCTCAAAATGTGTGTAGATACACGCCACTTGACTTGAAAGTGGCGTGTATGTTTACGCAAAAGTCTATGTTTTTACAAAATTGCAAGCGTGTAGACCGCCATAGCAGAAAGGCAACGAGCCACCGATGATGCCACAACGTAAATGTGTTTGCTAGATTGGCATGGCCTAGATCTGGCAAACAGGAGTGGTCCACCTAAGTGCCATCATTCCACATGTACCAGATGTAGGCCAGATCTGGGCCAACACAATGTTGCTATCTGGACGCATCCACAAATAAATCTCACAAAACAAATAGCAAAAATAAAAATCTGAAGGGAGAATTGGCCAGAATCTGCTAAAATGCTATACACTTCAAACCATATCTACTCCCTTGATATGGTATAATTTATTGAATATAATGCTGTAAACATTGAATTACCTGACAAATACCCATAGATTTCAACCTCGCAAAGAGTAAGAATCTTCTGATCTCCAGGAATATGAACAATCACATAACGTCCAACCATCCCATTACATGAGTAGTTGTAGGACTCGCCTGCTGGAATATCACGAATAACAGCACATCTACAGACAGAGAGAGAAACCGATGAGGATAAAGATAATATAATCTTAACATTCACATGATGTGAAGTACTTATGTTCTTTCAACCTCAAGAGTCTCACATGGGATTGTTGTTGCCGTTGTTCTCCAAAGAGTTCCCGATGCGAATCTCCGCTCCGTTTATTTGTTCTGCACAGCAGTCTAGTCTGTTAGTGACGACCACATTACTAACTCGGTACACATCACGCAGGTCCAGCCTCCACCACGGGTTAGTCTGACTAAGGGTTGAGGAGCATCCGGTATTCAACTGCTGGAGACCTCGATTACTGTCAATGGCCTTTCCAGCAAACCAGTCCCCAGATATTGACGACTGTGTAGCGACTCCTCCTACTGCCCGATTTCCTAGAAAATTAGACTATAACCAGTGATGGCCATATTCAGTTTTGATGAGAGAAAAAAAAATAGGCTTTACAACCAGTAACCTCTGACACGTTTGGAAGAAGATCCACCACCAGACCATTAAAGAACTCAAACAACATTTGCGGATTGATGGATCTACAGTTTGACTAGTTTGTACCAGCACTTCTGAATGCGTCTCTGTCCCCGGCACATTTCAAACCAAACTGACGCCCGTAATAATAACGCACCGCATTTAACGTCCAGTAACGTTAACGGCATGTAATGACAGGAAGAGTAATCAGTTAGATTACCCCGTTACTGTCACGATTCCCATCTTGTGTTTTCCTTGTCTTGTGTGGACTTCCTGTTCTGTGTCGTGTTTTGTCGTCTTTGTAGTTTTTTTTATTGATGAGTCTCTCCGGTGTGTCTAATTAGCCCCGCCCCCATCTTGTTTAGCTTGTTTGTGTGTGTATTTAAACCTCTGTGCTTCAGTTGTTGGTTGTCGGTCGCTTTGTTCTGAGTTTTAGTTTACCCTGGATTACCTGTTCATTTAATTAAAGTGCTTCCGTTTGGATTCACTCTCCGCTTTATTGCTGGCCCCGATGTTACAGTTACTGGAAAAAATAGCATTGTTACCTTACACCGTTCATTTAAATGCCGTTATTCCAAACTCGGGTTGTGTCTTGGCTGACCAATCAGGTTCAAGAATTTCAGAGTGCTGTGGAATAAAAATGATTTATTACTTTTGATGTTGAAAAGTGCTATACAAACATTACCTGCCAAATACCCATAGACTCCAACTTCAGCAAGATTAAGAATCTTGTCATTTCCAGGAATATGAACAACCATGTAACGTCCCACCATCCCGCTACATGAGAAAGTGGCCGTAGCGCTGGCCGCAAGACTGGAAATTACACCACATCTACAGAGAGATAATCTGTTATTAGTTTCTGTTCATCCGCAGCCATATTCATCAAAACAGTCAAAGGAAGACTCACATGGTGTTGTTGTAAATGTCAGGGAAGTTCCCGATGCGAATCACGGCTCCGTCTAACCTCGAAGGATAGTTGATTCTGTTAGTGATGTTCACTCTGTTCACGCAGTATACCTTCAGTAGGTCCACTCTCCACCACGGGTCGGTCTCTGAGTTAGTGTGAGTGCAGGTGTCAATCAAACCATCAAGAGCGTATTCAGGGTAAGAGTCTGCATACATTGATGACTGAGTAGATTGGCCCCAAAGTGCTGCATTCTCTGGAATAGTTTTCAAACGCAAAGGCAACATTTGTCAAACAAAACGAAAAACAAAACGAAAACAAAGGTAAAAAAAAGGTTCTTACCTTCTTGTCCATTTGCTCTTTCCATATCCAATACAAACCCTGTGGAACCAAAGTGAGTATCAACAGACTGATCTCATGAAATTGTGTATGTATGACATGCCAATTCGTATTTCCATTTTTGGCGTGCTATCAACACGCATAATCGCTTTTCAGCGTGTTTATGAAGCCGTTGACTTAACGTTATATTACTGTATATATAAATATATGACCGACCCCAACCCCGTCCCTAAACCTACCCGTCACTGGGGTTAATAGCATTTATGAGTCTTCCCCTACCATCCTAGGAAAAATAAACATCACTCCCCAGATGTAGACCTACATTTTGTTTTGTTTCTCTCGGACATTTAACGGAGTGTAAATACACAGGTACATGCGGACAGCTCAAAATGCGTATAGATAACACACCACTTGACTCGAAAGTGGCGTGTATGTTTTAAGCAAAAGTCATGATGTCATGTTGGTATTAGAGAACCAGGATTTGTTGAATCACATTCTGAAATATTATTTCTATTTTATTTTTTATTGAAATTAAATTTTTTGCCATTTCAGAAGTTTGAATGATGTTTGATAAGTACCACGTGTGTATGAGGACTCATACAAACAAAATCTACCTTCCGGTACAAATAAAGTAGCTTGAACATGGGACTTGTAGTTAATTTACTTATGATATTGTCACTAACATAAAATAAACCGAATGATAATGGAAACGTAAAACATTGATCTGTATAATGATCATGTTGAAGGAAACTACTGACACAATAATGATTAAAGCTGCAAGCAGCATTTATCGGGGTTCAAGCAGTTCAGATCTTTAAGGCATTTAAGCACAAAAGCATCAAAAGACATTAAGTTGTATGTAGCAAGCATGATTTATCATGATATACTACATTTCAGTGTGATATTACATAATTAACCATGTTCCAAAATGATATATCAAAATGATAAATCACAACTTACCATGTTAAAATATGATTTACTACAGTTTAGTTCACACACTCATTTTCAACTTCAGGATCATAGTCATTTTTTACTAAATGTGGTTTTAAATGTTAAAAGATTGAATTGATAAAGTTATACTATGAATTATAGTTTCTGTTTACTTTCTGTTTGTTTACAAGCAATGTCAGCAAGCAGTTCTCGCGCATACGTCTTGGAAATCTCTTGAACTTTCGTCTCCGGCCCACGAGGAAGAAAAGGAATAGTTGAATAAAGTCGTTTTTTTGTGTTTTTCCCGCCAAAAAGTATTCTCGTCGCTTGATGAACATTTATACTTGAGCCAATGGAATATTTAAACGTTTTCTTCAATGACTTTCTGGGCTGTCCACTTTCAATCCCTTAGGGAGCCTATGGAGGAGTGATCCACCACTCAAATTTAATCAAAATATCTTCATTTGTGTTTCGAAGATGAACGAAGGTCTTATGGGGTGGAGTTAAGGAGATACTGATCTCTTTGAGGCTGGGGACCCAGAGTATTCATTATCAAAAAGATTAAATGTATGAAACAACATATTTGTTTGATGCCAATGCCAATACTTTACAATATGCTATGAATCCAAAGTAAAGACCAATGAGTGTAAAGTAAACTACAAATCCACATCCTAGTAAAATAGCAGATCATGAATGTTGTACTTTACCCAGTAAGATCCACAGGCACTTGAAGAGCTTCTTCATGGTTGATTAAAGGCGTTGGTCTTTCTTTTAGGGATGGAGAGTGTTAGTTTTATGTGTTATGGACGACAACCCCTTTAAATTTGCATCTCAAGAACATCTTGTCTCTCCTCCCTTCCATCTCCATTATTTTGAATACATTCATTTACCCGATGCCTTTATCCAAAGTAGAATACAGAGAATATAGTTAGTTAATCCCATATATATATATATATATATATATATATATATATATATATATATATATATATATATATATGTTTCAAAAAGGGACTTCGAAAGGCAAAAAAGTCATGACTGGTGATCATCGTCTTCATTGTGTTCAGCAAAGATCTTCAGAGTGTTTTCTGCTGTGTACAAATGCCTTTAAGTTTACACAAACAAATAAGCTTCAAATAAGCCATCTGGACCTTAATCCTGGCTTGTCCGTGCACTAAAACAAATGATGGACTGAATGTGCACATAAAAACAGCAGTGTTATTCATGTTACAGGTGAGTTTTAAATATATTTTTCACAGAGATGCCATAGATCCATTTTGGTTTTCCAAAGAATCTTTCAGTGATCAGTTCTTAAAAGAGCAATTATTTTAGAATGAAGAACATCTTAATAATCTATAAGGAAGAGTTCAAACAATATCTCCGTCACCGTCCAAAGGACCCTGGAGCTGCTAGGCGTCATCCGGCTAGCTAGCCTACAGAAGGAGAGATTCTCAACCGAAGTCTTTCCAGGCCAGGCCCCTCGACTCTCTTTGGTCTTGGTCTCGACTCGGACTCGACTCTCTTTGGTCTCGGACTCGACTCAGACTCGACTCTCTTTGGTCTTGGTCTCGACTCTCTTTGGTCTTGGTCTCGACTCGGACTCGACTCTCTTTGGTCTCGGACTCGACTCTCTTTGGTCTCGGACTCGACTCGGACTCGACTCTCTTTGGTCTCGGTCTCGACTTGGACTCGACTCTCTTTGGTCTTGGTCTCGACTCGGACTCGACTCTCTTTGGTCTCGGTCTCGACTTGGACTCGACTCTCTTTGGTCTTGGTCTCGACTCGGACTCGACTCTCTTTGGTCTTGGTCTCGACTCTCTTTGGACTCGGTCTCGACTCGGACTCGACTCTCTCTGGTCTCGGACTCGACTCTCTATGGTCTCGGTCTCGACTCGGACTCGAGTGAGGTGGTCTCGACTACAGCACTTCCAGTCAGAGCTTTTCTGTTAAAAGAACACGATTTTAGCCGGTCTTTTCAATAGTATCTGGCAACCACGCGCATTGCAATGCGCACACTCTCTCTCTACACTGCTGTAGAAGTTTGTGAATGATCAGAAAGCACTGACAAGTTAAACTGGAGTTCAGCGATCTTCGTTTTGAGATTTTCTACTTTATCGAGGGTCATTCAGTCGGTCTTGGTTCTGTCACGAGCTGTTTGTGCGACTAAATCTGCGATCAAAATGCGGGCTGACATCCAGCTGTGTTTTTAAATGTTGATCACATTATACGAGCAAGAATGCAATGTTTTCTGAATATCCACACGATTTCAAATGTGAAATTGATTTTATACATCAGTTCAACAAACAAAAAGGGTACGAATAAGCGATGTTCTACATTTGTGAACGAATCTGTGGCTTTGAACAAATCGTGAGATTGAATGATCCGTTAATACAGCAACTTGCTTCGTTAGTGAATGAATGAATGACTCGGTGACTCACTTAAAGCATTATTTATTTTATAAAGATATATTTATAAAGGTGAAAAAATGAACTGGAAAAATCGATTAAAGGGGCAAATATTGTCCCTTACTGGAAAGGTGTGACTGGAGAAAAATTGGAGAACCACTGAACTAAGGAAACTGGATATGTAGAATTGCACAAGTGCTACTGCTAAAGAGTGCAATGTCAACATACCGTTTCAATTTCTCATAAGCTTAATTGATTTGGTCTAGAGAGAAAAAATTAAATGACTTATCTTTTCTAAATAGTAAAGACTACATATAAATCACTAGCAAAATTAATGTCAGTAACGACTAAAAGTTGACAAAAATTGCAATGACTTTTCGTCAACTAAAACTAGACTAAAACTATGAAAGACAAAATGACTGAAATGTAAGTAAGACCAATAAACATTTTCGTCTGAAGATGAAGACTAAGACTAAATCAAAAATGGCTGCCAAAATTAACACCGGTCGAAAGTCAGTCAGTTCTAACATCTTCCGCTTCAGGCCACCCAAGTGACGACTGTTTTTAGTCTCGAGAGGCTGGTTCCCCGAATATTTATCGTAATGGAAGCTTCTGCCAAATATATCTCAGTGGGTTCTGCATATGGTCGAGAAAGGGTACAGAATCCAATTCGGTTCTCGTCCACCACGTTTCAACTCGATGGAGCAAGAGGTGAAAACTCTTTTAGTGAAGGAAGCTATAGAGGAGGTTTCCTGAATCGCTCAGTCATGAAGTTGAAATTCAAGATGCTGACATTGAAACAGATAGCGACCCAAATCAGATCCGAGGACTGGTTTGTCACAATAGATCTCAAAGATGTATACTTAGTTTAGTTTGCAACGTCAGTGGGATCCAGTTAATTGCACCATCGGTTCAATACTTGACTTTTTACTCGTTGAGTTTTGTTTTTTTTACATTGATTTTTTTTTTATTATTATCCCCTTTGATATTGTTGCTAATTCATCAAACATCATCCGAATGATAATGAATCACTAAGTATTGACTATGTTGGAGGAAACTATAGACACACTAATAATAATCGGCAACAAACTGACGTTTCTGTGGAATCACTGCCTGACAACACATCAAGTCGGCTGTCAAACTATTTACATACACAAAGGAGCATCTATTCAACATACGATTTGATTAGTAAAGTAGATCTAAAAAACAAACTGAGAAATACTATCCTAGAGATCAAGTGAAATCAACCCTGAAGATTGGAGTTATAATGCTGAAAATACAGCTTTGAAACTACCACGTTTTAATGCAAGGTAAGGCAAATTTATTTATATAGCACATTTCATGCACAATGATAATCCAAAGTGATTGACATAGAAATTTACATTGAAGAAATTGAGCTGACACTGTCTCATGGTGATTTTAGGAAGGCCAGTGAGGAGGCCATTACAGTAATCCACCCTGCTGGTGATGAAAGCATGTACAAGCTTCTGTAAGTCTTGACTGGAAACAAAGCATTCCATTAATTAATCAATCCCCTAAACGAATCCCCTATCTTAGCCACATTTCTGAGTAAAATCGAGCCGAGAGATCTCATAAAATGCCTCACAATCATAACACACAGATATGCATTTGTGTGCACTAGATTTGTTTTTTTTTTTAAATGTTATATGTAATTTGTAGGATGGTTTGTATTTATTGGTATACATGCAGGGTTTCCGCGGGGTCTTAAAAAGTCTTAAAAAGTCTAAAATTTCAAAATCACAATTTAAGGCCTTAAAAAGTATTAAATTTTCTGAAGTATTGTGTTCTAGGTCTTAAATCTTTTTAAATGGGTCTTAATTTTCCTATGTCCATGTAAATCTCATTGAAATGCTCCCGCAGCGCTTTGGAAATTTTTTTTTTTTTATTACGTAGTTGTAGTTCTTAATTCGCTGTATTACGACTACAAAATAGACCAACATGCAACAGCCAATCAGTTTTGAGGTTTGGCAGGTATCTCAGATACCACACACACATAAAATGGATTTTATTCAGCTATGGGGACGTGGAAGTTTAGCAATACTTGGCTTGAAATATCTGAATTTAGGAACCGATTTTGCTGATTTGGATTTTGCTTTTTAGAGTCATTACGCGTTTCCTTTGTATGTTTTTTTTTTTTTTTTAATCGTGATATAGGTCTTAAATTTCATTCATAATGGTCTTAAAAAAGTCTTAAAAAGTCTTAAATTTGACTTTGTGAAACCTGCAGAAACCCTGTACATGGTATATATTTATATATATTTGTTACTCCTCTGCATCGTCTGCATGCAAAGCAGATCAAGTTTCTTTGCAAAATGCTGGATTTCTTTGTTTAATTGTGACACAAAATTAACTCCATAGTATTCCACTGCGTTTCTCACTCATAAAAATCAGGGATAAAATGACAAAATAAATAAAGATGGGTTGAAATAGTGAGGAGAAAATAACATAAATGCACCAGTCCTTATTTTATTAACAGAACAAGCAACTTAAAACATTGAGTAAATCTGACAAAGAACTGAAAACCAATCAAAAAAACATGAAACACCAGAGGCCATTTAATCAAACCATTTTCAACCTTGGAGACTAACAGAAACACAGAGAAACCAGAGGAAACTCAGGCACAGAACGTCTAGCTTTCATAAAATGTTATATTTTTATAACTATATATATTTTTAATGCTATATGTTGACATTATACAATGTTTTCTGGTTCTTAAAAGTTTGAATCAACAGAAACGGTAAGGCAGGAGTGATTTAAAGAAAATGAAGCTTTTAACGTTATGTCTATGTGGTGTTTTTAATCTGCTTTAAGACACACAGTGTGTAAATTCATAAGTGGACAGCATCGTGGGGTATTTTCTGACTAAAACTGTAGTGAACCAAAAACACCCTTTGAAATCGCTGGTGTTTGACGTCACAAACGAACTTGTAGCCAATCAGATCAATGTGTGATCGGCAACCAGAGGATCTCTGAGCTGAGTGAGTGAGTGGAGGCGGGGCTCATTTGCATATTCATAGAACCGCGTATACTACACAAGGCGAGGGTGTCGAATTACATTCAAGATATTTTAAGGAATGAGATTTTTTTTCTGAGACAAAAAAAATGTTTAAATATGTCATTTTGGTGATCAAATATGAGTTTTAATTAATAAATTTTTTGAAGAAATTTAAGAAAATTTTAGAAATTTAAGAAAACGAAGACATTTAATTTTGTGTATTTAGAATCAGATCAATGTGAAGAGTCGAAGACTGTCGATTTCAAGGGGATTTTCTGTTCTCACAAGGACCTGTAAATGAAAATAGTTTTGCTCATTACGCATTAGTGCAGCTTATTTCATATGTTATTTTACAGTTGTGATAACAGACTCACGTTTAGCATCGTTCACCTTCTGGATCACCCGTTCAGGAGTTTGAGTCCATCGCAGTGTCACATTTGTGAGTCCTCTATCAGCAAGAGCAGATCCCAACTGAAAATAACATTCATACTAAAATGATTAGATCAGAATGTGAAACTCAAACATTCCTCCCCAAAAAGCACAGTATGTCAAAGTCCAAACTTTCGCTCGAAGTAGATTGGCCTCTCTAGCAAGATTCCTATTGGTCAAACATGACCTAGGTCTCCGTTCCCTCCCTCAGGGAACGAAGGTTACCATATGTAACCGAGACATTTTCCCATAGCACTGTCAGCGCAGCACTGAGAGTCAATATGTAGAAAGATTCCATGAATATTAAAGGTTCTTATTGGAATAATCAATGCCAATAAATAACGATTTTATGTTTACTATAAAAAGCAGCAAAAATTAAATGACTTGTGAACAATTTGGCCTGATCTATGCTCCTCACAGTTATCATAAAGGTTGAACTGGTTTCTTTCTCTCACCTGTTTCAGGACATTTTCTCTCATTGAAGGGTCAGTCAAATCATTGCCGGAGTTAAACTGCATTTTTACAAATGACCTTTTTAAATGGAGAACTAAACAAACACAGTCATACATGTAAATACATAAAACTTTGAATTCAATTGACAATGAAATATTATAAATATTGGAACCAACACATTGGCATTTATTAAAGGGTACCTATTATGGATTTTTGAAAATTGCCCTTCATGTAGTGTTTAACATAGATCTAAGTGAACAAAAACATCCTGCAAAGTTTTAAACATGAAAGTTCATCGTATACAAAGTTATTGTCGCTCAAAAGTAAGAGTCGACTCTGAGTCGCTGATATGAATCGTTGGAAGAACGATGCTTTTCCTTTGTCTAGTTGACGTCAACTTGACAAGTTATTTGAATGAGAAACGCCCACTTATTGCGCTCGGAGACGCCAGGGAAAACCGGAGCTCCAGGGGTGGCGGGCAAATCTGAAACTTGCCCAGGACGGGCCACCCTGCCTGGGCTGGCCAGGGAGGTCTGAGAGCATGGAGGTTTGGACCCACCGCACCTTTTTGGACTCTGTCGTTTTTCGAGATCTGGGCTTCGGAAAACAATCATGTCGACGAGACGCTGTGTTTTGAAGTGTGACGCAAAAGCGAACTTTTTTCACCTGCTAAGTGAGGAGTATTTGAAGACTAAGTGGCTGCAGTTCATATATACAAGTACTGCTATACCACACAAGTAGAGCCCAAACCTTGTTCTGTGTTCGCCTCATTTTGAAGATGATTGCTTCACAAACCTAAACGCTATAAAGTATGGATTCGCGAGCCGGCTCTATCCTAATGAGCTGAGGATCTGAATCAGGTGTGTTAAATGAGGGAGACATACACAATATGCAGAGCAGTGGGTCGAGGACTGGAGTTGAGAACCCATTTAAGGTGATAAGAGTTCCGTTTTCGACAATCTCCAATCACAACTGACTAGGTCATCTGACCAATCACCGCAGATTAGAGTCACGCAAAGGCGGGTTTTGGAAAAAGGACTCGCTAAACGATTCATATGGGAGTTGGTGAGCAAATCAGGTAAAATTAAATGCATATTATAAGACAACAAAAGTGTTTTTTTGTCATTGCATGCTTGTAAAACTGTTGTTGGGGACTCCCAGAACAATATTAGGAACATTTTAAATGCCATAATAGGTACACTTTAAAACATTTCCCTGTTCCTCACTTTGTCTTGTTGACAAATATGACGATGTGAAGACATTATTATTATCTGATGTTATAAAGCAATATGAGTGATGTACCTTCTCCATAGACCGTCACCTCACAGAGAGTGAGTCTCTTCATATCACCAGGAATGATCAGATTCACATAACGTCCGTCCATCCCGCCACATGAGTAGTTGTTGGACTTGCCTGCTGGAATATCAGGAATAACAGCACATCTACAGACAGAGAGAGAAACCGATGGAGATAATCTTTATTCACATTAATCCTTCTCATTTGTACTCAAGCTCTCATGTACTGTCAACCTCAAGAGTCTCACATGGGATTGTTGTTGCCGTTGTTCTCCAAAGAGTTCCCGATGCGAATCTCCGCTCCGTTTATTTGTTCTGCACAGCAATCGTTTCTGTTCGTGACGACCACATTACTAACTCGGTACACGTCACGCAGATCCAGCCTCCACCATGGGTTAGTCTGATTAAGGGTTGAGGAACATCCCGCGTACAACTGCTGGAGACCTCGATCAACGGCCTTTTCGGCAAACCCGTCCCCAGATGTTGACGACTGTGTAGCAACTCCAGCTACTGCCAGATTTCCTAAAAAACAAGTATGAAAACAACGAATTTTTGAGCTACTTCCAAATGTGGTTTTAAATCAGATACATACGACATCCGTGTGTAACCCCTCCACCCGGATCACACTCAACTCCGCTCCGAGCGGGCCTCAAACCCGTGTCTCCGGCATGAGGGTCGGGCACTAGGCTAAAAACTACAGCCTCTAACATCTGTTGCTAGAGCGCCTATTGAGATCAGGGGAGTGAGGTTTACTCGCACAGCAACTACTAGCTGGCCTCCGTTACACTTACCCCCCTAAACCTCACTCTAATCCGGGTCACGGCACCAATGTAACCCCTACACCCGGGTCCAACTCGACCCGCTCCGAGCGGGCCTCGAACCCGCGTCTCCGGCAGGAGAGTCAGGCGCTCTAACAAGGAGGCTTTTGAGATCAGGGGAGTGAAGTTTACTTGCACAGCAACTACTACCTGGCCTCCGTTACACGTGCTGTCAACACGCATAATCGATTTCAGCGTGTTTATGAACGCCGTTGACTTAATGTTACATTAACCCCAACCCCGTCCCTAAACCTGCCCGACACTGGGGTTAATAGCATTTATGAATCTTCCCCTACCATCCTGGGAAACAAAATATCGCTCTCCAGATGTAGATCTACATTTTGCTTAGTTTCGCTCGGACATTTGACGGCGTGTACATACACGCGCAATTAATGCCGTAGATATACACACATACACGTGGATAGCTCAAAATGTGTATAGACAACACGCCACTTCACTCGAAAGTGGCGTGTATGTTTACGCAAAAGTCATGATGACATGTTGCAGGCTTGGCAGGACTGACGTGAATGTGAGCTTGAGCCCATCGCATTCAGGTAAGAAATCTTATATGTAACGGTAAGAAAAATGTGAAGAATAATCTGTATTTTTCACTTGTTTTAAATGCACTACAGATATTGTAACAAAATAAAGCAGATTGAAAAACTGCAAAGTTATATTTTAAAAGTGTAAAGGCACCACAGCTTCTTGGCTTCTTAATGTTTACACACTCTCGGAGTCGGCAAGTCTGCATGGGAAGTGGGGAGACTCTAGCCTGGAAAAACCCAAGACAACTTCCGGCAAATTTAGATTTGCTCTGAAAGTTAGTCTGGCAAAGAGCTCGTTCAAGCCCATTTCCAATCCGTCGAAATCAAGCCACCAATCATAAACGTTGGGGCGGGCTTTACACGATGATGACAGCACTGGGATTTTTGAAGGAGATCTTGTAGCCTCCATTACAATGGATGTCGACGTCGGACATCACTCGTTCGAACAAGCTATCCGCTATTTTAACTGATTTGAACGTTTCCTTTTTGTTAAAAACCGAGCAAAGAACAACACTCGTTTCTCCTTCATCTCCTTCATCGCTCTGATTGGTTTTAGGTCTACCCGCGACTAGGGTTGGGTATCGAGAATCGAGTATCGATTGGAACCGGGACTAACTTTTAGTTTTTCCCGGAATCGTTCAAAAGTTAAAATTTCGATTCCTAGTTTCGATATTCATAGTCCACCGAGCGTAAAAAGAAACCGCAGAACAACATCAACGAAGAAGCGTCTACCGGAAGTGTTGGCTTAACCGCGCAAGTCGAACATGAGTAGCTTACGTCGGCGGTCCAAAGTGTGGCTTCACTTTTCTAAAAATAAAGAAATCTCGACAAAATGCAAAATTTGTGACTAAAGGAGTATTTGTGACAGAAGGAGTATTTCCTTCAGAAAGGATTATTTCCTTCAGAAAGACCGTTGGTTAGCAAGGTTAGCTAAACTTTTTGACCCTGCCTCTTAAAAGAATCGGAATCGAGAATCGTTAGGAACCGGAATCGAAACAAGGAATTGGAATCAGAATCGTTCAAATTCAAACGATACCCAACCCTACCCGCGACATCCGTTGGTGACGCCCCTCTGGAAATGATTTGTCTATGACGCTTTGCCAAACCATAACTCAGTTACAATTGAGAATGGTCTGGTTTTAACCAGGCTTGGGAGACTCAGCCCCATCTTCAATTAGTCCCATATTCCTCTTCAAGTAGTCTCCTAAGGGCTTTGCCTATTTAGGCGCAAAGGATATAGCAATCTACTGAAGGAAGTACATTCATTTTTTATCAAGTTTACTCTTCCTTTCCAAGAAATTAGATGAATAGGCCAGGATTCTTCTAAAATGCATTACACTTCAAACCAAAGCTACTCCCTTGATATGGTGTAATTTATTGAATATAATAGTGAATTACCTGCCAAATACCCGTAGATTTCAACTTCACAAAGAGCAAGAATCTTCAGATTTCCAGGAATATGAACAATCACATAACGTCCGTCCATCCCATTACATGAGAAGTTGCTGGACATGCCTGCTGGAATATCAGGAATAACAACACATCTACAGACAGAGAGAGAAACCGATGAAGATAAAGATAATATAATATTCTCATTAACATTAATCCTTCTCATTTGTACTCAAGCTCTTTCAGCCTCAAGGGTCTCACATGGGATTGATGGTGCCGTTGTTCAACAAAGAGTTCCCGATGCGAATCTCCGCTCCGTTTATTTGTTCTGCACAGCAGTCTCGTCTGTTAGTGACGACCACATTACTAACTCGGTACACGTCATGTAGATCCAGCCTCCACCACGGGTTAGTCTGACTAAGGGTTGAGGAGCATCCCGTGTACAACTGCTGGAGACCTCGATTACTGTCAATGGCCTTTCCAGCAACCCAATTCCCAGATGTTGACGACTGTGTAGCGGCTCCTCCTACAGCTCGATTTCCTAGAAAATTAATAAAAAAACTGTCTTGACTTTATATTTGACTTCAGCTTTCACCCACACTCTGTCTTAGAGTGAGCTGAGGTGAAAATAAAAACCTTTCCCTTTCTACCGAGCTTATCAAAACTTCTGCAAATATACCTAGCTAGCCTATAGGCTACAGTTTATTCAATCAATCATAGTAACGTACATAGGCGTCAATTTTCATTGCAAGTCATTTTTTTTAACATTTAGGGCACGGATGTACCTAATTCAAATAAAACATCCCCATTTAACTAGAAGAGCATTCATTTAGTTCTCTATTAAATAAGAGATCTAGCGCTAATGTTGCCGCTGCTATCAGTGTCAAACCACACTAACGCCCGTAATGACTCACCACATTTAACATCGAGTAACGTTAATTAGTAATTAATAAAAAGGAAAGTAATCAGTTAGATTACCCCGTTACTGTCACGATTCCTGTTCTGTGCCGTGTTTTGTAGTTCTTTGTAGTTTTTCTTATTGATGAGTCTCTCCAGTGTTTCTAATTAGCCCCGCCCCCTTGTTATCTTGTTTAGCTTGTTTGTCTGTATTTAAACCTCTGTGCTTCAGTTCTTGGTCGTCGGTCGTCGTCGCCTGTAGCTTTGTTCTGAGTTTTTTATTTCCCTAGATTATCTTTTGAGTTCCTGTTCTGAGTTTCTTTGTTTACCCTGGACTCTCCGCTTTATTCCTGGCCCCGATGTTACAGTTACTGAAAAATAACATTGTTACCTAACACCGTTCTTTTAAATGGCGTCATTCCAAACACTGGTTATGTCTTGACTGACCAATCAGGTTCAAGAATTTCAGAGAGCTGTGGAATAAAAATGATTTATTACTTTCGATGTTGAAAAGTGCTATACAAACATTACCTGCTAAATACCCATAGACTCCAACTTCAGCAAGACTAAGAGTCTTGTCATTTCCAGGAATATGAACAACAATGTAACGTCCCACCATCCCGCCGCATGAGAAAGTGGCCGAAGCGCTGGCCGCAAGACTGGAAATTACACCACATCTACACAGAGAGATAATCTGTTATCAGTTTCTGTTCATCCGCAGCCATATTCATCAAAACAGTCAAAGGAAGACTCACATGGTGTTGTTGTAAATGTCAGGGAAGTTCCCGATGCGAATCACGGCTCCGTCTAACCTCGAAGGATTGTTGTTTCTGTTAGTGATGTTCACTCGGTTCACTCTGTATACCTTCAGTAGATCCATTCTCCACCACGGGTCGGTCTCTGAGTTAGTGTGAGTGCAGGTGTCAATCGAACCGTCATGCGCGTATTCAGGGTAAAAATCTACATAAAGTGTTGACTGAGTAGATTTGCCCCAAAGTGCTGCATTCTCTGGAAAAGTTTTCAAAGGCAACATTTGTCAAACAGAAAAACAAAACAAAAACAAAGGTAAACAAGAGGTTCTTACCTTCTTGTCCATTTGCTCTTTCCACAACCAATAAAAACCCTGTGGAACCAAAGTGAGCATCAACAGACTGATCTCATGAAATTGCATATGTATGACACGCCAATTCGTATTTCACTTTTTGGCGTGCTATCAACACACATAATCGCTTTTCAATGTGTGTATGAACACCGTTGACTTAACGTTACATTACTGTACATATAAATATATGACCAACCCCATCCCTAAACCTACCCGTCACTGGGGTATTTATGGGCATTTATGAGTCTTCCCCTACCATCCTAGGACAATTTCAGAAGTTTGAATGATATTTTAAGTACCACATGTGTGTATGAGGGCTCAAACAAAATCTACCTTCGGGTACAAATGAAGTAACTTGAACTTGAGATTTGTAGTTAATCTACTTTGATATTGTCACTAACACAAAATAAACCGAATGATAATGGAAACATAAAACATTGATCTGTATAATGATCATGTTGAAGGAAACTACTGACACAATAATAATTAATCAGCAATGAACACATTTTGAATCAATATCAAGACGAACGAACACATTTTGTATCAATCAAGAGATTTCCCAACACTATCTCACGCCCAATTCGTACGAATTCGACGAATGATTAAAAAGTGTCTAGTTCGTACGACCTGACTCGTACGAAGTTGTACGATTTGTCTAAACCCACGTGATGGTTTGGTTTAGGGGCGGGGTAAGGGGTAGGTCATTCGTACGAATTCATACGAATTGGCCAATTCGTAAAATATATACGATTTAGCAAAATCGTACTAATTCGTACGAGTGAGGTCGTGCGAATTGTTCCGAATTAGCCACTTTTTAATCATTCGTCGAATTCGTACGACTTGGTCATGAGATCAGGTTGGATTCCCACAACGCATGCGCTAGAACCGAGATAGATGAGATGTATAAGATGACGTGCTGACATAGCCGGAACCGCAAAACTTTCTGTATGTTTACAAGCAATGTCAGCAAGCAGTTCTCGCGCATACGTCGTGGAAATCTCTCGAACTCTCGTCTCAGGCCCACAAGGAAGAAAAGGAATAGTTGAATAAAGTTGTTTTTTGTGTTTTTTTCTGCCAAAAAGTATCCTCGCCGCTCGATAAACATTTATACGGTAGTCACATGGAATATTTAAACATTTTCTTCAATGACTTTCTGGGCCGTCAAGTTTCAATCTCTTAGGGAGCTTATGGAGGAGTGATCCACCTCTCAAATTTAATCAAAAATATCTTCATTTTTGTTTCGTAGATGAACGAATGTCTTACTGGGTGACCTGGCTTTCCTTTCTCGCAGAATGGAGGAGTTAAGGAGATACTGATCTCTTTGAGGCTGGGGGAGTGTTCATTATCCAAAAGATTCAATGTATGAAACAACATATTTGTTTGATGCCAATTCCAATACTCTATGAATCCAAAGTAAAGACAAATGAGTGTAAACTAAACTACAAATCCACATTCTAGTAAAATAGCAGATCATGAATGTTGTACTTTACCCAGTAAGATCCACAGGCACTTGAAGAGCTTCTTCATGGTTGGTTAAAGGCGTTGGTCTTTCTTTTAGGGATAGAGAGTGTTCGTTTTATGTTTTATGGAGGACAACCCATTTAAATTTGCATATCAAGATTATCTTGTCTCTCCTCCCTTCCATCTCCATAATTTTGAATACATTTATTCATTTAGCTGACGCCTTTATCCAAAGTAGAATACAGAGAATATAGTTACACATTTTAGTTAATTCCCCAAAAAAACCTTTTCAAAAACAGACTTAGAAAGGCAAAAAAGTCGACGACTGGTGATCATCGTCATAGTTGTCAAGTCAAGTCACGTTTATTTATATAGCGTTTTTCACAATTCAGATTGTATCAAAGCAGCTTCACAGTGATAACATGAAAGTAGTACAACACAGATCACTAATATTGTTGAATATTAAATATCCCCGACTAAGGAACCAAAACTCAATCAGATTGGATGGAGAAAAAAACCTTGGGAGAACCCAGGCTCAGTCGGGGGCCAGTTCTCCTCTGGCTAACATTCAAATTGTTTCAAAGAAACTTTACAGTAAGTGTATTTAAGAAAGTACATGGAATAAAATACATTTTGTAATCATGTAAAATTAAGGGAATAACATGTCGTCGGCGTTGAGTCGTCTCATCACAGGCGTTGGGGTTAGGCGTCCGCTTATTCTAAGCGACTTTGGGCTTGTTTTTCTGTAAAGTCGCTTGCAAATAATGGGAGTCGCGGGTCGCGTTTTTTTGGGCTTGTTTCTGAAATGTAGTTGCTTATTTGGGCTTGTTCCCAAATCGTTGCAAAGCAGACATTTTCTATGTTATTTAAACGTAGGAGTTTGTCTTGCCTGTTCCCTCTCGCCCTTTCCCCATTCAAAAGAGTTTTTTTCCCACCCACATCCTGCTTCTAATTGGCTCTGACCCAGATGGCAACGAGTACTAGCCAATCAGAGGCAGAGCTGGGCAATCGTTGTTGTTGTTGTTGTTGTTTTTCTTTCCTGGTTAGGAAAACGTCAGTAAGTGACGTTAAAATGAAACATGCGAGTCTGGACCACCGCGACTGATGCTGACTGGACTGTAGGAGAGATTTATATATTAATAATGTGATAGATATTTTAGATATTATAATTGTATCGTTTAAGCCTTTTACTGTCACTCCCCCTTTTTTCATGAAAATCAAGAATGCTTTGGAATATAAACCTATTTGGTCTTCTTTTAAAGAAGACATTTGCCAAATTATTTTTGAAGTGAAGTATTATAAAATTAAGAAAGTGAAACAGAAAAAAGTTATAAGTTTGAGTTTATGAAAATGAACAATGTAAAAATATAATTATTTCTATTTATATATATATATATATATATATATATATATATATATATATATATATATATATATATATTACAAATTATATTTACTCTAAGACTGTAAGAAAATGTAAGCCAAAAATCTGAAGAAGTTCCAAATTTTTTGATATCTCAAAAATGAGCTTTCAGTCAGATTTTATTTAGGCGCAGTACCAACACTAGATGAACAGCCAAGCTTTATTACAGAAGAAACATAAACTGTACCTCCGTAGGAAAAGTGCTTTTACTGTCTATGAGCAAAAGTCGCTTGTTTTGGGCTTGTTTTCACCGGCTTGGTTGCTTATTTGTCTCGCGAGATCTGGCAACACTGCTCAAACCCCGTTGCACACCGGTTCACACACCGTTTCCTGGAAACATGACGTTCAACTAGGAAACCGTAGCAAAACGTTGCGCAACGTTTTGAACTTTAACGTGCTCTAGTTTTCACACAGCAGGATTTTGAATCGCCGACAGGTCCAGATATTTAGCATGCCAAATACCTCGCGGGCGTCGGCGCCTCGTCGTCTCAGTTCGCGTCTTTGCTCATTCACTCTGCGTGATTGTCACTCGCGTGAACGAGCGCCGATTTGCATGTGATTTCGGGCATTTGTCGGCGATTTCTCTAAACCTGTCGGCGAGCCAAAATAAAAGGCTGTCGAGCCCCACTGGTACGTTAAGCAGTTTCAGTGGCAAACGGTTCCTTATGGCTTAACAGAGGAATAAAAGGTAAGCTTACATTCTTACATGCTTGCATTATGTGAATGCTTGACTAAAGAGATGCGTCTTTAGTCTAGTTTTAAACTGTGTCAGCGCCTCGGACTGTATCGGGAAGGCTATTCCAGAGTTTTGGGGCTAAATGCGAAAACGCCCTCCCTCCTTTAGTGGATTTCGATATCCTAGGAATGACCAGAAGCCTTGAATTTAGCGATTTTAAGGAAGCGGTGGATTGTAGGGCGAAAGAAGGTCCGTTATACAGCTAAACCATTTAGGGCTTTATAGGTCAGTTGTAGTACTTTGTAGTTGATACGGAAATTCATAGGTAACCAGTGTAGAGATGATAAAATCGGTGTTATATGATCATATTTTCTTGACCTAGTAAGAACGCATTTTGTACTAACTGTAGCTTGTTTATTGAGGATGCAGGACAACCGGCTAATAAAGCATTACAGTAATCTAGTCTCGAGGTCGTGAATGCATGAACTTACTTTTCCGCATCAGAGAGAGATAGCATGTTACGTAGCTTAGCAATGTTTCTAAGGCGGAAAAAGGCTGTTCTTGTAATTATTGAAACTATAGACACACTAATAATAATCTGCAAAAAACTGACGTTTCCGTGGAATCACAACACAAACATCAAATCGCCTGTCATACTATTTACATACACAAAGGAGCATCTATTCAAAATACGATTTGATTAGTAAAGTAGATCTAAAAAACAAACTGAGAAATACTATCCTAGAGATCAAGTGACATCAACCCTGAAGACTGGAGTTATAATGCTGTAAATGATATCAGGAATAAAATAGACTACATTTTACAATATATTCATGTAGAAAACAGATATTTTAAATTGTAATGTTTCCCAATATATTCCTGTTTCACTTTATTTAGATGAAATTCTGTTGACTACAAATAGCTTTGCACTTACATGTCTGCTCTGATTAGAGTATTAGAGTATTTAATATTCTACAGTATTATTGATTTGTCTTACTTAAGGTGGACGTTGATGCAGTTTTCTTCTAGAAACAAACTTTGTTGTCTTATTTGTACTATCCCTTTAAGCAAAACCAAACGAGCAGTTCTCGAATATCAGCACGTTGGCAAATGTTAGTGTTGTTTCAGCTCAATAAACAAGAAGTTAACATTATATTTGACCGATTTAGGATTTTTGCTCTGGAATAATTTTCATTGGTGAAACAGCACAGCCATCACTTGTTTCCGGGCGGGCAAAAATGTTTAATTACTAAATGAATCTGCGTTTTTGAACAGCTATGCAAACTCACAGTACATGCTTTTGACATCATTCATAAATCATTGTCATACTTTGTATGTCATTGTTCTATTTGTTGTTACTAAAACGATTTAAGATTCGTTGCATTTCTCTTTCACGGCTGGTTAGGACAAATAGTATTTTTTAGTAGCACTTTAGTAGCATAAACATGTATTTTGTTGTTTTGTTCATTCATTATTTTACTACATTAACATTTAAGCTGACTGACTTCCAGCTAAGTAAATAATAAGTGAGTTTTCGAGGCTGATCCACTTTCAAAAAGTAGAGAAAAAGGGGTAGTCAGTGGATATGCACAGAGTGTGTTAAGACCAAGCAATGTGAAAATTATTGTTGAAAAACCCCTCTTCTTTCAATTAAATGAAAGGTTCAGTAGACATAATCACTAATTTAGTCATTTTGCGCGCGTCCAATGTAGAGAAAATGTAAAAAAGCGACAAATGATTGCTGATTGCAAAGCTTTCTGCTTCTAGATTCCCCTATCCTAGAGAGAGTGAAGTGCTACTACGTGCTAATGTGGATTTATGTCAAGTTCTATATATTTAGCAAAAGCTCAAACAGGTTAATTATAGATAAAGTAAGACACAAAAACACTGTTCATTTTCCTCAGTTGTAGGCAAAGGCAAGCACACATTTCAAATAAGTGCTCCTGCCAGATTGGCACTAAACGAATCCCCTATCTTAGAAACAATTGAGTAAAATCGAGCCGAGAGATCTCATAAAGAGCCAAGTGTCTCACAATCATGCATTTGTTCAAAGGTTACATGCAATTAATAGGATGGTTTGTATTTAATTGTAAAATATTATCTAGGATCATTCCTATATTTGTAAAAACAGAATACATATTTGTTCCTCCTCTGCATTTTCACTCAAATTGAGCTTTGTCCTTGTACATTGCAGAGTCGAGTTTTCCTTTGCAAAGCAGATCAAGTTTCTTTGCAAAATGCTAAATTTGTTTAACTATGACACGATATTAACTCCGTAGTATTCCACCACGTTTCTCACTTAAAATGAACATATATATTTGCACAAATGGGTTGCAACAGTGAGAATTTTTATTATTAACGTTTTATTAACAAAGGAACTTAAAACATTGAGTAAAACTGACAAAGAACTGAAAGAAAAGGGAGAAAAACAATTAAAGAAACATGAAACACCAGACTCCACCATTTTCAACCTTGAAGACTAACAGAAACACAGAGAAACCAGAAAAAAAACGTCTAGGATAAGAATGTAGCTTTTATAAAATTTTATATTTATTACTATTTTTTTAATGCTATATGTCGAAATTATACAATGTTTTCTGGTTCTTAAAAGTTTGAATCAACAGAAACGGTAAGGCAGGAGTGATTTAAAGAAAATGAAGCTTTTAATGTTATGTCTATGTGCTGTTTTTAATCTGCTTTAAGACACATCGTGTGTAAATTCATAAGTGGACAGCATTGTGGGGTATTTTCTGACTAAAACTGCAGTGAACCAAAGACACACTTTGAAATCGCTGCTGTTTCTGGCATCACAAACGAACTTGTAACCAATCAGATCAGCGTGTGATCATCAACCAGTGGATCTTTGAGCTGAGTGAGTGAGTGGAGGCGGGGCTCATTTACATATTCAAATAACCGCATATACTACACAAGGCGAGGGCGTCGAGTTACATTCAAGATATTGAAATTTTTTAAGAAAAAACTTTTAAATATGTCATTTTGGTCATCAAATATGAGTTTTAATTAATAACAATTTCTGACCAAAGGGGTGTTTTAACAGTATTTAGAATCAGATCAATATGAATGCGAGTCTGTTGATTTCAAGGGGATTTTCTGTTCTCACAGTGACCTGTAAATGAAAATTTATACATTTTTGAAATCTATAATCATTTCCATTTGTGCAGCTTATTTCATATGTTATTTTACAGTTGTTAGAACAGACTCACTTTTATCATCGTTCACCTTCTGGATCACCCGTTCAGGAGTTTGAGTCCATCGCAGTGTCACATCTGTGAGTCCTCTATCAGCAAGAGCAGATCTCAACTGAAAATAACATTCATACTAAAATGATTAGATCAGAATGTGATGATAGACTTAAACATTCGTCCCCAAAAAGCACATCAGGAAGACACTGGACTCCAACTAATCCAACATCCCTCAGTCAGGCGTCATGTTACTGTTGAAAATGAAACTCGTTTTTATGTCTAAACCCAACGATTGTTTGACGTCAAGCTCCAACGTCAGATGATATCGACTAATTTATGATAAAGATATTATCATCATATAGTGGTCTGTTTGACTCGTCATCCAGAATCTACTCTTTTGATACACAAACATTTTGTACTATTAATTATAACGAACCTATAATTCTACATTGTCCACTAAAGTAAAAATCAGTATATGAATATCAACAATGGTGACATGCTTAATGCTGCTTTGCATTTTTGGAGCCATCGATGAGTTTAGTATGACTGTATTGCGATATGAAACCTGCCAAATCACAAACTTTTTGCAAGGAAGCGCCTCTTGCCAAAGCCCTGAAGACAGAAGCTTATCAAGTGCTGACTCTAATGGTTCAAAAAGGGGTCTCGACGAGCTCCTCGAGGACTATGGCCAGGACCCATAAAGGGATCTTTGCTCTGATGGGAGGCCTTAGCCGCCATGGAGATAGATGGAAACAAAAAACAAAGTTTTCTACTACCCCCGTTTTCCCCTCACACATAAGTGTGTAATTTACTCACTTTTCATATATTTAAAGTGACTTGCCGATTTACAACTTTATTCCCTTTGAAGACATTATGACTGTAACAAAAGATTTGTGTGGCTGATCCTCCTTTGGTTATAAACAGCTTGTGTAAATGCACGTGTGTGTGTGGTCCATGAGCGTGCACACCTCTGCTTGCAGTTTCTCTTGTTGCCAGAGGAGGCTTAGTTCTGCAAAAACTCAAGAGACTTCAGCTATGCACCTTTAAATGACTTGAGAACAATTTGGCCTTATATAAAATATTTCTGCTTCTCATTTTAATCATAAAGGTTGAATTGGTTTCTTTCTCTCACCTGTTTCAGAACATTTTCTCTCATTGAAGCGTCAGTAAAATCATTGCCGGAGTTAAACTGCAATTTTACAAATGACCTTTTTAAACAGGGACCTAAACAAACACAGTCATACATGTAAATACATAAAACTTTGAATATTTTAAATATTGGAACCTACATATTGGCATTTATTAAAACATTTCCCTGTTCCTCACTGTCTTGTTGACAAATATGACGATGTGAAGACATTATTATTATCTGATGTTATAAACCAATATGAGTGATGTACCTTCTCCATAGACCTTCACCTCACAGAGAGTGAGTCTCTTCATTTCTCCAGGAATGATCAGATTCACATAACGTCCCTCCATCCCGCCACATGAGTAGTTGTTGGACTTGCCTACTGGGATATCAGGAATAACAGCACATCTACAGACAGAGAGACAAACCGATGGAGATGATCTTCACATTCACATTAATCCTTCTCATTTGTACTCAAGCTCACATGTTCTTTCAACCTCAAGAGTCTCACATGGGATTGTTGGTGCCGTTGTTCTCCAAAGAGTTCCCGATGCGAATCTCCGCTCCGTTTATTTGTTCTGCACAGCAGTCTCGTCTGTTCGTGACGACCACTTTACTAATTCTGTAAATTTGCTGCAGGTCCATCCTCCACCATGGGTTAGTCTGATTAAGGGTTGAGGAACACCCCGTGTACAACTGCTGGAGACCTCGATCAACGGCCTTTTCAGCAAACCCGTCCCCAGATGTTGACGACTGTGTAGCAACTCCAGCTACTGCCAGATTTTCTTTAAAAAAAATATGAAAACAATTCATTGACATTGATGCACAAAGTTTGTAGCAGAAGTGAAGATTATTAGCGAACAATGACTTGAGGTGAAGTCATTTCTGAGAGGCTTTGAATCAGTTGTCAACTCAGAGGGCAGAGTTTGCTTTATTCGACGCAAGACAAAGACTTACCAGGGTCAAATATGACCTTGCTTTAAGTACTACTCAGCAAACTTTTAGGCATAATGGTGTAGACTTGCATTGTTCAAGTTCTTTCTAAGAGCAAACATTTAGTGGGATGGAATTACTCTGGGTTTCCACTGAAGGACTCAGCGAGTTGTTGGCATCGGCTAAAGGCTGCAAAGAATCGTAAATACAGAGAGCACGCCCTAAAGATAAATCTGAAAAACCTCCAAGTCTGTATTCACCATTTCAAACTGGAAGAAAACGAATGTTTTAGGCCAAAGGTCCCAACATCCTGAAGCAAAAGTGTCACGATTAGTTGAAGCAAAGGAAGAAGCAGGATCCACTTGCAGCATTCTCTTATCAAATAAAATCAAAACTACACAAGCGACTCAGACTCAGGAACAAGACTTGGGAACAGAACAACCAAAAGGCAGACAGAATAAACAAGATAACAAGAGAGTGTGGCTGATAGGAAACACCTGGGGAGACTAATAAACATAAAGGGGAGCTGCCAAACTTGGAACAAGACGAGAACACAGACTGGAATCATGAAAGAACCCCCCATTTCAGGATCAGATTCCAGATGAATGTAACGCTTCGGGGGACCATGGCGGATCCGGAGCTTCTGGGGGACATGGCAGTAGGGTTGGGTATCGAGAATCGAGTATCGATTGGAACCGGGACCAACTTTTTGTTTTTCCCGGAATCGTTCAGAAGTTAAAATTTCGATTCCAAGTTTCGATATTCACAGTCCGCCGAGCGGAAGAAGAAACTGCTGAACAACAGCAACGAAGAAGCGTCTACCGGAAGTGTTGGCATAACCGCACGAGTCGAACATAAGTACCTTACGTCGGCGGTCCAAAGTGTGGCTTCACTTTTCTAAAAATAACAAAATCTCGGCAAAATGCAGAGTATTTCCCTTTAGAAAGGAGTATTTCCTTCAGAAAGACCATTGGTTAGCAAGGTTAGCTAAAATTTTTTGACCCTGCCTCTTAAAAGAATCGGAATCAAGAATCGTTGGGAACCGGAATCGAAACAAGGACTCGGAATCGTTCAAATTCAAACGATACACAACTCTACATGGCAGTGCCAGCTGGTCAGGTGCAGAGGCAGACATCTTGTCTGCAGACACAGGGGTTGAAGCTGCCATCTTATCCAAAGACACATGAGTAGAGTCAGCCATGTCGGGATGAGACTAAGGCATGGTGACTCAAGACCCAGGGATGGTGGTCATCTCGGGACGAGACCCAGGTTTGCCGGCCATGTCAAGATGAGACGATGAGATAAGACGATCCCGGCGTGGTGGTGGCCATATTGTCCAGAGACAAACTCTCAGGTGTTGTTGACCTGGCGTGAACTGTCTCAGGCTTGCCAGGACTGACTTGAATCTTAGGCTCGGAAGGACTGATGTGAAGAGACCGTGTGGGTGGGATGAGATTCTGGACTGGTGGCCATGAAGGGTCGGATCCGATGAGGGTCTCTCTCTCGACAAAATGTTGCTATCTGGGCGCTTCCACAAATAAATGTTTAGCAAAACAAAAAATCTCAAGGGAGAATAGGCCAGAATCTGCTAAAACGCATTACACTTCAAACCATATCTACTCCCTTGATATGGTATAATTTATTGAATATACTCCTGTAAAACATTGAATTACCTGCCAAATACCCGTAGATTTCAACCTCACAAAATGTAAGAATCTTCTGATCTCCAGGAATATGAACAATCACATAACGTCCGTCCATCCCACCACATGAGTAGCTGTAGGACTCTCCTGCTGGAATATCAGCAATAACAGCACATCTACAGAGAGAGAGACAAACAGATGGAGATAATCTTCACATTCACATTAATCCTTCTCATTTGTACTCAAGCTCTCATGTTCTTTCAACCTCAAGAGTCTCACATGGGATTGATGGTGCCGTTGTTCTCCAAAGAGTTCCCAATGCGAATCTCCGCTCCGTTTATTAGTTCCGCACAGCAGTCTAGTCTGTTAGTGACGACCACATTACTAACTCGGTACACATCATGCAGATCCAGCCTCCACCACGGGTTAGTCTGATTAAGGGTTGAGGAGCATGCCGTATTCGACTGCTGGAGACCTCGATTACTGTCAATGGCCTTTCCAGCAACCCAATTCACAAATGTTGACGACTGTGTAGCGGCTCCTCTTATTGCCCGATTTCCTAGAAAATTAATAAAAACCTGTCTTGACTTATCTTTATTTTTGACTTCAACTTTCACCCACGCTCTGTCTTAGAGTGAGCTAAGGTCATTATAAAAAGCTTTCCCTTTCTACAGAGCTCATCAAAACTTCTGCAAATATACCTAGCTGTGTGAGCCAAGTTCGAGAATTTCAGAGAGCCGTGGAATAAAAATGATTTATTACTTACGATGTTGAAAAGTGCTATACAATAATTAATCACCTGCCAAATACCCATAGACTCCAACTTCAGAAAGACTAAGAGTCTTCAGACTTCCAGGAATATGAACAACCATGTAACGTCCCACCATCCCGCCACATGAGAAAGTGGCCGTAGCGCTCGCCGCAAGACTGGAAATTACACCACATCTACAGAGAGATAATCTGTTATCAGTTTCTGTTCATCCGCAGCCACATTCATCAACACAGTCAAAGGAAGACTCACATGGTGTTGCTGTAAATGTCAGGGAAGTTCCCGATGCGAATCACGGCTCCGTCTAACCTCGAAGGAAAGTTGTTTCTGTTAGTGATGGTCACTCTGTTCACGCTGTATACCTTCAGTAGATCCACTCTCCACCACGGGTTGGTCTCTGTGTTAGTGTGAGTCCAGCTGATCAAACCATCCACCGCAAGTCCAGAGTGAGAGCCTAAATACACTGATGACTGAGTAGTTTCGCCCGAAAGTGCTGCATTCTCTGGAATAGTTTTCAAAGACAAAGGCAACATTTGTCAAACAGAAAAAAACAACAACAAAAAAAGTAAAAAAACAAAAAACTTTTTACCTTCTTGTCCATTTGCTCTTTCCACAATCAATGCAAACCCTGTGGAGCCAAAGTGAGTTTCAGGGAACCAAGATTTGTTGAATCACATTCTGAAATTTTATTTCTATTTTATTTTTTATGTAAATTATTTTTTTTTTGTCATTTCTGACAATTTTTACCGTCTTAAGTTTGAATGATGCGTGACATGTTTTCTCTTTGTTTTTCCACATGTGTATATGAGGACTAAATCTACCTTCAAAATCTAACAAAATCTACCTTCCAGTACAAATAAAGTAACTTGAATTTGAGATTTGTAGTTAATTTACTTTGATATTGTCACTAACACAAAATTAATCGAATGATGAGGGAGAGAGATCCAAGAGACACCAAGATGTCAAAGAGACACCAAGATATCAAATCACCCAAAATGGGGGAAACAAATCCTAAATGCCCTGAAAGCTCGATAAAATGAATATACTTGCAGGGTCCTGTTTTTGCTCTGTGGACCCCTAAATGTCAAAAAGGTTAATCTACTTAAACCCATTTAAAACATGACAAATATTACAGACACCAGATTTCTGAACAGTAAGTATAATGTAAACGCTAAGAAACCATGAATTGCGTAATGCAAACCATGTTAAAAATGTGGATTTAAAAAATGACTTCATTATGCAAAAGAGTATGAAACAACTGATCTAGAATATTTGTTTGATGCCAGTTCCAATACTCTACAATGTGCTATGAATCCAAAGTAAAGACAAATGAGTGTTAATTAAACTACAAATAGCGGATCATGAATGTTGTACTTTACCCAGTGAGATCCACAGGCACTTGAAGAGCTTCTTCATGGTTGATTAAAGGCGTTGGTCTTTCTTTTGGGGATAGAGAGTGTTCGTTTTATGTGTTATGGACGACAACCCATTTAAATTTGCATCTCAAGATCATCTTGTCTCCCTACCCTTCCATCTCCATTATTTTGAATATAGAGAATATAGTTACACGTCTTAGTTAATCCCCCAAAAAAAACTTTTCAAAAAGAGACTTAGAAAGGCAAAAAAGTCACGACTGGTGATCGTCATCGTTGAGTTCAGCACAGATGTTCAGGGTGTTTTCTGCTGTAAGTTTACACAGACTTCCCAAATCAGCTGCAAAAACACAGACAAACAAATAAGCTTCAAATAAGCCATCTGGACTTTAATCCTGGCATGCCAGGCACTGAAAGATGATCTTTTAACTTATATTGCTGCACTAGAAGTTTTAAATGCATTTTTTTTTCACAGAGATGCCATAGATCAATTTTGGTTTACCAAATAACAACCTTTCAGTGACCAGTTCTTAAAAAACAATTTTTCTTAGTATGAAGAACATTTTAACTATCTAAATAAACTTTTTCCACTATAAAAGGACATTTTTTACATCATGCATGCACTCTTAAAAATGCTGGGTTGTTTTAACCCAACTTTGGGTCAAATATGGACAAACCCAGCCATTGGGTTAAATTTTTTAATGACCTTTTTAACCCAACATTTGGGTTTTTCCATATTTGACCCAAAGTTGGCTTAAGTGTGGCTTTAGTGTGGGTTAATATTTTTATATAAACTTAAATCCTGTTAAAACCGGCAAAACACAGTTTGACCAGTGTTTACCGAAAAGCTTCCAAAAACTGGAAAAATTCACTGCCAAAAAAAAAATCCCAACAGGCATTTAGGTAGAAAACGTCTTGGTTTTCTCACTGTAACTCGTCTCACGTGACGCGTCTGAAGCCTGTGTGGAACCAGTCCAATGTTGATTGGTGTTGTGTCATGACGTCACCTGTGACATCGCATGTGATGGTGATGCGGAAGCTATAAAAGGACACTGGAACATCACAGCGTCAGCTTCTGATTGGTCAAAGCAAGTTGTTGCTTCTTCCTTCTGATTGGTCGAAGCAAGCAAATATTCTAATCTAGAGATACTGTAATATTTACAGTAGAGAGATACATACACTCCTCAGTCCTAAAATCCCCAAATTCCCAATCCCAAATCACCAATACCCAATTTCCCAATCAATAATCCCTAATCCCAAATTCCCAATCTCAAATCCCCAATCCTAAATCCCAAATTCCCCAATCCTAAATCCCCAATCACCGATCCTAAATCCCCAAATCCCCAATCCCCAAATCACCAATACCCAATTTCCCAATCAATAATCCCTAATCCCAAATTCCCAATCTCAAATCACCAATCCTAAATCCCCAATCCTAAATCCCAAATTCCCCAATCCTAAATCCCCAAATCCCCAATCCCCAAATCACCAATCCCCAATTTCCCATCCTTAATCCCCAATCCCAAATCCCCCACAAGGGCCAGTTGTTCAAAGGTAAACTGATCGGATTTTGGTTATCAGATTGGATCAAATCTTAAAAATGTGTAAACACTAATTAGATGCGCATAACAATACCATGCGATACATCGCTCAGTCCTAGATCCAAAACTATGTATTAATATTTTTTAAATTTACAAAAACAAATCTTCTGTAGGCTGAGTGAAGAGTGAAGCTCTTTTTGTTTTAATCCTTAGTGCAGATAACTCCACTGTCTATAACGTTTATTTAAATAAACAAATACCTAAAAATTAGTAAAAGTAGGGACGCTTATTAATGTGTTTGTTTCCAGCGTCTTTTTATGTTATTTTGCCATCCTTCTTCCCCTACTGGACCAATCTGGAACAACAGGGGCGTAAAACTTCCCATAGCCTCCCCATATGGACTTGATGACGATAAGAGACTTCTTTCATGGTATTTTGTTCTTTTTCTTGCTTCCTTGAAAATTGTAAGAACTAAACTAACCTCTCTAACACCTAACTAATGGGAATCCACCCATGCTCCGATGCAAACTTTCCATCGTCAACAGTCTCAAATATTTACATAAAGGTTAATGTACTATAGGCTGAGGTGGATTTTTGGGAGTTTTAAGAAAGTCAGCGTTAAAAAATTCTATTTCTAACTGGTATTTTTATTTTGCAGATTTAAAAAAAAGGAAATATCCTGAAAACAAGACACAGTTACATATAAATGATGTCAGATGTTAAGACTTTTTGGAGGGTTTGAGTTTGTTTTTTGATCCGTTTCTAGTTTTTTTCATGCCCATGTTTCATGGTAAGTTTACCCCCAGACAGCAATCGCATGGAAACGACGTCTCTCACGATATCGAAACAACGTTGATCTGACGTTGTTTTGCTCATCGAATTAACGCTGAACCAACGGCATTCGTCAAAGCTAAATGAAAATTGGTTATTGGTTTACAATTGGTTTGCTTTCCTAACGTTGAAACAACGTTGATTTCAAGTTGATTTTTCGTTAGTTTTGAAGAATGGCGCGTCTGACGTTGGTTCAACGCTAATTCGATGAGAAAAACAATGTCAGATCAACGTTGTTTCGATGTCATGTTTGCACGTTGATTCAATGTCAGTTTGCTATCTTATTGGTAGCTCGGTAATTTCAGGGTACGTGTACGCAACAAACAGAAAACTTTTTGTGCGTTTTGCGCGTTCATTTACACCACAACAGCGTTTTTGGGGGCCTGAAAACAGGTTTTGAAAACGTTCCGATGGCTTTTTTGAGAAAACGGTAACGTCGTCATTCGCATGTATATGATTTGTTTCTTGAGGTGTTTCTTGAAAAAGTGGCCTGACAGCATAAAACAGTCATTTTTGTGAACAGCTATCGTTTTGACAATGTTGTCGTCCGTTTTTAAGACAACGCACACCCTCAGTTTCCCCTGTCTGCTTGTTACCATGGTTACAGAATGATTTGAGTACTCAATGTAGGTCCTCCTCATTTAGTTCCCCTTGTTTGCACAAGTCCTGCTTCACCCTTTGTTCTGGGATTAGTCGTGTTTTTGCTGTTTAAGCTGTTGAGATTTCCTAGTCGTCTGTTTGTACATTTAAATGAAACTTCCTTGGATTTTGAATCCGGCTTCCACCGAGTGTCTGAATCGAACAATGTGACCGAATCCCAGAACATCCATCATTTATGGAGGAGCCTGATTTTGTTAATGGTTGCCTTTATGATCCAGTAAATCACTGGCCAGTCATTCTAAAGAAGAGCCGTATGTTGTAGCAAAGTTGAAATGGAAATTGATGTCTCCACGCTTTGCATCTGTGACAGACGACAGGTTTTGCATTAAAGATAACCCGAGTCAAATCCGGATGCTGAATCAGTCGCCATCAACCTCCAGTCAGTCCGTCGCTGCAGGTAATCTGTTAATGCAGGTAATTTATCATAATCTGTAATTATTGGGGTTAAATTTCAGATTTAGAAGAACAGACATTCTAGTGATGGTATAGAAGATTTGATGCTGTTTTTTGGGGGATTTGGAACCTGAAAACATTGCATACGAAGCAGTTCTCCTGGATGTTTAAACTAATTTGGTAATTTTGAAGAGTGGTTGTGAAAAAATGTGCTGTGAATAATGGCAAAAGTGGTTGTCTGTTAGTGTACTGTTCATTTACAGCTCCCTTTTACAGTATCTTACCGTAATAACACCGTGTTCATTTGGGAAACTGGTTGCTTCAAATCATTCAAGTTTAAGCCAGCATTAGGCCTTAGTTCAATATATATTAAGCACTAACGTAACTCTTCTACAATAGGTACAAGACTTCAGTTTTATCCCATTTACTCTCCTGATCAGGTATAGACTTTTTTCCAATTAATTTGTTCAGTGAAATGAACTTGTTTAGTTGAGTAAATTTGACTGTTCGATTGGACAGTTCATTGCATTTTTTTTCACTTGACAGTTTGACTTAATTTAACGTCAAGTTGTCATGACAACGACACTGACAGGTTATGACGTATGGTTTATGTCAAGGTGTCATAACAAAGACATCTCAAACAATGTCATATTTGCATGTCATTATTGAGCGACCTTGTCATAAACATGTATAAGCAGTTTTTTAATTCTCCGAATTTGCATTTTTTTTAAGTGTAAATTACTGTAATTGTCCCGTTTGTGATTTAGCAGTATCGCAGGCACAGAAATATTGAATCAGTCGATGAGGTTTGGTCTAAATATTTGGCGGGTTGATGTTATCCAGGTGTGTTTCTCATAGGTTAATCACTCATCATGAGGATTGATCAACTCTTGCTGCTTTCGTCAGGTTAGTTTGCTAAATGTTTATGAGGATTTGTCATAATTTTGTGGTACACAGTCATCGCAATCAATTCAGCCTCAAAATTCACGTACGGCATACACACAGTTTGTATTTATTTACTTCTTAACAGCTGAATCAGGTTTGTTGTCTCACAACCTGAAATTATGTACATGGTAAACAATATACTGGGGGAGGGGGGTTTACAGTGTGTATCAAATGCACACAAAAACAATTTTAAATTTTAAAAAAATTGTATGGTGCTTCACTTATTAAAAACCATCATTTCGACTGCGTTTTCCAGCAAAATATGTGACGTTAAAACGTGTTTTCTTCAGCTCTGCTGCACAGGACATTCGCACAGCTTCGTGAGTATGTCTATGTGCCGGTGTATTTGAACTGGACGGACGCACAGAAGCACTGTAGACAGCGTTACACAGATCTCATCACCATTAACGACCAGGCGGATCTTGATGAACTGCAGAAAACTGCTGGAATGGGAAACGTTTGGCTCGGACTACATCGGACTCAAAGTAACGGCTACTTTGTCTGGTCGGATCGGGGAAGCTCCTCGTTCAGGAAGTGGAATTATGGACAACCGAATGGTCAGTTGTGTGTTAATACTTATGGTGGTTACTGGTATGACCGCAACTGTGAAGACCATGCTCCTTTTGCGTGTTACATTGGTGAGTTTTGATTTAATGTTTGTCCATTCTTTTACTTTTTTTTGTTTTATTTAATTTGTTGTGACCTGCTGGTCAACTTTTATTGTAATGTTTTAAATAACGTCGATTTAAATAGATTTAACCCTTTAATGCCTGGCGTATCATATTTGATACACGAGTTTCTAAGACATATATTAAATCGGTGAGAGCAATACTTTCTTCGATAAGCTGTTGTATCTATGTTGATACGTGTTTTCTGCCATCTTGTGGAATTTCACTGTACTGCAGGCAGTGGAGGGGTGATTTTTTTAGCTTTTCAAAATGGCCGCTTTTATTGAATCAAGCCAGACGATTTCGGCAGGAAAATAAAGGCTAATTTCAAGTTGTTAAGGTAAAAAATAATATTTAATTGTGCCTGATATAATTAATTGAACACTTTCTGATTTGAAATAATGCATAATCACTTAAAAATTTAATTTTTAAATTACAAGTAAATCGTGTTGGAAATTGTGTATCAAATTTGATACAGCAGGCTTTTAGGGAACATTTTACTTACAGTGTATATTTATACAGTGTATATTTTAGATGCAAAAAAAATCTATTATGCCTTTAACAGTTTGAACACAGAACATTTTAGGCTGTTTTTTTCTATAATTCTATAATTCTTTTTTTAAATAGATATTTTTTTAGTCCTTTTATTTCACTTTGTGTTAGTCATAAAGTAGATAACATTACTGCAATTTGACATTACAGACATAAAGCACCAATAAAGGGATAGTTGACTTTTAAATTAATTTTTGATATGTTTTAGCTTACCTCAAGGGCATCCAAGATGTAGGTCTCTAAAACATATCAAAAATTAATTTCAAACTCAACTATCCCTTTATTTGTGCTTTATGTCTGTAATGTCAAATGTTATGACTAACACAAAGTGAAATAAAAGGACTGAAAAAAATATCTATTTAAAAAAAGAGATCTTTGTATCTAAAATATACACTGTATAAATATACACTGTAAGCAAAACGTTCCCTAAAAGCCTGATGTATCAAATGTGATACAAAAAATATAACATAAACAAAATGACTTGGCAAAATTTTTTTTTTTAAATTTTGATTCAAGGCTTAATAAACATCTAATTTCCAAAAATATATAATTTTCTGCCATTTTTTTAATGTGTCAGGTATTAAAGGGTTAAAAGAGTGCCGAAGTGATGACGTCACTTTGTCGGGGAACGCGGAAGCTAGCGGCGCACGAAAGCCTATGCGTTTTCCCCGTAGACTTTTGGAAAATCGCAAAAATATAAGATCTGTGTTCAACAAAGAGTTGTGACCCTTACACGTTTTGTCTATCAAGACGATCTTACAAGTTAATCCAAAATTTATACATTTTGAAGCCAACATAAAGTTTTTAAAAACACAAGCAGACACAATTAAGTAAAAAAAAAAAAGCAGCACAAGCAGGTTATAACTGTGTATTTTATGTCATAGATCAAAACGTGAAAATATTTAGAGGCTTTGTTCACCACAGACCTTATTTCAGGCAATTTAGCAAAAACCCATTCAAAAACCTGTAGACTTTAGCGCCAGGGAACCGGGAGTGCTAAATGCTAACTCGCTTCGACGTTTTGGCCTACAGAGTGACGTCTTAACTTCGGCGCTCTATTAAGTGAGAGCGTACATTGCGTACTATATTTGTGTGTGTGTGTCCCGCAGAGAAGAAGAGACAGGTAATTAGAGTAGAGGTGAAATCAGGTCAAAATGTGAATGATCCTGTGGTGATGAAGGAGATTTTGGAGATGGTGAGTCTCACACACACGTCACCAGAAACTCACCTGGAATTGTTTCTAATTTGCAAGAGAATGAACAAGAAAGGGGATTACATCCCATTGCAAATGCAAATGAAAAAGCCAACAATAGGCTTCAAAGTGTCGTTCTGTTCTTCAGATGGAGCGGACACTGAAGGGGAAGGGTTTGGCACGATATGCTAAACTTTCATTCAGAACCCAGTCCAATGGGAACGTCTTCCAAAAGAAGTACCAGATGAGTAACACTAAACACGCTTGTGTTTAAAAACATTAGCACTCAACTAACTAATCATGTATGTGCAACACATTATTCACTCGTTTAAGCGGATTACTGGGGAGAAGTCTCTCACAGTCTGGTTTTTATGTCTTTATGGTTATTGTGACACCAGGTTAATATGCCAAATAAAACAACACAACACATTTTTTTAGTTTTTTTTTTCAATAACCATGCATTAACAATATTCTCTCAAAAATACAAACATGTACATACATGTTGCTCATATATTATGGTAGCCCTGTTTGGGCTAAATAGAGTGTAATTTCACCTGCGCTATTAATATGTCATGTCAAGGACCCCAAAAACACGTTAACTGCCATTATTCATTTAAATTATACTAATGAAGCCTCATTTAGTGAAATCACATGGCAGTGCTGAACCATTGATTCGGAACAAACAATTTGTAAAGGCTTCAAATTGCTTCATGAAGCAGTGTTTTGAATTTTCCATCACTACTTTGTGGCAATGTTGTGTTTATAGTTGACATCATCTTACTGGATTGTTTTTTCTTATAAGTTAATTTACTGTTTGGTTGTATCTTTAGTGGGATAATTTGGAGGGGTGTGGATACCAATTTTTTTATTTAGAATTTGTGTTTTCTCCTGTTGTATATAGAGAGGAAGTGTAAGGGAAGTGTTTTACATTTGATGAAAAGCCTTATGAAGGATGTCTTTTGTTTGTTATATTAGGCCGTTTCCACTCCTGACGTTCTGTCTTTATATCCCACTGATAATGAAAAAATAAAACTTGTGAAATCTTTTGACTTTACAAACTGGTGTCCTTGTAATTTGTGCTTGTCTTGGGACCTGGAGAAGGGCATTAGCTCACGCTCTCGCTGAAACTTTCTTCTGTTACCTTCCTTTCCTGCTAGACCTGAAACGAATCGTAACAACTTGTGGATTGTGTAAATGTAAATTTGACATTTATTTACTTTTTTCATTACATTTATTACTATGTCTGAATGTTGACAAAACACAATTACACATGGTGTTATAAAATTCTTGGATATTTAAATAACAGTAACAGGAAAGCAGAGATGGTCCAGAATACGAAATCCAGGGAACTTTACAAATACCTAAATCCATCCCCTGATCTCTAACCCCATTCCAAATCCTGCCCATCTCCGCCTCTGATCACTAACCCCACCCCTAATCCTACCCATCTCCGCCCCGATCTCTAACCCCACCCCTATTCATACCCATCTTTCCACCCTTTGATCTCTAACCCCACCCCTAATCCTACCCATCTCCGCCCCGATCTCTAACCCCACCCCTAATCCTACCCATCTCTGCCCCAATCTCTAACCCCACCCCTATTCATACCCATCTTTCCACCCTTTGATCTCTAACCCCACCACTAATCCTACCCATCTCCGCCCCGATCTCTAACCCCACCCCTAATCCTACCCATCTCCGCCCCGATCTGTAACCCCACCACTAAACCTACCCATCTCCGCCCCGATCTGTAACCCCACCACTAAACCTACCCATCTCCGCCCCGATCTGTAACCCCACCACTAAACCTACCCATCTCCGCCCCGATCTCTAACCCCACCACTAAACCTACCCATCTCCGCCCCGATCTCTAACCCCACCCCTAATCCTACCCATCTCCGCCCCGATCTGTAACCCCACCACTAAACCTACCCATCTCCGCCCCCTGATCTCTAACCCCACCCCTATTCATACCCATCTTTCCACCCTTTGATCTCTAACCCCACCCCTAATCCTACCCATCTCCGCCCCGATCTCTAACCCCACCACTAAACCTACCCATCTCCGCCCCGATCTCTAACCCCACCCCTAAACCTACTCATCTCCGCCCCCTGATCTCTAACCTCACCCCTAACCCTACCCATATCCGCCCACTGATCTCGAACCCCACCCCTAATCCTACCCATCTCCGCCCCCTGATCTCTAACCACACCCCTAAACCTACCCATCTCTGCCCACTGATCTCTAACCCCACCCCTAATCCTACCCATCTCCACCCCTTAGAACTGGATCCAACTCCACCCCCTGGATCTTGTGTATAGCAGAAGTCCTTTAAGAGTCTTTATATTGTAAACACATAATTCTGAAGATATTTCTGCCAATGTATTTAGAATCAGATTCATTGTCCCGAATGTGAATTGAGTGAATTGAGGAAAGTGTTGATCTCCAGTGTTCAGTTTCTTTAACCACAACGACCTGTAAATAAAACATTTGCTTATTACATCTCTTGCCAAGTGAACATTCCTATTTGTGGAACTTCTTTTATAAGTCATTAAGACTCACGTTTAGCATCGTTCCTCTGGATGACCCGTTCAGGAGTTTGAGTCCATCGCAGTGTCACATCTGTGAATCCTCTATCAGCAAGAGCAGATCCCAACTGAAAATAACATTCGTTATAAAATGATTAGACCAGTGGCCGGTTGCATAAACCACTTGAACTAGCCTTACAAGTCAGTTCTCTCATTTCTTCTTCAAGACTGGTCAGAACATCTTAAAGTCAGCCTCAGAATGTGATGATAATGCTCAAATCTCAAAGAAATGCCTCAAACAAACTTTAATTGCCATAATACCAGTAGCTCTTTAAGGTTGAACTGGTTTCTTTCTCTCACCTGTTTCAGGACATTTTCTCTCATTGAAGCGTCAGTCAAATCATTGCCGGAGTTAAACTGCATTTTTACAAATGACCTTTTTAAAACAGGACCTAAACAAAGATACATTCATACCTGTAAATTTATGAATTAGTTGACTGTGTTCATTAAAACGCTTCACTGTGTCGTGCAGACAAAAAAAATATGATGATGTGTCACCTTCTCCATAAACCTCCAGCTCACAGAGAGTGAGTCTCTTCATATCTCCAGGAATGATCAGATTCACATAACGTCCGTCCATCCCGCCACATGAGTAGTTGTAGGACTCGCCTGCTGGAATAGCAGGAATAACAGCACATCTACAGACAGAGAGACAAACCGATGAAGGAGATGAAGTGTGCATTTCTCTCATGTTCTTTCAACCTCAAGAGTCTCACATGGGATTGTTGTTGCCGTTGTTCTCCAAAGAGTTCCCGATGCGAATCTCCGCTCCGTTTATTAGTTCCGCACAGCAGTCTCGTCTGTTAGTGATGACCACATTACTAACTCTGTAAACGTAACGCAGATCCAGCCTCCACCACGGGTTAGTCTGATTAAGGGTTGAGGAGCATCCGGTATTCAACTGCTGTTGACCTCGATTACCATCAATGGCGTTTCCAGCAAACCCGATCCTAGATGTTGACGACTGTGTGGCGGCACCATCTACTGCCAGATTTCCTGGGAAAAGAATAAAGTTCTGACACATCTTGACACTCGGAATTTGAACATGCACTTGTATGAATGCACAAAACAACATCTTGAGATGAACTGAGTCATTTCCGCACCAACTTTTTTGTACTTCCCAGTTCCTGTAGTTAGAATTAATCAAACTCACACATGCATGTATCTGAATAATCTGACGGTAAAAGAATCAGATTACTGGTAATAGAGTTGGAATTTGGGGGGGGGGGGGTTCAGTCTGAAATTTTAAGTCTAACAATTTTCAGTCTGAAATGCCATGATATACTGAAAAGTGTTCTACAACAATGAATTACCTGCTATGTACCCATAGACTTCGAGCTCACGAAAAGTAAGAGTCTGCTGATCTCCAGGAATATGGAGAACCACGTAACGTCCCTCCATCCCGCCGCATGAGAAATTGGCCGTGGCTCCAGATGGAATAGTGGAAATTACAGCACATCTACAGAGAGATAATCTGTTATCAGTTTCTGTTCATCTGCAGCCACGTTCATCAAATCAGTCAAAGAATTCCTCACATGGTGTTGCTGTAAATGTCCAGAAAGTTCCCGACGCGAATCACTGCCCCGTTTATCCTGGTATAATAAGTATTGGTCACTTTGTTAGTGATGGCTACTCTGTTGACTCTGTATACTTTCATCAGATCCACTCTCCACCACGGGTCGGTCTGCGTGTTAGTGTGTGCATAGGTTTCCAGTACGCCATCGACTGCTCTTCCAGCATTTTGGGAATCGAATGTGGATGATTGGGTGCATGTTTGCCCTAATGCTACATTCTCTGAAAGAAGACCAGGAAAAAGACAGTTTTATTCATTCTTGTTGAACATTAGGAAAGTGGGTCTTTCACGGCAAAAAACGGCAGGAAAAAATACGTTTTTTTATTTTTTTTCACTGGTCAATTTTGAGATTTTGGGATATTTGTCTTCAATAACATGTCCTCTTTCAGACTTGTGTTGAAAAAAAAGTCAGAAATACACATTTAGGACTTTATTTTATGACACTTTGTATGTTTGCATCAGTAGATTTCTCATAAATTCATCAAAAGTTGGCCATCTAAATCCTCAAACACACCGTTAGAAAACTCTCTCTCTCCTGTACAATGTTTTCGGAACCAAATATGGTCATTTCCAATGGGATTAATATCGTAACACGATTCAATACTAAAAATAAAGTTCTCAAAGGTTGAAACTAAGAGTTAGAAAACTCAAAATCTTACGAAAAAAAAGCAGTTGAAGGTGATTTACAACTAATCAAGGAACTAGCTTTACTGATTAGATGCGTACAACAATATCATGCAACATTTCGGCCAAAATCACAAATTGTAAGCCACTGTTATGGAGATCAGTGTTTGCTTTAGTTGGGCTCTTGACACTTATACTTTCACTTAAGTTTGTTTGTCTGCTGTTGTTGAGTTATAAAAGTAAAATGAACAAAGAAAAGTGTGTTCTGATAGTGTTGGTTATGTTTTGACTTATTCGTGCTGTGATCTGAAAATTGAAATTTATTCAGATGATTTGTTTTAACTTGTTAGCAAGAGTTTTGTGATTCTTCTGCAAATCTGATTTTTCTTATAACCTAAAATATGTAAAAAAAATCTGATCAAATAACTCTCATCTTTATTTAGAAACACAGACATCAATAATCAGCCTGTGTATCTCAACCATGGTGACAATAATAATCCTTGTTGCCACCAATACCAACTCATTAATGGCTCCCATCATGCATTGCAGTGTGAATAAATTATTATCTGAATTATCTATGTAATTTACTTTTCCTCATTGAATATTCTGCTCGTCAGCATTGTTGAGAAGCATTGACTGAATCTTGAGGTCTGTGTGTGCCTAAAAGAAAGATGGGACCCCTGTCAACTTTGAGTGTCTACAGAATGAGCCGATGAATACTAGTGTTTTATGTGTTTTGGGGAAAAAAAGTCCCTGAAAAAGAAAATCAAATCCAAATGGCAAACTAAAACGATGTCTGTAATATTACGATTAAATCTGGCAGTGCAAACTATTTGAAAGCAAAGAAAGAGATGCTTACCTTCTGCTCCATTCACCATTTCTTGAATCAGTAAAAGCCCTGAGAGAAAAAAATATTTAAATGAGTTCAGATAACCTCTGCAGCTCTCTGAAATTTAATAGTCACTTAAAAATCGCACATAATCTGCATGATAAAGGCACAGTAAAACATTGATCTGTGTATTAACTAATGGCCAAGGTAGAGGAAACTACTGACATGTTGACAATAATCTGCAGCATCCAACATACTGTCATCCAAAGTGAGATCAAGACACTCCTGTGAATCACAACTTTCTTGAGGACAATAGAGAATTTCCAGAAGGAAAAAATCTTCCTTTGTCCTGATATATTGTTTTCGTGAATGTATCTTGTTAAAGATTTTGTCATATCGCCCACCCCCATCAAGGCCAAGGGTAAATATTTTAAGTCAAAAGGGTCAATCTGACAAAAAACAAATTGGGAATCCATGCATAACCCATTCATATTCATTCCTGTTTAAGATACAGATTCAATATCATAAACTCACCTCCCAACAGCACAAAGATCAAATCAGTCCTCATCATGATGAAACGCCAACAAATGAACACACTGATGCACAACTGAACTGCTCTTTTCATGGACAAGAAAGGTTGTGTGTGATCCGTCCACTTTGTAAAGCCTGTGCTGCTCTGTTTGGAAACTTTTTACGTGAAGCGTCTGCAGACATGCATATTTTACATTGAAAATAACATTCAAAAGAGTGTCGGCAGAGATTTCCATTTTTATGACACCCAAGCCGTGTCTAGCTAATGCTAACAGATGAACTTTCCCTGACAACTAATGACCCTCCAGCTGCCAAATGCAAAATATAGTGAAAAGAAGCCCAACTAATGACATGTTTGGGTAAATGACCATCTACTAGTGTTTTAAATATTTTTCTTGGCTGTGTGAACAGGAAACATTTCCTTTGGTCTTTATCCAAACAAAATGGGAATGTTTCTTTTGAATCCTCTCTGAAACAAGCATTAAGATCACTCCTGTATACTACTCCATAGGCTTCTTGAGGGAATGACTCTTGCTGGCATCGAAAAGTCATTAAAGACATCGTTAAAATAGTCCAAGTGACTGCAGGGGCTCAATTTTAACTTCATCAAACGGCGAGAACACTTTTTGTGCGCAAAAACAAACAAAAACAACGACTTTATTTCAACTATTCACTTCCTCCTCTATGGGCCGTTAACGTAGTGTGATCGCGTAAAGCTACGTCACACGCAGGCTCACTATTGGCTAATAACAGAAGCTTACGCTATTAGTAACCTGACTCAAGGGAGAGGGAGAAATAAACGAATAGTTGAAATAAAGTTGTTATTTTTGTTGTTTTTTGCTCGCAAAAAGTATTCTAGTCGTTTGATAAAGTTAAGATTGAGTCCCTGTAGTCACTTGGACTATTTTAACGATGTCTGTAATGACTTTTCGAGGCCAGCAAGTGTCATTCCGTGAAGAAGCCTATGGACTAGTGTGCCGGAGCGATCTTAATATCTTAAATATCTTAATTTGTGTTGCGAAGATGAACAAAGGTCTTACGGGGTTGGAACAACATGAGGGTGAGTAAATACTGACAGAATTTTCATTTTTGGGTCAACTAACCCTTTAAAGTAGGAATGAAAATCAAGTTTTTATTGTTGTTTATGTGTCCATGTGGTGTTGTTTTTAATACGCTTTAAGACGAACCATGTATAAATTCATAAGTCGACAGCATTGCTGAGTATTTAAATCTGCAGTGAACCAAAGACAGTCTTAAAAACACACAGTTTGAAATCGTTGTCTCAAGTCAAACAGTTGAGAAAGAAAACGCACAAGTATATTAAATCTCTGCAGTCAGTCTTAAAGGACTAGTTCAGTATTTTACACTTAAAGCTGTTTTAAGATCGTTTCTGAACAAATAGAACGGTTAAGATTGAAATTTGTACACATGCTGCTGACCCGAGAATTTTCAGGGGTCTGTGGTTGGATGGGGGAGCAGCAGATTTCAATCTTAACCTTTATATATGTATACTGTTTCATCAGAAACGATCTCAAAACAGCGCTTTTAGTGTAAAATACCGAACTTGTCCCAGCCTAATAAACCTGCTGTCGTTATTAATCTTAATCAAACAACAAGGGGGAAAATCTCTCACAGCTCTCTCATTTTTGTAATTTTAATAAGAATAAATGTATAATTATTTTACACATTGAAGACTAAGCAGTGTTTTTATACATTTGATGACTTTATACAATTTATGTAGGAGCCTATTTGTTCTATTGTAGTTTGTTTTCCTGTATACTTGTAATCCATTTCTTTGTTCTTTCTTTATCACGGTTTACTTGTCTTCAGTAAGCTTGCTTTATTAATACTTAGGCTAATAGTTTTTGTGATATTTAGAATGGTGATAAGAATTATGATATTTCAATGTGTAACAGGTGTTATATTTATTAAATTCACTCAAAATCTCTCCTTTTGTTGTAATTTCTTTCATTATTTTTTTTGTTTTGGAATTTATTCTTTTGATTTTGATCACTATTAAATTAGATGTCTTATTTCTATGGTTACGAGGTCATTTTGCAGTATTGTTAAATAAGGCGCGTGGTTCCTTTAAGGCGCAGCTTCCGGTTCCGGTAGTTCGCGACTTCGCGGTAAATGCGACTGAAGAGAGGTGGGTTGTTGTAATGCTCAGTCTAAAAAGTTTGATATGAGTTTTGTTTATTGTAATATAACATGTATTTTTGTTCTAAAATGCACTTAAACCTTATTGAAACATGCATGAAGTGTGTTTGAAAGATGTGATGAGTTATAACATGTATTTTTGAAGAATTCATTAAGAATGAGTGTGCAAGCCCTGTTGACTAAAATAATGCCTTTCACTGACAGGCTGAACTGTGAAAGAAGGCCACAGACTCGAGCTTGTTCTGATTACTAATTTCATTCATGCAGGTATGTTTTCTTTCATTCTTCTGTTAATATTGTTTTGAATTTGTAAAATGTTTTTTTTATGAAAGCTCAAATCAGTCCTCATCATGATGAAACGCCAACAAATGAACACACTGATGCACAACTGAACTGTTCTTTTCATGGACAAGAAAGGTTGTGTGTGATCCGTCCACTTTGTAAAGCCTGTGCTGCTCTGTTTGGAAACTTTTTACGTGAAGCGTCTGCAGACATGCATATTTTACATTGAAAATAACATTCAAAGACTGTCAGCAAAGATTTCCATTTTTATGACACCCAAGCCGTGTCTAGCTAATGCTAACAGATGAACTTTCCCTGACAACTAATGACCCTTCAGCAGCCAAATGCAAAATATAGTGAAAAGAAGCCCAACTAATGACATGTTTGGTTAAATGACCATCTAGTGTTTTAAATATTTTTCTGAGGAAACATTTCCTTTTGTCATTTTCCAAACAAAATGGGAATGTTTCTTTTGAATCCTCTCTGAAACAAGTATTAACATAAAAAGAAATGTAAGTGAACATCTTAACATCCAGCTAAAATGTTTCAGAATTCCTTTCCACGACTGATGTTTAATGACATTTGACATGTGAGAGAACCATATGCCAGAACGTTAGCCAAACGTCTGAGAACGTACCTTTTTAGAAGTTTAGTTCACCAAAAATGTTAAATTATCCCATAATTTACTCACCTTCAAGCTACCCTAGGTCTATATGACTTCCTTCTTTTCAGCCAAACACAATCAGAGTTATATTATAAAAATATTTCCTGGCTCTTCCAAGCTTTATAATAGTAGTGTACGGTACCTGAGATTTTGACATCCTTCATGAAATGGATATATAAAAATTCCAGCGAAAGAGTGACCTCTAAACCGACACATGACGCACTGACAAACAAGTAACCAAAGAGATTAGAGCAAAACTAAACACAGTCCAGTCCAAAATTGTCATGCCCTTCACTCGCTAACTTCCCTCCGTCTCGTTTACTCGAATGTACGTCATTGCTTACATTTATTGAGTGCCCACTACTAGCGGAAACTGCAATGGGCTGAACTGAAAGCCCTTGATCATGTGGAATCAGCTATGGAGTTGATTTATTATTTACATTTGTTTTCATTTACATTTAGTCATTTAGCAGACGCTCTTATCCAAAGTAACTTACATCTGAAGAATAAACCAAACAAGTCATCGTGAAGAGGAAATAACAAAACAAGAAGTGCTCAAATTACAAAGTTCAAACATTGCTCAGAGTAGAATAAATCAGGCAAGTGAGGATTTAAAGATTTTTTTATATGAGTTTTTAGTTGTCTTTTGAATGCTGTCAGGGATTCTGCATTGAATCCGGATGATGATGGGCAGATCACTCCACCAGCATGGAGCCGTGAATGAGAATGTTTGGAGAGTGATTTCATGGTACCACGAGCTGTCGCTCATTGATTGATCGTACGCTTCTGGTAGAGATGTAGACTAGGGCTGCAACTAACGACTATTTTAATAGTCGACTAGTCACCGACTATTGAAACGATTAGTCGACTAATCGGATAATTATTACATTTTTCTAAAATTTAGCATGAATTGCTTTAATTCTGTGGAAAATGATAGTAAACACAAGAAGAAGGGGGTACTTCAATAAAAAATGCATATTTTATTGAACTTTGCTGCTGATAGGCCGATTCATACTAAAAGTAAATAAAAAATGCCCTGTCTAAAACCAATTAGGCAGAGTGCTTGGTCAGTATAGACATAATTATATGAAGAGTATGGTTCCAAAACGCTATAAATCCATTTTGATGAATTTGAGTAAAACTGTGTTTTCTTTAGCAAGAAAATGGGAAGATGAAAACCACTATTTTCAGTTTCAAATTGTCACATAGCATTTGTAGGTTATAATATCAATAAAAAATTAAATCCATGTTTTGATTTTCAAAGATTTATTATAAAAACAGATTATTTTTTCCCAAAATGCAATAAATCCATTAACTTATTTTTTTCAAAATGCAATTAATCAAAAAACTTTTATACACATTGAATTTCTTGTGTAATCCTATAAATCCATTGCTTTAATATAACAATATTCTGTAACACTTTAAGGGTACAGGTCATGAATTATCATGAATTCACGGATAAAATGAATCATGCATGAATTATGCATTCATTCATTCATTCATTATTTTCATCAGGAACTAACAACATTTTTTTTAACAGTTCAAAGTTTTTCATTCATGACTTCATGGATGAACAACACCTTAATTAAAACATTAACTAAGATGAGCACATCACCATGAATTATGATTTATTAAGCATGATCTAATGTTACTTCTGCATATCGCTGTTCTCAACCTAGGGATGTCGCCGCTGAGCTTTTTTTGACGGCGATCAGCTGTAAAATGGCTTGGTCCTGCTCGGTTTTCGTTGACTTTGAATAAAACAACTGAAAGTTTTTCAAAAGATCCCTGGGGTCAGTGTGCCAGCGTGACAGAAGTTTGATGCTGTCGCGTGAGAACAAGCAACAGCCGGCATTTCCGTTACTGTTTACATTGCGTGAATGGTGCGTTGTGATCGGTTAAGCGGATATGTTGCATTTTGCAGAAAAGGGAGACTTGCGTTTGTCGCGGTTTGGAAAGAAAGTTCGCCTTATAGTGCGTAAAATAAGGTAAATCTTACCGAAGCGAGTCAAACTCCGTTTTATTCAACTGTCCGACGTGCTTTCTCTTTAAATGTTCGTGCATCACCGAGGTGCTGCCGTGATAGCAAGGACTGCTTTGCATGATACAGGTAATCTTTTTATTCACCGTATCCAGGCTAAAATGCTCTCAAACTTTAGATGTTTTGGTATGTGCAGCTGCTGCGTTGGACACTGCCATTTCTGTATGTTATCGCTCAGCAGAGAAGCGAATGTGCTCGGTCGGAAAAAAAAACAAAAACATGTCTGGCGACAATTCGACAATGAAATTCATTGTCGACTATTTCTATTATCGATTTTTATCGACAACGTCGACGAATCGTTGCAGCCCTAATGTAGACTCGTAGGAGCGAGTGAAAGTAAGAGGGAGCTGAGCCAGTGGTTGATCTGTAAGCAAGGGTCAACGCCTTGAACTTGATGCGAGTGTCAGCCAGTGCAGAGAGATGAACAGAGGAGTGACCTGGGCCCTTTTGGGCTCGTTGAAGACCAGACGAGCTGCAGCGTTCTGGATCATTTGTAGAGGTTTAGTTGCACATGATGGACGTCCAGCCAGAAGAGCATTGCAGTAATCAAGCCTAGAGATAACCAGGTTCTGGACGAGAAGTTGTGTTGCATGCTCAGTTAGGAAAGGCCCAGTCTTCCTGATGTTGTGCATTGCAAACCTGCATGATGTGCAGGTAATGTTTGTGCTTGATGTGCTTTGTAATGTGGTCTGAGAAGGTCATCAAAAGATGACTCCAAGATTTCTGACTGACCTTGATGGGACGATTGAGCAAGAATCGAGCAATGGAAAGACAACCCATGTGCCTGTGATGGGTCCCAGTGATGTGGTGTAAATGGAGAAGAGGAGCGGTCCAAGCACTGAACCCTGGGGAACTCCTGTGGTCATTTGATGTACTTTGTTTCATTAAATTACCAGCAAGCGTACTTCGGAAACACTGAAAATGAATGGGGTTTAGTGCTGGAACTGTAAGTGTTGGGAACTATTGGCTGCTCCACGGCACGTGTTACTTTCGCATTTCCAAAGTTCCCATGGCGGTCTATGGGAGTGTCGTAACTCTGTTTTTCAACGGCCCTAGTTACAGTGCCAGGGATGGGTTTTTTCTTAACCAGTCTGCCCCTGCAAATATACCTTATTCATCATGTTATCTTATTACCCACCCCAGCCCCTGATGTTTCGGGTTCAGCCACTGACGTTTTTAAAACCTAGTAACGCCCCTGATTACACAGCTTATTTCTATTGATAATTCAAAAGCGTATGGGAAAATCCTATTGTGTTTTTTGAGGAAACCAGTGTGATGTGAACTGCGAGTGACATCATCCTTGCACCATTGTATGAGCAAATGAGTCCTCTGCTGCCATCTACTGGTCATTTCACGATGTCATTTTCATTTTAACCTCCTGAGAGTTTGCCTGGTGTGCATTTTATAATTGTTCTTGCTATATGGGATAAGTAGGACCTAATAAGTATAAAAACTAAAATTTGTCCTTGTACAGGAAGTAGTTTTTGCATAAAAGGATGTCCATATGCGAGGACAGTGGGTCTATCTTAACCTCCTGAGACCTGAGTTTTGGTTTGGCATGTATTTTAGATTTCTTCCAGCTTTTTGGGGGTTAGGAGGGACCGATAAATACAATAACCAGATATTCTCTTTGAACATGAAGCACTTTTTGAAAAATAGAAATACAAAATTTGTGGGGAAAAAAAAGACACATTTTTTCCATGACTATATATTTTATTTTTGTCCTTGCATTCCTTCTTGTGGTGCTCGGTGGAAAAACATTTTTTTCAAGATGTTTCAACATCTCTCAACATATATGTTTTTTTTTTGGCTTCACATTCTTTGGTACCCAGTGACACACCTTTGTGAAAGGATCATTATGCAGCTCATTATGCGTGTAATTGTCTTCTCAGGTGTGAATCAGGGCAATATTCAAGATCCTTGCAATCAACTCCCCCTTGCCTCTGTGAATTGAGTGAATTGAAGAATGTGTTGATCTCCAGAGTGTTAATTTTCTTTAACCACAAGGACCTGTAAATAAAACATTTGCTTATTACATCTCTTGCCAATTGAACATTCCTATTTGTGCAACTTATTTTATAAGTCAATTAGACTCACGTTTAGCATCGTTCCGCTGGATGACCAGTTGAGGAGTTTGAGTCCATCGCAGTGTCACATCTGTGAGTCCTCTATCAGCAAGAGCAGATCCCAACTGAAAATAACATTCGTAATAAAATTATTAGACCAGTGGCCAATTTCATACACCGTTTGAACTAGTCTTACAACTCAGTTCTCTCATTTCTTCTTCAAGACTGGTCAGAACATCTTAAAGTCAGCCTCAGAATGTGATGATAATGCTCAAATCTCAAAGAAATGCCTCAAACAAACTTTAATTGCCATAATACCAGTAGCTCTTTAAGGTTTTTTTTTTTTTTTGAACTATGTTTTTATTGAACTTTTCTTATACAGAGAGAAAAAAACAAAAACAAACCAAAAAAAAACAAAAGACAAAAAAAAAAAAAAAAAAAAAAAAAAAACACAAGCCCTTGACAGCACTTCAAAGAATACAACGCATACCAGTACATTATCTGTATTATTCACAAATTAACATATATCAAGTCTATTTATTTCCAGCAAGTTTTTAATTATTACCCACTTCTGTCGGAAAATGTCAGATTTAAACTGCAAATCCGCAGTCATCTTCTCAAATATGTATATCTGTTTCAGTCTATGTGTCCATTCTGTCACAGTGGGTACATGCACCTTCATCCAGTTCACAGTGATTATTTTCCTAGCTGCCATTAACAATATATGCAATGCAAATAAGTGGGATTCACTGAACAGATCTGGGGGGAAGCCATCTAGCAAGAAGAAATCTGGGCGCATTGGAATATCTCTTTCTAAAACTTTATCAATTTCCGTCTTAACCCCCTGCCAGTAAACTTGTAATTTGGGGCATTCCCAGAATATATGCACATAGTCCCCCACCATCCCACAATCTCTCCAGCATTGTGATAATGGCGAAGTACTGTCATATTTGGCAACCACCAGTGGAACTCTAAAGAATCTCATTTTCATTTTCCAGTCAAATTCCTTCCACATTTGACTGCTAATACCCTTATGACAGCCAGCACATATATTTGTCCACATCTCATCCTCTATTACAGTATTTAACTCTAGTTCCCAATTTGTTTTTATATGAAACGTGTCATCAGATTGATCCTGCATTAACTTCCCATAAATATGAGCTATATGATTTTTAGTGGGTAAATCATGTTCGATGATATTGATAAAATATTTTTCAACATTTGTTGGAGATCTTTTAATTATGTCCCAGTGCTTATGAGTTGTGATATAATGTCGTAACTGTAGATATCTAAAGAGATCATTAGATCTCAATGTAAACTTATTACATAACTGGGAAAAAGATCTTATGGTTTCTCCATCAAAAATTTGATTAATTATCTTTAGGCCACTCTCTTCCCATCTATTAAAGGCACTATCACATATAGAAGGAAGGAAATCTGGGTTGCCTTTAATAGGTATTGCACGTGATAAAGTTATTACTCCTCTAAGCTTTTTTTGTATTGTGGACCAAACTTTGACAGTATGCTGAGTCCATATATTCATTTTCTTCACTCTTTTCTGTGCTTGCAAATCCATGAATGGTAGAACTGTCAAAGAGACTCCAGGAAGTGAATTCTGTTCAATATTAACCCATTCTGCCTCTTTATCGATGCCAAGCCAAGCAGCCATAGCCCTAAGCTGAGCAGCCCAATAATAGTATCTAAGATTAGGAAGGTTCAAACCTCCTCTGTCTTTATTTGACATAAGTATTTTAAGTCTTATTCTTGGTCTTTTATTTTGCCAGATATATTTTGAAATACATTTTTCTAGTTTGTTAAACGCTGAGACTGGAACCAAAACAGGAAGAGATTGAAATAAGAAGAGAAGCCTCGGCAGTATATTCATTTTCACTGTTTCAATCCTTCCAAACATGGAAAGAGGTAGTATCTCCCATCTCGCTAAATCTTTTTTTATAATCTCAAAAAGCTGTGTGTAGTTAGCCGAATATAAATGTGATACCATGGGTGTAAGAGTAACGCCCAGGTATTTGAAACCCTTACTAGACCATCGAAAAGATACTTCATTATCTAATTGACTTGGCCAACGTCCTGAAATCATCATTGCCTCAGATTTCTCCGCATTTACCTTATATCCAGAAACTAAGCCATAGTCTCTAAGGCAATCTAAAAGGGCCGGGATAGATAAAACAGGGTTTTCAATAAATAATAGTACGTCATCAGCGTATAATGATATTTTATGACATTTCCCTCCTTTATCTGTTATCCCCTGTATTCTGGGGTTGCTCCTTATTAACTCCGCTAGTGGCTCAATACTAAGAGCAAATAAGACTGGAGACATTGCATCTCCCTGACGAGTTCCCCTACCTAAATTAAAAAACTCTGAGCAGTGACCATTAACTCGAACTCTTGATTTAGGATTTTTATAAAAAATCTTTACCCACTTAACAAAAGTGTCATGAAAGCCCATACAATTAAGAGTCTGTTCCAGAAACACCCAGTCCACCCTATCAAATGCTTTTTCAGCATCTAAGCTGAGAAGCATTGAGGGTGTTTTACTATCTTTTCCAATTTGTTGTAAGTTTAAAGCTCTTCTTATGTTATTTGTTCCAAATCTTCTATTAATAAATCCAGTTTGATCCGGTTTAACCAATTTTTTAATATGCTTCTGAATTCTATTTGCTATTATTGAAGTTAAAATTTTCATATCCTGACATAGTAAGCTTATTGGTCTATAAGCCATACACTGTGTAGGGTCCTTTCCAGTTTTATGAATTACAGTAATTATTGCATCAGACCATGAATGCGGGGGGTCTTCATCCTGCAGCACATAGTTAAACAACTTACATAAATTAGGAGCCAATTCATTTACAAATGCCTTGTAAAATTCCCCGGGGAATCCGTCAACCCCTGGTGACTTATTGTTTTTTAAATGTGCAATAGTCTCCCTTATTTCTTCTTCTGTAATAGGGGATATCATCTCCTTTGCTACGTCTTCTGTTAGTTTATTTAATTTAATTGTTCGCAAAAATATTTTAACTTTTTCCTCCTTATTTATTAACTCCTGGCCTTCATATAATTTTTTATAATAATCTTCAAATGCATTAACTATATCGTTTGGTTGTGTTAGCATTGTTGAGGTATCTGGGTGTTTGATTTTTGCAACTACCCTACTTGCTTGAGCCTTACGTAATTGAAAGGCCAAAAGCCTACTAGCTTTATTACTCATCTCATAATATTTTCTGCTTACAAATCTGAGTGCCCCCTCTGCTTTATATGTAAGCAAATCATCCAATTTCTTTCTTTCCTGCCTTAAACATTCTAGAATTTTTATTTTACCTGTTTGTTTATGTTCAGTTTCCAGTTTCCTGATTTCATTCTCTATCTCATTTTGTTTGGCTAATCTCAATTTTTTATTCCTGGATGTTATTTCTATTATTTTACCTCTTGTCACTGCTTTGGCCCCCTCCCACAAAATAGATGGGGTAACCAGTCCATTATCATTAATATCAAAGTATTCAATCAATTGTTGTCTTATTTCTTCTTTCGCCTTACAATCATTTATTACTGAGACATTTAATCTCCAGTATTTAAATTGTTTTCCTTGTCCTAACTGAAATTTTAGCCTAACTGGAGCATGATCCGATATAGTTATGGGATCTATATAACAATCTTTGACATTATGCAAATCTGCTTTAGAAGTACAAAAGAAATCAATTCTAGAATAACTGCCATGCACATGTGACATAAAAGTAAAATCCTTCTCTTTAGGATGTAGGTGTCTCCAAATATCTATTAGACCTAATTCTCTCATTATTCCTAAAAGAGCTTTTGCTTTTTTTGACTGTGTTCCCCTTACTGCTGGTAACCTATCCGCATGACTATCTAATACACAGTTAAAGTCCCCACCAATTAAATACATTCCTTCACCTTTCTGTGCCAAAAGAGAGAAAACGTTCTTGAAAAATTGTGGGTAGTCCTCATTAGGTGCGTAAATATTAAGAATAGTAATTTTATTGCCTGCAATTGTTCCAACTACCATGACGTATCTTCCATCTTTATCTATGTATACTTGCTCCATATTAAAAAAAACAGACTTGGCAAACATTATTGCAACACCTCTTCTCTTCCCCTTGTTATATGAGGCACTGTACACTTGGTCTACCCATTCCCTTCTCAATTTTAAATGTTCCCCATCGGATAGATGAGTCTCTTGAAGCAATGCAATAGAGCAGTGCATTTTTTTAAGCTGGTTAAATATTTTCTTTCTTTTAATTGGGCTGCTCAGTCCTTTCACATTGTAACTGACACAAATTAAATTATCCATTGACATTGGTAAAAATGTTGTGTGCGCTAGTCACAATATATATTCCAGTAGTATATATATATATATAAAAAATATTAAAAAAACACTTTAAATTAGCTGTCAAGGGTAAATAATTAACGTTAACAAAAACAGGAACTATGTGCACGAACAAGACTTCCACACCTCCATTCAGCCAAGTTCTTGTCTCGTAGGCCAAATCCCGATGTAAGAAGGGCAGGGAGCTGTGACGCTGACTCCCTGGGGTATCAAAAGTGCACCAAGTGCGCGCAGCCATTTTTTTAAACACGGCCGCCTCCAAGAGTGTTTTCCACTCAGCAAAATGTCAGCAAGGCTCCGTCAATTTAGAATTAAAAAATAAAATCAATTATTATCCCGAGGATATCGAAGACAGAGAAAAAAAAAAAGAAAAGATTTTTGTTTTCTCACATTCTGAAGCAGAAATATCCAGTTCAAATATAGGCTACCTCCTTACATTCGAACGATTCAATCCTGCAAAAATGCTTGAAGGTCCGCGTCAGACAGCAGCGCTGTACTACTTGATCCCCGTCTACCTTTACTTTGCACTGACCATCCAGCCTTCGATATTTCTCTTACTTGTCGGTCTCGTTCATCCACTCGGACTTTAATTCCCATTTCCCGCAGGGATGGTGCAGCATCCATCAGGGTAGGGAAAGTTTTGACTCCCGCATCAAGGTAAATCTTTATCTGTGCTGGATAGATACACTGAGCTCGCACATTCTTCGTCTTGAGTTGTTTCATTACGTCTCGTACCTGCGCTCTCTTCCTCTGTAACTCAGGCGAGTAGTCATTGTCGAAGTAAATCCGTTTCGCGTTGTAAAGGATCTGTTTCTGTGACCAGGCTTTTCGTAGAATTGCGTCCTTAACAGCATAGTCCAAAAATCTCACTATTATCGATCTCGGGGGTGCGGCGGGGTCTTTTGGTTTAGCTGCAAGAGCCCTGTGTGCCCTTTCAATCTTTATATCCATGTCCTGAGGTAGCTGTAGAACTGTGTTGAGCAGACCCAAAACAAACTCCGCCGTGTTTTCTCCTTCGCTGCCCTCTGGAACTTGATATATTCTTAGGTTATTCCGGCGAAGTCTGTTCTGCAAGTCCTCGCATCTACCTGTGAGATCCGCCTCACGTTCCAGTAGATATCGTAGCGCTCTTTCGTGTCTCATCCCCGTCTCCTCTGCAGCGCTGATCCGTTTCTCCGTCTCGTCGATCCTACTCTCCAAACCATTTATTTGGCATTTTAAGTCCTCAACCGAGGTCTCCACTTTTGTCAGCGATATTTTTGTTTGTTTATGCCCCTCTTGATTCTCTTTTCTTAACGATTTCAGTTCTTCCATCACTTCAGTAAGGTCGGGAGCACGCGGGCTAGATTTAGCAGGCCTTGTACTAGGGCTAGGTGATCGTTTCTTGTCGTCTCTTTCTCTCGAGTTTTCATTTTTGGAGGTAGTCTTGTGTCTCGTTGCTGTACTCATTCTGAAAAACTCTGAATATATCTGAATTAGCTATGTAAATCGGGATTTATTGCATCAATTCGACGGAGCCTAACTTTCAAGCGTGTGCCATCTCTCTGACGCCACCGGAAGTCCAGCTCTTTAAGGTTGAACTGGTTTCTTTCTCTCACCTGTTTCAGGACATTTTCTCTCATTGAAGCGTCAGTCAAATCATTGCCGGAGTTAAACTGCATTTTCACAAATGATCTTTTTAAATCGGGACCTGAACAAAGATAAATTTATGGATGTAAATATATGAACTAGTTGACTGTGTTCATTAAAATTCCTCACTGTGTCTTGAAGACAAAAAAAATATGATGATGTTTCACCTTCTCCATAAACCTCCAGCTCACAGAGAGTGAGTGTCTTCATGTCTCCAGGAATGATCAGATTCACATAACGTCCCTCCATCCCGCCACATGAGTAGTTGTTGGACTCCCCTTCTGGAATATCAGGAATAACAGCACATCTACAGACAGAGAGACAAACCGATGAAGGAGATGAAGTGTGCATTTCTCTCACGTTCTTTCAACCTCAAGAGTCTCACATGGGATTGTTGTTGCCGTTGTTCTCCAAAGAGTTCCCGATGCGAATCTCCGCTCCGTTTATTTGTTCTGCACAGCAATCGTTTCTGTTTGTGACGACCACATTACTAACTGTGTAAATCAGACGCAGATCCAGCCTCCACCACGGGTTAGTCTGATTAAGGGTTGAGGAGCATCTGTTGTAAAACTGCTGGAGATCTTGATAACCATCAACGGCCTTTTCAGCAAACCCGTCCCCAGATGTTGACGACTGTGTAGCGGCGCCATCTACTGCCAGATTTCCTGGGAAAAGATTGAAGTTCTGACATGTCTTGACACTGATAGTTTGAACATGCACTTGTGTGAATGAGATTTGAGAGCAGGTTTATTGATGAACACCAATTTGAGGTGAATTGAGTCATTTCCGCACCAACTTTTTTGTACTTCATATGTTAACATTTTCCCCACTTCCTGTAGTTAGATTTAATCAAACTCTGTCCTTCCTCACAACAGGGACACATGCAGGTATCTGAATAATCTGACAGTAAAAGAGTCAGATAATTGGCAATAGAGTTGGAATTTCGTCGTTCTGGTTTGGGAGGATATGAATAAAATGTAACAATTATCAGTGTATGCCATGATATACTGAAAAGTGTTCTACAACAACGAATTACCTTCTAAATACCTATAGACTTCAACCTCACTAATAGTAAGAATCTTCTGAGTTCCAGGAATATGGAGAATCACGTAACGTCCCTCCATCCCGCCACATGAGAAATTGGCCGTGGCTCCAGATGGAATAGTGGAAATTACAGCACATCTACAGAGAGATAATCTGTTATCAGTTTCTGTTCATCTGCAGCCACATTCATCAAATCAGTCAAAGAATTCCTCACATGGTGTTGCTGTAAATATCCAGAAAGTTCCCGACGCGAATCACAGCCCCGTTTATCCTGGTATAATAAGTGGGGGTCACTCTGTTAGTGATGGTCACTCTGTTGACTCTGTATACTTTCCTCAGATCCACTCTCCACCACGGGTCGGTCTGTGTGTCAGTGTGGGCATAGGTTTCCAGTACACCATCGACTGCCTTTCCAGCATATTCGGTGTCGAACATGGATGATTGGGTGGATGTTTGTCTTAATGCTATGTTCTCTGAAAGAAAACCAGTAAAAAGACCGTCTTGTGTATTCTTGTTGAACATTTGGGATAGGAAAGTGGGTCTTTAAAAGTAATTAATTGAAATAAAATGCCAAAGTGTTTTTTTATCTGTTATCTTATTAACTAAACCTAAACCACTAAAAACATACATTGAAAAGAAATTAAATCCAAATGCCATACTAAAATTATGTCTGGAATATTACGGTTATGTCTGGCAGTTTAAACCAAAAAGATAGAATAAAGGTAAAAACTATTTGAAAACAAAGAAAGAGATGATTACCTTCTGCTCCATTCACCATTTCTTGAATCAATAAAAGCCCTGAGGGAAAAAAAATGATTTGAAAGAGTTCATAACAAGGTTCTGCAGCTCGTAAAACCCACACCCTCCTCCATCGGCTCGAGGTGAACCAAAAACAACTGATACCAGCTCTTAGTGATATGCGTCGGGTCCTCGCTATGATAACATGAACTTTCTCAAATGTTTACAGATTAAGCGGGAACCCAGTGCGCCTGAATCTTTCTCTATTGCTGTTCAAATACATGATAGAAAGTCTAAGGCCTTCAACAGCCGTACAGCAAACCCATCTAATCTGACGCCTATCACAAGCCAAACTAAGATTGCTGTAGGGACAAAAACTAAGACTATTAAGTTAGCACTTTCAATCTGGACAAGACCATCTTAAGCAACTATAGACTGATCTCAAATCAGTTTCAGTTTCAAAGGTTTCAATCAGCTAAACAAATTCTTAAGCTTGAATGGATACTTTTCAATTTGCTTTTCAATCACAGCACAGAGACGGCGCTCATAAAGATAAGAAACGATATTCGCTTAAATACGGATACATGAAAATTGTCAGTACTACTCGACCTCAGTGCTGCATTTGACACTGTCGATCACGACATACTTCTTGACAGGTTGGAAAACTGGGTGGGGCTTTCTGGGATAGTCCTAAAATGGCTCAGGTCATACTTAGAAGGGAGAGGTTATTATGTGAGTGTAGGAGACGATAAGTCTGAGACATCCATGACATGCAAAGTCCCTCAAGGCTCAATTCTTGAAATGTGCTATATAAAAAAACTTGCCTTGCAAATTGCGACTTTCTTGAGAAATCATTTGCATACACAAATAAGCACTTATTTCAAGATTTGAGGAAAATTGGGGTTGTAGCTTGTTGTCTATGTTATTGTAAAGGTGTATTTTGTGTTTTAATAAAGTTTAGCTCAAGTATATTGATCCGGGAATTTCAAGAAGCCTCGGATATTGCCAGCTTCACTGAACTCCTTGAGTTAAGCTCTGCATTTCTTTATATGAGTCCAAGTTCAAAACATTATGTATTAACATACGGAGCTCTGTGGAGGTTTTAGATAAACAAAGGATTTAAAAAATGTAAAAAATAATATATATATATATATATATATATATATATATATATATATATATATATATATATATCCCATTATATTTTTTGTCCAGCTCCACATTCCTTTAGTATTGGAAAGAAAATGTGCAGTAAATCAACAGCAGAAAGTGAGATGAGGTTGAAAACAGAATGAATTACTGAATGAAGGAAGATTACACTGTTCATATTAGTGTGAATCTAGTAAAATAGCAGATCATGAATGTTGTACTTTACCCAGTGAGATCCACAGGCACTTGAAGAGCTTCATCATGGTTGATCAAAGGCATCTGACTGTCTTTAGTGTGTGTGTCATATACGTTTTAAGGAGGATGAACTATTTGAATGTGAATCACGTGATCATCCTATCTCTCTCTCTCTTTCACACACACACACACACAACATAGAACTTAGTTTTGAGATGAAATTTAGTTAATCTAATGGTGAACGATTTGCAATTCTACATTTCAACATTTTCCTTTTTGCATGACAAATAATATTTGCATTAAAATGGACCTTTATGTTGAACTGAATAGGCTAATCTGAATGGCAGAAATGCACTGAAAGAAGAGTCCAAAATACATACAGACTAAAAACAACAGACATAATAAATTAAATTGATTTAATTTAATGGCTCGATGGATATAATGGCTATCAGGAGCAGGAGTACTTTAACCAATTTTTACAAAATTAAAATAAAATATAGGGTCTGATCAAAATAAATGTGGTGCGCGTGTATAGACTCACGACTTTTTAGCTAAAGTTTCCTATTCAAGTGCCACCTTGAGGCAGATTTTCACAAAATTTGGTACATATGTTCATTTACACACACAGGCTTCCCATTTTTGTAAAGGTGGGCCAATCAGATATGCTGTAATTAGCCGCTGCAGTTTGATTTGCTTCAAGTTCACATGTTTTTTTAAGCTTACAAGTCACATTAGAGGATATGTTAGGACGTCCACCAAAGAAGATGTATGCAAATGTTCAATTTCATGGATCATCCGGTTGCAGAGTTATTATGATTTTTTTAGTTGTAAAGCCCCCTAGTGGCAGAATTGTACAAAACTTGGTGTGTACATCGTCAGAATGTCCTGTTTTCGATGTGTGCCAAGTAGTTTCGCTAAGCTTGGACATTGTGTTCAACAGCTTTAGGTCAACCTGTAAAAGTTGATGGAGTTACCGGATGGACTGTGAAGCTGCTTTGATGCAATCTATATTGTGAAAAGCGACTTGACTCTAAACAAGGACGGACAAGGAACTGAAAGTTTGCAGACTAGAGTGATAGATGGCCAAAAGTTGCAAACTGTTGCTTATAGCAAAATGCGGAAAGACTCAAACCGTTTGGGTGGAGAAGATCTTAGTTGTAGATCTAGTGAGTGTATAATAATGCTTTATGAGACTTGTTTCCCTACATCTTCTCCTTTGACTATTACCTCATCCCTAATTCAGAATTTTCATGCAGGACACATTGCAAATCAGTTTTTGTAAGTTAAAACCACTAAAACCAAAGCAGAGATAGTCAAATGATGCAGGAGAGCTGGATAGTGAATAAGAGAAGAAGAGTTGATGCTACTCCATTTACAATTTAAATTGGGACCCAACCTACATGTCTTTGTATTTTCATCACATCATTTGTAAAAACTGTTAGATTATGAAACACATTTTGTTATCCACAACAATGTGAACTCAACATGCAACTTTATTTTGCATATTGGCCCTAACCCCATTCATAAAATTTCAAGTTCAAGTATATCTCAACTACCTTTATCACAAGTAAATATCTTGTATATGTTTTACGTTAAGTATGGTAAAGTTGTTAAGAATGGTGAAGTTAGCAATGGTTAGTTTTGGTAAATGATAAATGGCGAATATGGCAAGCATGTCAGAAGGCTGCCGTTTTGCATCCGTCGCTAGAGAAAGATAGTCAGTGTGATTGAAGTGGACATGGAAATCTGCGCTGATTCTGTTTGAATGTTATTTTCAATGTAAAACAAGGATCAACAGATGCGTCACCATCACCAAACCAAATCTTTCACAATGCACATACATGGGAAAAGACAGATCCAAGTGCAGTTATTTATTTGAGTAATCCGTACTCACAACCAGTCCAGGCAAAGGTCAAAAATCCTAATTAGCATCAATATGCTAATTATTTGAGAAGGACCTGTAAAGACGAATCCGGCGAAATGGCGTTGCGCCATTGCCTCCTATTATTTTAGTTGCAACTTGCGTCCACTGGAATATACAGCCCGCGATTTACGACTGTCACTAACGTTACAACGTTACCCCTTGTATAATGTCGAGTGGGAAAACAATTTCCGTTATAAATTGTTTCAATGGTGGCAGTAAAATTTCAATTTTGATGAGAAAACATTGTGAATACCCCGGGTCTGGTGCCGTACGGTTTACACAGATTTCCTGGGCGAGTACAAGACGCGGACATTTGCGTTTAATAACAATTATTTAATGACATAAGTAAAAAAATATAATAAATATGTGATATAGTGATCAGCAAAATCTCCTCTCTTGCTATTTTTTTCTATTCAGTTAACATGCTATGGTCATTAAATGGCTTTCCTGACAATGGCGCCGCCAGGGGGTGGCCAGGGGTGGCCATGGCCACCCCTGGCCGACTCCTGGCCACCCCATTGGCCACCCCAATGGCCAGTATTAATTTTTGTAGCATCAGTTATGCATTTTATAAATAAGTCAAAAATATTCTTAAGTAAAAGAAGACGGGGAATTATGTGTCGTGGCGTGCTTTTTAAGTGCCGAATGGTATACTGTTACAGCAGCTTTTTGATGTGTTTTTGCCACGTTTTGACAGGCAGGGATGCAAACAGCGCGCTTTTCGGCGCCTCCCGCTTTTTCACGTCAGTTTGTGATAAAGTCATCTGAAGTCATTCCATAGCTTAATATGAGGGACAGAAGTATATGTACGTCATTAAAGTATACGAAAAAGAAATTCGTTTTCCCTCCTCTGCGGCTGTCAATCATTCTCCATTCATATTCAAACAGCACGCGCGCCTCTTTGATGCACGGTAAAACTCTCTCCAATATGATATATTCACATAATAGGCTAATGCATGATCTGTAGATAAAAGGCTGTAGGCCTATGTTCGCATAAAATTGTTTTATTTGCTTGGAGTTTGTTGCTGTTTTTAAACGACTCACTACCGTGTGCTTGTTAGATCACATGGACTAAATCGGCATCAAACGCACAATAACTGAAAATAATAACTTAAAAATTATAAAATTCATCACAATCAGGCTATGTAAGTATCTTGAAATTTGCCATGGGGCAAGGGCCCTTATATATATATATATATATATATATATATATATATATATATATATATAAAATATATATTAGCAGGGCCCTACTTAATATCATTAGTAACATTAAATATTACACAATAAACCAAAGTATATCAGTAGGGGTTTCCTTAAGTCTTTCTGATAGTTTTCTGCAGGCTGGTTTACTACAGCAGTAGAATACAATTCTGAAAATTATGATTTATAGTTTTGGTGTGCCACCCCAAGATTTTAACTGGCCCCATCTGGCCACCCCTATGAAAAATTTCTGGAGGCGCCACTGTTTCCTGAGCTAAATGTAACGTTATGTGACGTAATTGTTCTCCTGCTGTTATATTGACTTCTTTCCATGGTTTAAAAACACTGATCGGTCGATATTATGTATACTTTCTAGCTGTAACGTTACCTTACCCTTGCCCGTTGCAATGTAAAAATGAGATAAATAATGGACACAAATGAAAAACATGAATTTGTTTATTTGATTTCATTTATTTATCTATTTATTTATTGTTGCCAAATGGACAGATCTTTTTATAGTTTCCTCGTTAGCAAACGTTAGCCTAGCTAGCTTGCCAAGCTTTCATAACTAATCTGTAAGATCGTTTGTACCTTCATCTGTGACTGGAGGCCAATGTCCAACATCATCAACCCAACAAGTCATTCTGCCTTGCTGTGGCTGTCATCGAGGGTGCGTTCGCGTTATCACCGAGGTTTGTTTACATACGGTGCATATGTATGCCGGTGTAACAGCCCAGTAATGGCGTCGCCACAAGATGGCAGCCTACACAGAACGCTCGTCGGATTCGTCTATATACACAGACACTAACAAGGTGACGAGGTGACGAGAGACAACTGTGTGCGATGAACAATGATTAACTGGAAATGTAGTACGAGTGAATGCAGTGAATGACACTGTGGGGAATGAAGACCTACCCAGGAAAACACAAATCAGACACAGTGACATAAACAGGAAGTGAAATAATTCCCTGAAAAGACTGTTGAGTTGTGCATCAGTGTGATCATCTAGGCTTGTCATCATGAGGATTGATTCGATCTTTGTGCTGTTCTCAGGTGAGTTTCACTGACTTTGGAAATTATCAGTTTGCCCCAAATGTACTTTGTTATTATTACTGTGGCAGACTTTCCTGTGGTCAGGAGTATTCAACAGATAATTATTATCGGAAAGGTGTTTAACTACACTGTAGGAGCCTGTAGATTTAGCCTGAAGTTGATAGGTAGAGACAGCAAAGCCAGTACTTGAAATTCTCTTAACTCTTAGCTTTTCTGTCAAAACATTGCTGTATTTTTATTTGAGACTTGCTCAACTTCTTTTTAGCGAGAGCTTGTGCCTCATATAATCTATGCTTGAATCCACTCACATGATCTGAAATATTGTTTAGAGGGTTTATAGTCCAGTCATTTTAAGCCAAAATGGGGGTCAACCTTGAACAAATTGCAACAGATGCAAACTCAACTGGTTTTGTATCCTCAATATGTCCTGAGTAAGGAAAAAAGCCCTGAAGAATCCCATTAGGGGAAAGACCCCAATATATCCCATTCATACGCATATTCATAGATTACATAGACCTTTAGATATCATCATGAAAATCACTGAGTTGATTACTTGCATCAAGACAAACAAAAATGTATTACAAGTTTTTTTTGCAATTGTTAGTTAACATGGATTGGACAAATGGTGCATTACTGTACTCTACTACTGTATGTGCTAATTTGCATAATTACCCAAACAGATCTAAACATTGGGTGTATAGCAGGTGAAAATGTTTTTTTTTAATCTTATCATAACAGTAAAAGATTTAATGTTAAGGCCTGAGTGGAACCCTGAATGGAATAGAAATAACACATCCACACTGTATTCTAGAACAGGGATGGGCAACTCCGGTCCTCGAGTGCCACTGTCCTGGAAAGTTTAGCTCCAATCCTGACAAAATGTAGTTTTTAGTAATCCTGAAAACATTGATTAGCTTTTTCAGGAGTGTTTCGTTAGAGATGGAGCTAAACTCTGCAGGACAGTGGCCCTCGAGGACCGGAGTTGCCCATCCCTGTTCTAGAAGAAGGTGATTTACATGGTCATTTAATGATGATTAATTAGGTAGGAGGCATGATACAGGTGAGGTTGTATAATAAAGTACATACCATAATCGTAAGCATGCTCATTTATAGATCAGTTAGTCTCTGATTAATGCGGCAAAGTCTGTATTAAAGTTTTACTTCATTTTCTTCCTGAAATCCACCTTGAAATCCGACCCCCTGTTGGGATCAGGATAAGCCTGTTTTTTTGGATCAAATTTATCCAAATCTCACTGACAAGTTTTGAACAACACAAACTGAAGGTTTAATCCGGATTAAAACTAGGATTGGATTCCCTAATCTAATCTGATTTCAGATTCCTTCTTTCCCTTTTGAACGACCCATTTTTCAAGATTTGATCCAATCCGATAACCAAAATCCAATCAGTTTACCTTTGAACAACTGGCCCTATTTTATTTATTTTTTTAGAAGTAGTAACAGGTACTCATGGTTATGGATAGAAACGTAGTGGAGTAAAGAGTACACTATTTCATGCACTTGAGTAAAGTCATGAGTACTCCCCAAAAATGATACTCGAGTAAAATACAGATCCCTCGAAATTGTTCTTAAGTACTGTACTCAAGTAAATATAGCTACTGTCCGGCTCTGGATCTAGAGTATGATTACGACAATGAGGTCCTAACACGTGTTGTCTAACTCCAATTGAGTTTATAATGTCTTTAAATGCCAATCCCAATCATCTTTTTCATTATCTACATGTATATTAAAGTCACCAACTATTAGTACTTTATCTGCAGCCAGGACTAACTCTGATAGAAAGTCAAATTCTTTGATACAGTCTATATGGTGGCCTGTATACAGTAGCCAGACGTATTCTCGAACTTGATTTTTTTTTTTTTTTTTTTTTTTTTTACATTAAGCACCAACATTTCAAAAGAAGTAACTTATAATGTACATTTATTTTGCAGTTTGTTTGTTTGAGTTCAGAACAAGACTCAACTAGCAATGCAAACACATTCAGTGTGACTATACCATCAGTGTCAGTTGTCAGGATGATTTATTGTTATACAAAACACACAAATTATTTGCATCTTTAGCAACCCAGCTGACAGAAACATCTTGCTAAGAACGGTCAGTTCCTGATTCCGCTGCAGGGCGTCTTAGAAACGTCATTCTTCTGACAACACGTTCTCTGAAAGACATTTGCTCCAGAAATCACTTTCCACGACACTTTGGCTTCTTCTGTCAGTCCTTTCTCTTTCAGTATCTGCTCTATCTGAAGAACACAGAGCATTATCACACAAGCCTCTTGGTAACTCTTCAATACATTTTCACTGTTTAGAATATTGAACTAACCTTTAATAAAATCTCTTTCTTCACTTCAGGATCATTCAAAATCAAATTTGGACTTGATTTCACCTCCAATCTCACGATCTGTCTCTTCATTTCTGTGTTAGAAACACACATGATGAAGTTCTCCAACCCGATCTCACGACCAAGTCGTACGAATTCGACGAATGATTAAAAAGTGGCTAATTCGTAACAATTCATACGACCTCATTTTGCTAAATCGTACATATTTTACGAATTGGCCAATTCGTACGAATGACCTAACCCTTACCCCGCCCCTAAACCTAACCGTCACGTGGGTTTAGACAAATCGTACAAATTCGTATGAGTGAGGTTGCACGAATTAGTACGAATTAAACATTTTTTACTCATTCGTCGAATTCGTACGAATTGGGCGTGAGATAGTGTTGAGTTCTCAGGTTAATAAAGAAGTGAAAATTAAACTTACAACACTTTACAGTAACGTCTCATTTGTTCAGAACAGTTAAATGTATTAGTTCATCTGAACTAGCGATGAAAATTACTTAGCATTTTTCATGTTCATTTCTAATATTTAAACCCGTTAACATGAGTTTCCTTTTCATTTTTGTGTTTCCTTATTCCTCGTTATTTTCCTCGTTATCATTGTGCCGTGACAGGCTGTCAGGTGTGTCGTGAAGGATTATCAAATACTGAAAACAATAAACAAAAATAAATGCTACAAATAAAAATATATCGTTCCTGTCAGGTGGAAGCCTTGTATCTCTATATTTGGTCATTTTTGTTTTGTTTTATTTTATTAAAAAAAAATCAATCCGATTTAAGTTAATATGCAAACAACTTACCATAGCATATAAATGCCTTTTTTTCCAGACACCCATAGTCGTTCCAGGACCCATCAGGAGCAGTGTACACACAGAACTGTTTTCCAGTGTAATTGTTTGGCTGTTTGCTAGCCCAAAATCTGAACCTGGATTCGCTCTGATCGGACCAGATCCAGGGAGAAGTCCCTGACGTCCGATAGAGCCCAATCCACATGTCTTCTGTAAAGTTGGAGAAAGTTTTCACCAGCTCAGCATATTCCACCTGGTCGTCAATGGTGGCGAGATCAGTGTGTTTCTGTCTGCAGTACGTCTGTGCAGCCGTCCAGTTCATTCTCTCGGGAATAACGTAAAATACACGGGAATTGACAGCGGAGCTCAGAGCTGTGGAGAGACATTAATCCGTCACACGGCATTTATGAATTCAGTCGATGGAAACAGATGAGAAAGAAAACACACAAGTATATTAGATCTGTGCAGTCACAGAAATCGCTCAAAATATGCTTTCCAAACAGGGTTCATCGTTGTTTTTTTGTCCAACTCCATTGACTTGACTTGACTCGGGCCTGAATTTCTTTTTGCCAAACAAAATTTATCTTGCCTAAATGTTTGCGGTCATTGCGGAATTTACACAACACAAGGCTTGATTTAATTTTCAGAAATTTTCAGAAGGGTTCACCTGACAAAAACAAATTGGGAATCCCTGCATAACCCATTATTGAATTTCTTGATAATCATATTCATACACGTGTATTCAATATCATAAACTCACCTGCCAACAGCACAAAGATCAAATCAGTCCTCATCATGATGAAACGCCAACAAATGAACACACTGATGCACAACTGAGCTGCTCTTTTCAGGGACAAGAAAGGTTGTGTGTGATCCGTCCACTTTGTAAAGCCTGTGCTGCTCTGTTTGGAAACTTTTTTCGTGAAGCGTCTGCAGACATGCATATTTTACATTGAAAATAACATTCAAAAGAGAGTTAGCAGAGATTTCCATTTTTATGACACCCAAGCCGTGTCTAGCTAATGCTAACAGATGAACTTTCCCTGACAACTAATGACTCCAGCTGCCAAATGCAAAATATAGTGAAAAGAAGCCCAACTAATGACATGTTTGGGTAAATGACCATCTAGTGTTTTAAATATTTTTCTGAGGAAACATTTCCTTTTGTCATTTTCCAAACAAAATGGGATTGTTTCTTGTGAATGTTCTCTGAAACAAGCATTAACATTAAAACAAATGTAAGTGAACAACTGAGATTTGAAGCCCAAAAAAGCGCATAAATCCTTCATAAAATGGATGTATAAAAATTCCAGTGAAAGAGTGACCTCTGAACCGACACATGACGTACTGACGAATGAGTAAGCAAAGAGAATAGAGCAAAACAAAATACAGGTCACGAATTAGCCTCCGTTCCAGTCCAAAATTGTAATGCCCTTCACTCGCTTCCCTCGGATGTACGTCCTTGCTTACGTTTTACGAGTGCCCACTACTAGCGGAAACTGCAATGGGCTGAACTGGAACGTCCTAAGCCCTTAACCATGTGGAATCAGCTATGGAGTTGATTTATTATTTACATTTGTTTTCCCTTTAATAATTTGTTTAATGCAGTAATGAGTTTACGCTACTCCTACATCATGCATTGGGTCAGAGGTCATCTACTCTCACCTGAGCTTACGCTACTCCTACATCCTACATCATGCGTAGTATCAGAGGTCATCTACTCTGCTTCGGTCATACAGGGACCGAGACAGTAGCCTGACTTCGTCATACTCATTTTCCTATCGGAAGATGAGTCTGAAACCCCTCCGTCTGGCTTTGATCATGAGGCGTGTCTTAACCGAACCAGGGAAAAAAAACAACTCTGCACTCAATTGGATAGTCGGTAAACCTACAACCAATCAGAGCAACGCAGTAAGTCAGCTACTTTGCATACAGTTGTCAAATACAGAACGTAGCCTAGCTTTACTTATTTTAGAAGTTAAATAACGAGTGTTGCTTCTTTTACTTACTCCTTCATGAATGCGACCAAAGGTGAAACCACAACGACCACAGGCTTTTCATTATGTCCCATCTTCTTAGCGACCGTCAGAGCCAGCTGATAAGTTACACTTTTCCCGAATCATGTGGGATGGCAAAAATATCTTTCCGATTGACAAATGCCTTGATTGCAGTTTTAATGCGCTGTCGATTTATTTCACAACAGACACGACAGCGGAATCTGTACATCTCAATTCTCCAGCTGAAGTCATCTCTGAGGGAAGACGGTAAGCGCTCTTTGATAACGTGATGATTACGTCCCTTCAGATCACCTGTCCATCATCGTATAAAGCCCGCCCGGGCAATTTGATTGGCCCGATGATTTCTGAACCGATCATAATTACCCCTCAATGGATCAAACGGACCGAACTTCCCGTCCAAAAAATGTTGTGGGTGGAGTTCAGGCTGGCATCCAGGCTACCGAAACAGCCCTTAGCGACGAAAACCACACTGTTCCTCCTGAATCCGAGGTTCCCCGGCCGTATTCTCCTCTCCAGTACCCTGGCATAGACTTTCCCAGGGAGGCTGAGAAGTGTGATCCCCCTGTAGTTGGAACACACCTTCCAGTCCCCCTTCTTAAAAAGAGAGACCACCACCCTGGTCTGCCTGCCCAGAGGCACTATCCCCGAACGCCACACAATGCTGCAGAGGCGTGTCAACCAAGACAGCCCCACAACATCCAGAGACTTGAGGTATTCAGGGCGGATGTCATCCGCCACCGAGGAGTTTCTTGAGTACCTCGGTGACCTCAGCTTGGGTGATGGACGAGTCCACCTCTGAGACCCCAGCCTCTGCTTCCTCAATGGAAGACGTGACGGCGGGATTGAGGAGGTCCTCGAAGTATTCCTTCCACCAAATGACATCCCCAGTTGAGGTCAACAGCTGCCCACCCCTACTGTAAACAGCATTGGTAGGACACTGTTTCCCTCTCCTGAGGTGCCGGACAATTTGCCAGACAATTCGAGGCCAGCCGATAGTCCTTCTCCATGGCCTCACCGAACTCCTCCGAGGCCCGAGTTTTTGCCTCCACAACCACCCGGGGCCCCAGTCCGCTTGGCCTGCCGGCCAGCTGCCTCGAGTGGTGTTCAGTTATTGGACTTCTGTGCTAGTTACAGTTTGTCCATAACGAAAACCAAGTTCAAGCATAAGGGTGTCCACCAGTGCACGTGGCACCAGGACACCCTAGGTCGTAGGTCGATGATCGACTTTGTGGTCGTTTCATCTGACCTGCGGCCGTATGTCTTGGATTTTAAATAACATTATTGAAAATAATACTAGACAGGCGACTTATCCCCGTTACTTCATTGATAATGCTACAAATGGAGGTGGTTAATGACTTTCTGCAAAGTGGGACCAAACTTAGCTAAACAAATCCCAGTTCCACAAACATTAGAAAGTGGATATAATAACTTGATAGAAAGTAATCTCAGTTCAATATTTCTGACAGCAGTTCATGAAAAAGAAATAGAAAAGTTTTCTGCCTCCACGACCACCCGGGCTGCAGTCCGCTTGGCCCGCCGGTACCCGTCAGCTGCCTCAGGAGCCCCGCAAGCCAACCAGGCGCGATAGGACTCCTTCTTCAGCTTGTGTCGTGAAGGATTATCAAATACTGAAAACAATAAACAAAAATAAATGCTACAAATAAAAATATATCGTTCCTGTCAGGTGGAAGCCTTGTATCTCTATATTTGGTCATTTTTGTTTTGTTTTATTTTATTAAAAAAAAATCAATCCGATTTAAGTTAATATGCAAACAACTTACCATAGCATATAAATGCCTTTTTTTCCAGACACCCATAGTCGTTCCAGGACCCATCAGGAGCAGTGTACACACAGAACTGTTTTCCAGTGTAATTGTTTGGCTGTTTGCTAGCCCAAAATCTGAACCTGGATTCGCTCTGATCGGACCAGATCCAGGGAGAAGTCCCTGACGTCCGATAGAGCCCAATCCACATGTCTTCTGTAAAGTTGGAGAAAGTTTTCACCAGCTCAGCATATTCCACCTGGTCGTCAATGGTGGCGAGATCAGTGTGTTTCTGTCTGCAGTACGTCTGTGCAGCCGTCCAGTTCATTCTCTCGGGAATAACGTAAAATACACGGGAATTGACAGCGGAGCTCAGAGCTGTGGAGAGACATTAATCCGTCACACGGCATTTATGAATTCAGTCGATGGAAACAGATGAGAAAGAAAACACACAAGTATATTAGATCTGTGCAGTCACAGAAATCGCTCAAAATATGCTTTCCAAACAGGGTTCATCGTTGTTTTTTTGTCCAACTCCATTGACTTGACTTGACTCGGGCCTGAATTTCTTTTTGCCAAACAAAATTTATCTTGCCTAAATGTTTGCGGTCATTGCGGAATTTACACAACACAAGGCTTGATTTAATTTTCAGAAATTTTCAGAAGGGTTCACCTGACAAAAACAAATTGGGAATCCCTGCATAACCCATTATTGAATTTCTTGATAATCATATTCATACACGTGTATTCAATATCATAAACTCACCTGCCAACAGCACAAAGATCAAATCAGTCCTCATCATGATGAAACGCCAACAAATGAACACACTGATGCACAACTGAGCTGCTCTTTTCAGGGACAAGAAAGGTTGTGTGTGATCCGTCCACTTTGTAAAGCCTGTGCTGCTCTGTTTGGAAACTTTTTTCGTGAAGCGTCTGCAGACATGCATATTTTACATTGAAAATAACATTCAAAAGAGAGTTAGCAGAGATTTCCATTTTTATGACACCCAAGCCGTGTCTAGCTAATGCTAACAGATGAACTTTCCCTGACAACTAATGACTCCAGCTGCCAAATGCAAAATATAGTGAAAAGAAGCCCAACTAATGACATGTTTGGGTAAATGACCATCTAGTGTTTTAAATATTTTTCTGAGGAAACATTTCCTTTTGTCATTTTCCAAACAAAATGGGATTGTTTCTTGTGAATGTTCTCTGAAACAAGCATTAACATTAAAACAAATGTAAGTGAACAACTGAGATTTGAAGCCCAAAAAAGCGCATAAATCCTTCATAAAATGGATGTATAAAAATTCCAGTGAAAGAGTGACCTCTGAACCGACACATGACGTACTGACGAATGAGTAAGCAAAGAGAATAGAGCAAAACAAAATACAGGTCACGAATTAGCCTCCGTTCCAGTCCAAAATTGTAATGCCCTTCACTCGCTTCCCTCGGATGTACGTCCTTGCTTACGTTTTACGAGTGCCCACTACTAGCGGAAACTGCAATGGGCTGAACTGGAACGTCCTAAGCCCTTAACCATGTGGAATCAGCTATGGAGTTGATTTATTATTTACATTTGTTTTCCCTTTAATAATTTGTTTAATGCAGTAATGAGTTTACGCTACTCCTACATCATGCATTGGGTCAGAGGTCATCTACTCTCACCTGAGCTTACGCTACTCCTACATCCTACATCATGCGTAGTATCAGAGGTCATCTACTCTGCTTCGGTCATACAGGGACCGAGACAGTAGCCTGACTTCGTCATACTCATTTTCCTATCGGAAGATGAGTCTGAAACCCCTCCGTCTGGCTTTGATCATGAGGCGTGTCTTAACCGAACCAGGGAAAAAAAACAACTCTGCACTCAATTGGATAGTCGGTAAACCTACAACCAATCAGAGCAACGCAGTAAGTCAGCTACTTTGCATACAGTTGTCAAATACAGAACGTAGCCTAGCTTTACTTATTTTAGAAGTTAAATAACGAGTGTTGCTTCTTTTACTTACTCCTTCATGAATGCGACCAAAGGTGAAACCACAACGACCACAGGCTTTTCATTATGTCCCATCTTCTTAGCGACCGTCAGAGCCAGCTGATAAGTTACACTTTTCCCGAATCATGTGGGATGGCAAAAATATCTTTCCGATTGACAAATGCCTTGATTGCAGTTTTAATGCGCTGTCGATTTATTTCACAACAGACACGACAGCGGAATCTGTACATCTCAATTCTCCAGCTGAAGTCATCTCTGAGGGAAGACGGTAAGCGCTCTTTGATAACGTGATGATTACGTCCCTTCAGATCACCTGTCCATCATCGTATAAAGCCCGCCCGGGCAATTTGATTGGCCCGATGATTTCTGAACCGATCATAATTACCCCTCAATGGATCAAACGGACCGAACTTCCCGTCCAAAAAATGTTGTGGGTGGAGTTCAGGCTGGCATCCAGGCTACCGAAACAGCCCTTAGCGACGAAAACCACACTGTTCCTCCTGAATCCGAGGTTCCCCGGCCGTATTCTCCTCTCCAGTACCCTGGCATAGACTTTCCCAGGGAGGCTGAGAAGTGTGATCCCCCTGTAGTTGGAACACACCTTCCAGTCCCCCTTCTTAAAAAGAGAGACCACCACCCTGGTCTGCCTGCCCAGAGGCACTATCCCCGAACGCCACACAATGCTGCAGAGGCGTGTCAACCAAGACAGCCCCACAACATCCAGAGACTTGAGGTATTCAGGGCGGATGTCATCCGCCACCGAGGAGTTTCTTGAGTACCTCGGTGACCTCAGCTTGGGTGATGGACGAGTCCACCTCTGAGACCCCAGCCTCTGCTTCCTCAATGGAAGACGTGACGGCGGGATTGAGGAGGTCCTCGAAGTATTCCTTCCACCAAATGACATCCCCAGTTGAGGTCAACAGCTGCCCACCCCTACTGTAAACAGCATTGGTAGGACACTGTTTCCCTCTCCTGAGGTGCCGGACAATTTGCCAGACAATTCGAGGCCAGCCGATAGTCCTTCTCCATGGCCTCACCGAACTCCTCCGAGGCCCGAGTTTTTGCCTCCACAACCACCCGGGGCCCCAGTCCGCTTGGCCTGCCGGCCAGCTGCCTCGAGTGGTGTTCAGTTATTGGACTTCTGTGCTAGTTACAGTTTGTCCATAACGAAAACCAAGTTCAAGCATAAGGGTGTCCACCAGTGCACGTGGCACCAGGACACCCTAGGTCGTAGGTCGATGATCGACTTTGTGGTCGTTTCATCTGACCTGCGGCCGTATGTCTTGGATTTTAAATAACATTATTGAAAATAATACTAGACAGGCGACTTATCCCCGTTACTTCATTGATAATGCTACAAATGGAGGTGGTTAATGACTTTCTGCAAAGTGGGACCAAACTTAGCTAAACAAATCCCAGTTCCACAAACATTAGAAAGTGGATATAATAACTTGATAGAAAGTAATCTCAGTTCAATATTTCTGACAGCAGTTCATGAAAAAGAAATAGAAAAGTTTTCTGCCTCCACGACCACCCGGGCTGCAGTCCGCTTGGCCCGCCGGTACCCGTCAGCTGCCTCAGGAGCCCCGCAAGCCAACCAGGCGCGATAGGACTCCTTCTTCAGCTTGACGGCATCCTTTACTTCCGGTGTCCACCACCGGGTTCGAGGGTTGCCGCCTTGACAGGCACCGGAGACCTATGGCCACAGCTCCGAGCAGCCGCTTCGACACTGGAGGTGGAGAACATGGTCCACTCGGACTCAATATCTCCAGCCTCCCTCGGGATCTGGTTGAGGCTCGGCCGGAGGTGGGGTTGAAGATCTCTCTGACAGGAGATTCCCAGCAGACCTTTACAGTACGCTCGGGTCTGCCGAGTCTGATAGTCAATTTATCAAATACGTCAATTACATCAAGTGGAGTAAATTTATCATAGAGATTATAGCAAGACTTTATTAAATCCAGAAACAACATCCATACCAATAACATGAAAGCTGAAACACAAATACCACAACCCTAAACAAAGGATTTCTGCATTTGCTCTGTAAACCACTAAAATGAGAGAGTATTGATACACATAAGTCAGATACCTGTAAAATTTCAAAATGAATAAATACCTGTAAAACAAATTTCTGCACTAAAATTAGGACATTAGGAATTAGGAATGTAATTTGTCATTAATGAAATAATATTTAAAACAACAGCCGAGTTGTTAATTTTACAGATATTGGGTCTCATTCATGAAACATTCGTAAATATACGAGTAAGTATGAGAGTGATTTGCGCGTAAATATTTTTCGTAAATGTCAGATGTGATGGTAAAATGTGTGTGTGTGTGTTAATGAATTCCAACCAGTTGTAAATGGGATGCGCGTGCACGTTCATTCTCAACTACCATAAATCCCACCCATTATATCCAACTGACATCTATATATAGGCATATAATAGCATGATATATAGATATATAGAAAGATTTCTCAGATGCAGAAATTGAAGTTTTATAATCAGAAGTTCATTCAAAACTAGGGTTGTGTATCGTTTGAATTTGAACGATTCTGATTCCGATTCCTTGTTTCGATTCCGATTCCCAACGATTCTCGATTCCAATTCTTTTAAGAGGCAGGGTCAAAAAGGTTTAGCTAAACTTGCTAACCAACGGTCTTTCTGAAGGAAATACTCCTCTCTAAAGGGAAATACTCTGCATGATTTTGCCGAGATTTTGATATTTTTAGAAAATTGAAGCCACACTTTGGACCGCCGACGTAAGCTACTCATGTTCGACTCGCGCGGTTATGCCAAAACTTCCGGTAGACGCTTCTTCATTGGTGTTGTTCAGCGGTTTCTTCTTCTGGTCGGCGGACTGTGAATATCAAAACTAGGAATCTAAATTTTAACTTTTGAACGATTCCGAGAAAAACGAAAAGTTAGTCCCGGTTCCACTCGATTCTCGATACCCAACCCTATTCAAAACGCCACATTTTATTTTCAAGCGTACATAGTGGCGTATCAGGTCCTATAAAAAAGGAAAAGGCATATTACAGATGCAGTTATTGGAGTTTCATCTGTCAATCGAACAGTCCCAGAAGTGAGAAGAAAATGGTTCGACATTAAGCTTGACAGCAAAAAAACAAATTATTTCACATCGGAAAAATCGTATTCAAACTGGAGAAGCACCGCCATCGATCACCAGATCTGCTACTGGCTCTCATAATAAAAGTAAAAAGATAAACCGTATGTAATTACTATATAAAATATTTTTTCAAAATGCTGTTTAAACATGTACCCGATTAAGGTGAATTAAACGCAACCTTATTAATGAGCAAAACGTTCGGATGTTAAGCGCACCATTCACGCGTGGCTTTGAGCAGGTGTAGATTTCTTTCGTACCGACTGACATTTGGAAAATACGAACATTTTAATGAATCCGAAAACTTACGCCAGAACCACTTTACACACAAATTCGTTCTGCTCGTGTTTCATGAATTAGACCCAATGTGTGTAATTTTAAGTTTTGAGTAGCCTACAACTTAAAAGAAAAGAAAATTACTGTAAAAATAATAATAATATTAATAATTTCCCGTAAAATTAGGAAGCGCAAGTCTGTTTAGGGGGGTCACTCTTCTGGTCCTTGGTTTGGAAGGCATTCCCATCGGATTGGGTTCTCCAGGAAAGTTTGGCTTCTCCTGACACTCCCTTCTCCTTCAGGATTTGCTCCACCTGAAGAACACAAACAGACTTTTGAACGATAATTCTGCGGTGGAATTACGGGTGGTAAGCAGAGCGAAACTCACCTGGGCTAAAATCGTCTTCATCACTTCCGGATCATTCGGATTTTGACTTGATTTCACCTCCAGTCTCACGATCTGTCTCTTCCGATCTGTGTGACGCACACACCGATGAGAAATTCAGTCATAAAGAACAACGTACAATGATTAATTCAGCAGATCTTCGTCAATCAAATGAATTTGTAAATAAAATTAGACATAAATGTGTATATATACATTTAATATTTAATCATTATTTTAAGAATTTTGAGCAGCAAATCTCATGATCATGATCTGATTTAAAGTTGTCCCCGCTGTGGATACATTCTCATTAAGTTATATAAACTTTATTTTTGAATGTTCTAAAAAAAAATGCTTGCTTATGCGAACTGTAAGGGAACATTCCATTTTAGAATTTTGCAAACATTATGGAAACGTTTCAAAAGGTTTAGAGAACATTCAGAAGTAGCAAAATTTAAAAAAATAAAAACATCAAAAGGTATTAGCTTAAACAATTAGAACTTGAATGAAATCTAAGCATGTGAAAGGCAAAACACATCAACTAAATATAATCATGTAGTAAGATCATATCTCACCAAAATAACATGCGAAGGGATTAGTGTATGTACACCCGCTGTCATACCAAAAACCCCTAAGAACTTTAGCGCAGGATTGAAAATCCGGTTTTCCAGGATACCAGTGAGTAAATGTGGAGTTACTCTGATCCGACCAGCCGAAGGGTCCAAGATATGTTGTGCGAAACAATCCAAACCACACATGTCCCATTCCCACAGTTTCCAGCAGCTGATCGTGATCCTCCTGGTCTTCGACGGTGGCCAGATCCGTGTAATACTGTCGGCAGTACTTCTGCGCATCTGTCCAGCTCATGGCCTTGGACACATAGACAAACTCATGAAGCCGAGAGAAGGTTACGTGTAACAGAGCTGAAGAGAGAAGAAAATCAGGTTTAACCCTCCTGTTACCCTCAAATCTGATACTTAGTAAAAAAATACATAGACATTTTTTGTAATTTTTTTACTTTGTAAAAAAAACAGACATTTTTTTACTTTTTAAAAATATGTAAAATAAAAATGTTTTTTTTTTACTTTGTAAAAAAAACAGACATTTTTTTTACTTTTTAAAAAAATTAAAAAAAAAATGTTTTTTTACTTTGTAAAAAAAACAGACATTTTTTTACTTTTTAAAAAAATGTAAAAAAATGTTTTTTTTTTACTTTGTAAAAAAACCCAGATATTTTTTACTTTTTAAAAAAATGTAAAAAAAAAATGTTTTTTTACTTTGTAAAAAAATTAATTTAAACCTCCATAATATTATTTTTTTTACAACAGTTTGTCTCGGTTAATTTATGTCTTTGTTGACTATAAGTAACCTTTTCAGTTGATATGCTCTATGCTAACCTTATATTGTTGGATGCTCTTGACCCAAATGCATTGCCTTGTCAATTCCAACCAAAGGCCTTGATGCTAAAGGCAACGGTATCTTTACAATGAAATAAGGGAATTAAAACAGAACTTGGTTTGTCCGCTCCCTCAGGCTGTAAACAACAGTGAATCTGAGGATGAAGTCATTCAGGGCAAAGCATTTTATAAAATGAAAGTATGAAAAAGTTTTGGAAGTTTATATTTACGGCAAATCAAATGTGCTATACTAAATATTTATTTTATATAACCAAATTAATTAATATAACATACATGTATTAATTCATATAAAAATCAAAGCCATATATATATATATATATATATATATATATATATATATGTAACCAAGTAGTGTTACAATTTTGAAGTTGATGTCACAAAAAAGAAAATTCACATGAGATTTTGTTTAGGCGCTGTACCAAAATTAGCCACCGGGTGTCGCACACATTCCATTGAATTTTGTTGGATGCATTCTCTTAACAAATGAATACATTTCTGATGATATGTGTTTTGTCAAGATTAGAAAAGATTTTGATTATAACGTAGTTGAGATACATTTTGTAATATGAAAACTGACACCGCCCAATAGGAGAGGAAACCGCTAAAAGAATTTAAAGTACCGTTTCCATGGTAACACAACGTCCGGTCTTCCCAGGATGAATTTTGGGTTTGTAAGCTTTCAAATGATACTTAATTTATGATGATTACTAAAATGTGAGACATGAAGAAATAGGCAATAGAAAAAGAACGCCAAGCGCCGCGCTATAGCGGAAACATGTTTTTTCAAAATCCCGTTCTAGAAAATCATAGCGATCGGCCGACTTTAGATGAACATAACTTTTGCTACCAACAAGCTGAGACAAAAATAAAACCAGATTTGGAAAGGGCTTGATACAAGCTTTCATATGACATCAATATCACGTATCATGTGTTGGGTTTTCCCAGATCGCATCACATATGATTGTGCTAACACTTTCAGAACATTATTGAAGATCCAAATAACATATAACGAACATTCTATAGAGGAACGATTGTTCAAAACTTTGCCAGAACGTTCCCTGTTTCGCTACTTGGATGAGAAAATCGTTTTAAATGAGAAACTAACCAGGGGTGTAAAGTCAAGGTTCAGAAAGTAAAAGTCGTCCTCAGTATTTTGTTCCAATAACCTGGATTTGCTAATTAGCAGTTTTTCAGCCAGGAGACAGAACTAATGACCTAATGAGCGAAATCAGCTGACTAAACATATCTCGGGACTTTTACTTTCTGACCCCTGAAATGAACACATTTACAAAAACCATAAACTAACCTGAGAAGAGCAGACACTGTAAGATGTTCCTCATGATGAGACACCTGTGAGAAAAACAAACACAGCGACTTATTATTATTATTATATTCAAGATGCGAGAGATTACTGACGTCTCTGTGAAAGCTAATCTTAGTGCCTCAGTGTTTAATTCAATGAGATCTTCATGTTATACTCTCCTTTCAAAGTGAACAAAGAGTTTAACTTACATCCAGAAAACACTTTCGAAGTCCAGCAGAACTGCTTGAGCGTTTCCTTTCCTCAAAACACGGAGAGCTTCCTCAAATGAGCGTGACCATCGCCACCAGCAGCAGACAGACTGAAGGACTTTTTAGTCTCGATTTGTAAGTTATCACATATGGCCTATGCAAAAACCCGTCGTTTCAGATGCAAAATCGTTTTGTATGAAGACAGACATTGATTTACATTTTGAATTTGCTAAAACAATTTAAATGGATTTGCAGAGTGCATAGCCACTAAAGGCATTTACAGAAAATAGCCACTAACTGCTTACAATAGGCCTCTCGACCATTAACTGAGTCTTGTCTGACATTTGCTGCATGTTACGGCCCATCTGAAAGATCAACCTGTTTAGGACCACGTTAAACCACGTCACCTCCAGATGGTGGCTTGCAGTTTACAACACCGATGAAATCCAATTACTCAATAGATGCAATGAAGACTGAGGGAAACACACCCAGAGGTCATTTTCTGTTGAATCAGCTGAACCATACACCGCCTAGTTTTGAAGGACGTAGCCGTGCCTGGGCTTGAGGATGACCTTGGACTCAAGGCGTGATGCGCTGGTAAATCGCCCACTCACTAGACTGAAGCTAAGGCTAGCCGAAGAGCGGTCCTGAGCACAAGTGGCCTTAGTTCTGCTCAAACAGGGGCCCTTGAGGGTCCTGAGGACTGTTGATAGGTGCCAGGAGGGTTTGGTGAGGGGGCGAGGCAGGTTGAGCCTTCAGGACGTTTACAACCAGGTCACTTCTACCCAGTGATTAGCTGGCCACAGGAGCGGGGAATGCTGCTATAGGTGACATAGACTTATGGCGCTTTTCCACTGCATGGTACGGTTACGTTCAGTTCGGTACGGCACACTTTGGTGCTTTTCCTCTGCATGGTACTGTACAGTTCGGTACGGCACACTTTGGCACTTTTCCACTGCATGGTACGGTTCGGTTTGGTACGGCACACTTTGGCGCTTTTCCACTGCATTATACGGTTCGGTTCGGTACGGTACACTTTGGCACTTTTCCACTGCATTATACGGTTCGGTTCGGTACGGCACACTTTGGCGCTTTTCCACTGCATTATACGGTACGGTTCGGTTCGGTATGGCAGACTTTGCCGCTTTTCCACTGCATGGTACGGTTCGGTTCGGTACGGCACACTTTGGCACTTTTCCACTGCATTATACGGTACGGTTCGGTACGGCACACTTTGGCGCTTTTCCACTGCATTATACGGTACGGTTCGGTACGGCACACTTTGGCACTTTTCCACTGCATGGCACGGTACGGTTCAGTTCGGTACGGCACACTTTGGCGCTTTTCCACTGCATGATACGGTACGGTTCAGTTCGGTACGGCAGACTTTGCCGCTTTTCCTCTGCATGGTACGGTTCGGTTCGGTACGGCAGACTTTGGCACTTTTCCACTGCATGGCACGGTACGGTTCAGTTCGGTACGGCAGACTTTGGCGCTTTTCCTCTGCATGGTACGGTTCGGTTCGGTACGGCAGACTTTGGCACTTTTCCACTGCATGGCACGGTACGGTTCAGTTCGGTACGGCAGACTTTGGCGCTTTTCCACTGCATGGCACGGTACGGTTCGGTTCGGTACGGCAGACTTTGCCGCTTTTCCTCTGCATGGTACGGTTCGGTTCGGTACGGCACACTTTGGCACTTTTCCACTGCATTATACGGTACGGTTCGGTTCGGTACGGCACACTTTGGCGCTTTTCCACTGCATTATACGGTACGGTTCAGTACGGCACACTTCGGCACTTTTCCACTGCATGGCACGGTTCGGTTCGGTACGGCACACTTTGGCGCTTTTCCACTGCATGATACGGTACGGTTCAGTTCGGTACGGCAGACTTTGGCGCTTTTCCACTGCATGGTACGGTTCGGTTCGGTACTGCACACTTTGGCGCTTTTCCACTGCATGGCATGGTACGGTTCGGTTCGGTACGGCAGACTTTGCCGCTTTTCCTCTGCATGGTACGGTTCGGTTTGGTACGGCACACTTTGGTGCTTTTCCACTGCATGGTACGGTTCGGTTCGGTACGGCACACTTTGGCGCTTTTCCACTGAATGGTACGGTATGGTTCAGTTCGGTACGGCAGACTTTGCCGCTTTTCCTCTGCATGGTACGGTTCGGTTCGGTACGGCACACTTTGGCGCTTTTCCACTGAATGGTACGGTATGGTTCAGTTCGGTACGGCAGACTTTGCCGCTTTTCCTCTGCATGGTACGGTTCGGTTCGGTACGGCACACTTTGGCGCTTTTCCACTGAATGGTACGGTATGGTTCAGTTCGGTACGGCAGACTTTGCCACTTTTCCTCTGCATGGTACGGTTCGGTTCGGTATGGCACACTTTGGCCCTTTTCCACTGAATGGTACGGTACGGTTTGGTACGGCACACTTTGGCGCTTTTCCACTGTATGGTACGGTTCGGTTCGGTATGGCACACTTTGGCGCTTTTCCACTGCATGGTACGGTACGGTTTGGTACGGCACACTTTGGTGCTTTTCCACTGAATGGTACGGTTCAGTTTGGTACAGCAGACTTTGGCGCTTTTCCTCTGCATGGTACGGTACGGTTCGGTACGGCACACTTTGGCGCTTTTCCACTGAATGGTACGGTACGGTTCAGTTCGGTACGGCAGACTTTGGCGCTTTTCCTCTGCATGGTACGGTTCAGTTCGGTACGGCAGACTTTGGCGCTTTTCCTCTGCATGGTACGTACGGCACACTTTGGCACTTTTCCACTGAATGGTACGGTACGGTTTGCTACGGCACACTTTGGTGCTTTTCCACTGTATGGTTCAGTTAGGTACGGCACACTTTGGCACTTTTCCACTGAATGGTATGGTACGGTACGGCACACTTTGGCGCTTTTCCACTGCATGGTACGGTACGGTTTGGTACGGCACACTTTGGTGCTTTTCCACTGAATGGTACGGTTCAGTTTGGTACCTGTGTAATGTGCCGTATTTGAATGTGTACAAAGAGATTTGAGATGTACAGTTCATAGGTAAATAATCAGTGAATAACAATTTTAATCAAATAAATGCCTTCAGAAGGCTGACCATAAAGCACACGAGCTATAAAAACTACTTTTGTGGTGCTTTTCATTTTTGAAGCTCAGACTATATACTGTATTATCTACATCACATTTCTACCTTCAGTCTCACAACCTGTGGGTTTAGTGGGTTAAGTGCTTAGTGGACAAAAGTGTTAATGGCTCAAAGAGATAAAACGAATACTTCTTTCTCAAACTAATGAATAGGTGAATGGCATTACGTCGACTCTGTCATTCTATATACTTTGCCTGTTTGCAAAAGATATTAAAATTCAGAGATTTGCCTGTCATCAATGTCATATTATTCACAAACAAACACAATCAATCACTGCCAACTCAACCCGTCCACGTCATCAGTTTAGATTAATGCACAATACTGATCTAAGTCTACTTCACTTCAGAGGTCAGAAAGTAAAAAATACTTCTGGAAGTGCCAATAAAATCAAAGGGGTTGAATGTTTACCAGCGGTGTGCCTCAGGGTTCAGTGCGAAGCCCGTTTCTCTTCTGGTTTCACACAGCTACACACCTCCTCCTATATATACAATCAAACCAACATTTATTCAGACTCCTTCAACATTTCTCACATTATCAGTTTTAATCGCTACAGTTTAGAAAATGGTGTTAAATATGAGCAGAACTCAGTGGATATTTGACTGGTTTCGTCCGTCCTTCTGTTCGACTTCCACACAAATTTTTGGTTTGACTATACATGTTCCCTAATGGCAGACTGATATAAATGATGAATAATATTAACACATTCATTTTGTCTGTATCGTTCTGCAGTTGAACTACTTCAACATCGTCTTGAGCTCAAAAGCATATTTTACAGTATAAAGCACATTCCTCATATTTATTTGTTGGCTCCAAATCTAATTGCTTGTTTTTTCACTGATTTGTAAGTCGATTTGTATAAAGCCTCTGCATGTAAATGCGGTGAGGCCTGTGGTCAGAATTATGAGCACGATATTCAGTTTCTAAAAGATGAGCAGAAATCAGGAGGCCAGTTATAAACAGCCATTATCTGCTCAAATCATAATCATAATAACTGATGGATGTGGTCAAACTCCACTTATTGTGTTTTAGTAAATGGCCTGTGGAGATACTGTACCAGAGTCATGCAAAGCAAGCTTGTTTGAATCTGGATTTGACTGTTAAGAGAGCGTGTGATGACCAGCGTTTGCTTTCTGACATGTGCATCTCGCACAGTATTTCAAGATTATTTTAATAATACAAAGCAGAGAACTCGTGAAGAACTTATACCTAATAGATTTCATTAAAAAATATAAAGTAGTATTTTTGTGCAATTTTCATAACATTAAACTCAAAACCATAAATAGGGCTATACTGCCCTCTTGTGTCAAATTATATTTCTATATTTATTTTTACAACAAATAAAACCAAACCCACAATAAAAACAAATCCAATAAACCCTTGAACTCAACAGACTCAGTGGCTCAGTTGATAAAGCGTTGGGCTTTAATCTGGGAGACCTGAGTTCAAATCCCATTCTTGTTTACGTTAAATTGTTGTGATTATATCAAACAAAGTGGCCAAAACACATCGCTCCAACCCAACCTGGTATCACGACAAGATGTGAAATAATCATCTCAATGTCATGTTTTTTTAATGAAGCAGCCTAAATGGTCCACTTTGGAAAACGTCTAGATGTCACGGTTTAACCTCCTCAAACGTGAAACTTACACGTTTGCGTTAACACCATCAGAATCCAGTTTCAAGAAGACCAGAGAAACTCAAAATTTCGACCCTAAAAAAAAAAAAAACGACAGTAGTACCCCTTTCGTTTTTTGTTTTTTTTCTGGTCGAAATTTTGAGTTTCGATATCTCAGCTCTGGAAGGGTCTAGAGCCTCCATTTTGCACTCATGTCTAAGTCTCATGGCCCTCTATCAGAATCCAGAGTTTTGAGAAGATTGGGGAAACTTAATTTTTCGCCCAAAAAAAAAAACGTAAGGCGTAACACTGTCGTTTTTTTTTCTGGTCGAAATTTTGAGTTTTGATATCTCAGCTCTGGAAGGGTCTATTATATTAACATTAACATTTGCACTTTGGTATATTATTGCTATTTATATGTTGTATGTTTATTATAAAAATATAAGATTAATTGATGCGCTAACTTATTATTTCATAATTGTTTTGCATAACCATATATTAATGTTACAGAACACATTGTATTATTTATTATAAAGATTATAAATGTAATTTTCCAATAATTTATTATTATTGAAAACCTGAAATAATCGGATTGTATTAGTTTACTCTTTTACTAAAAAATTACAGTAACAGAATGGTATTTTTTACACAGTGTATATTTTAAAGTGTTTATCAGGAGAGGAGATTAATAAGTTGAACACTATTTTTGAAGGAATTAGAGAAAAAATGTTATGTTTGCCAAACTTTGCTAGGTGTAACGAGGAGTCAGCAGAAGTGGGATTCATGTGCGGTTTTATTGTAGACAGTAGGAGAACAATGGGCAGAGGTAAATCACCAGAAACAGAGATATCAAAGACCAGGCAGAAACGCAATGATCAGGCGAGATCAGATGGGCACAGGGAGGTACGGGTTAAACAGTATGTCCAACACAAGAGATCAGTTTACTGGGAATATGGCAAGAACAAGACTTCGTAGTGTGTGTGTCTATGTGACATAAATAGTCCATGGGATGGGATCAGGTGTGAGGGTAATCAGCACCAGGCACGGAATGATGGGAAACGTAGTCGGTGAAGGAGTTGATTTGTGACACTAGGGGGTTTGCTGGTAATTTAAGGAATCAAGGAAACTTTAGGCCTGAGTGTCAGAGGTTTGATTGAAGCATTGATGCTGTAGCCGTGTGTGTTTACTGTGTGTGTTTGTGCAGGACGCTCTCATTGATGGTGTTCACTCTGGTAAGCGGGGCCTCACTGTGGTGTGGTGGCCCTCGTGCTCCTCATCATCTCCACAGCAACAGACTATTGGATGCAGTATCGCTACTCGGGGAACGCAGCCAATCAGGGCCTCTGGAGGTTCTGCATCAATCGCAAGTGCCACACCCACACGCTCAACGTGGGTAATGTTACGGTTTGTTTTGGATTTGTTCTGTTGTCCTTTCTTTTCTTTTATAGGTTGCCAGATAAGGATCTACACCTGTCTGCAATTTGGAAATTATTATTTAAGATGGCTGGCCTTTGAGGAAGAGAGCTCTGATCTATCCTGTAGCTGTTCACGTCAGGAGCTGGACCTTCATATTGTTTCTTTTTCTTTATTAGTTTGTGTTTATTTACTGTTGAAATTCTGTTTTCTTTATTATTTACCCCCTGGACACAATGAAATATTTTGTGTAAATATATATTTGGACTCTGTTCCCTTTATTTTGTTACTTCCTGGAGCCGGAACGTAACGGTAAGGACAGTCAGCCGCATCACAACCGCTTACACTACAGGATACGCAACACAGATACACTTGCAAAAATGACAAATTAATTATATATTTATTATTTTTATTTTTTTATCCGTATCCTTATATATATATATATAAAAATTCAAAACATAATTTCATTTTATTTTATTTTTTAAATATTTGATGTATAATTTGGAAGAATACTTAGCTCATAGTTCTATGTAAACTTAAGATATTTTAACTATTTTTTTTTTATCAAAAAAAATGGTAAATATTTTGTAATAATCTCTGTCTACTTGATTTTATAAGTATTGGAAGAATATATTTTTATATATATATAAAAAATTAAAAACATACTTACATATGTTCTTTGACAATAACAAAAAAATGCATACTTTTAAGTAATCTTTATCTAAGTCGCAGCGATTCTTTTTTCTAAAGTCATGCAGTGTAAACCCCGTTGCTGAAAAATCGCATATTTTTGGGACAAGACGATTCATTTGATTGAGTGAAAGCTTTTTTGGCCGTCCCTTAGAGTGAAAATTCAAATGAATCATTGAATCAGAGTCAGACTGTTTGGAACCTTTAGGAATCGATTTATTCGAACCATCAAACCGACCAATTCAAACCAATTTTGCAACTGAAGTTTACATTTCAAATGCAATTTGTAAATAAAAATTTGATAAAACATTTCATATTTGTGATTCGAATGGTCAAAATGCATAAAACGTTTTCAGTTTTTAGTTGGAAATGCCCCCTCTGAATTATGATGCAAACGAATAATCGAATCAAAGTTGTAAATTGGTGAATCTACTCAACCGAATCGTCTCGAACCGATTCCGTGAGTCGTATGATTCATCGCCAACTTCTAAACAGCGTTTTTGTCGTTTTCGCAGATCCGTGTAAATGCAAAAAATTTTAAAGAAACACTTCCCCGTTTTTAGCACATGTTGTTGCGTAAATCTCTGTCTTCTCTGTATTCCAGGAGTTCTTCAGCTCTGTGCTTATCAGAAGAGCTTCAGTGAAGCGCCACCTGTTCCTGTCTCCGACAGCTGAACCCTGATCATCACAAAACACTGAGCGCTGCAATCCTGCAGGAAATAAACTGTGTTTGGGCTCTTCTTGTTGCATGTTTTATTTTTCCAACAGAACTGATGGTGCAACATTTAGTCATTGACAGGTTAAAAACAGAAGCTTGTGTTTATAACAGATGGCGTACACACACAACGCCATCTGATGAGGAATATATGATGATGTTCTCATCAATATGTTCACAAACACATTAGTAAACATCGTTAACAAAGATTTCAAAAGTACACACAAAACACCCTTGTATTACTGTATAAGTGTGTCTTTTTTAATTAAGTTTATATGCAAAAAGAAATGGGGAGATTTACAGCATTTATAATCTTAAATAATCTTAATTTTATATACATTTGATGTGAATAAACTTAAAAGTTGAATATAAAATGTGTATTATGAAATAAAACTAGTGTTAATATTGCTTTAAAGAGATACTCCACTTTTTTTGGAAATAGGCTCATTTTACCACTCCCCCAGAGTTGGGTTTTACCATTTTCGGATGTATTGAGGTGATTTTTTGATATTTAAATGAATATCAGTAACCAGACAATTTCTGGTCTCATTGACTACCATAGTAGCCTATATTTTTTTTCCTACTATGGAAGTCAATGAGACCAGAAACTGTCTAGTTACTGATATTCTTCTAAATATCAGAAAATCGTCTGAATAGATTTGAAAACGGTAAAACTCAACTGTTTAACTCTGGGGGAGTGGTAAAATGAGCCTATTTCTAAAAAAAGTGGAGTATCCCTTTAATTTAGTCTGTGGGACCTCTGTGTAAGGGCTATTTATAGTCCAAGTGTGTTTACTAATGGATGTCTTTTCAACGTCAAATTTAGACTTATATTAGACATCGTTTTTCTAACTTCTATAACTGTACAACATTACAGTCATACACATACAAATAAATCACAATTCAATAATTGTCACGATCTTAGCGGTTCCCTGTTATGTTGATTAGTCATCCCAGGTGTTTCTTATTTGCCACACCCCCTTGTTATCTTGTTTAGCTTGTCTGTCTGTGTATTTAAGCCCCGTGTCTTGTTTCAGTCTTTGTGAGTTCTTGAAGTTGTAGGTTGGCTGGTCCTGGTCCTGGTCCTGGTCCTGGTCCTGGTCCTGGTCCTGGTCCTGGTCCTGGTCCTGGTCCTGGTCCTGGTCCTGGTCCTGGTCCTGGTCCTGGTCCTCTGTCTGAGTTTGTTACCATTTGAATTTCTTTAATAATTTCTGTTGCACTTGGATTTTGCTTCTACATCTGTTTCAGCTTCCAGTGTAACAGAAGACCTCACCAAGATCCAGCAGCAATCACCATCATGAATCCAGCAGTCAAGCTTATGTGTCTCCATCAAGGAGATCAATCCATTGAGAGTTATGTAGTTGACTTTTTGGAGCTGGCTCACCTGACCTGCATAGAAGAGGTATGCCTTATGATGTTATTTCAGGGAGGACTATCTGAACCGCTCAGTTCATTCATGCCCATGCATGATCCTCATGGAACTCTCGAGCAGTATATTAACCTTGCCCTTTTGTTAAGAGGTTCATTGTTTACTGTAGGTGTGGTAGAGGATGAGCTTTGTGAACTCACAGCACCCCCTCAGCCTCAGCTTGTCGCCGTCAGCCCTGCCGAGCCTGCAAGATGCCTGCCCCCGAGCCAGTGTCTGAGGACAAGATGGCCTCCTCCTATCCAGTGTCTCCAGACAAGATTGCTGATCCAGTGTCTGCTCCTGAGCCAGTGTTTTTTTCTGTGTTTGTGTCTGTCCTTGTGAACTTTTCTCTTCTAGTGTCTGTTCCCGAGCCGGTGTCTGGTCCTGAGAGGGCTTCACCGCCTTGGCCGCCCGAGGAGTCTCCACCGCCTTGGTCCCCTGCAAGCCTGATCCGCCCTGGTCTCCAGCACAGCCTGATCCGCCCTGGTCTCCAGCACAGCCTGATCCGCCCTGGTCGCCTGCACAGCCTGATCCGCCCTGGTGTCCTGCACAGCCTGATCCGCCCTGGTCCCCTGCAAGCCTGATCCGCCCTGGTTCCCTGCAAGCCTGATCTGCCTTGGTCTCCTGCAAGCCTGATCCGCCCTGGTGTCCTGCAAGCCTGATCCGCCCTGGTCCCCTGCTCCTCTTCTGATCTGCTCTATGGACCTGGCCCTCCATTCCACTCCCAGATATGCCTCCGCTCTACCTCCCACCTGGACAGTCCCATTTGGACAGTGTTCCCCTATTTCATCCTATGTTTAGCAGTTCCCTGTTCTTGTCATTGTATGTTGGTTGTTCTGAGTTTCTGTCTGAATTTGTACTTGGATTTTGCTTCTGCTTCAGCCTCCAGCATAACATTAATCACTGTTTAAATCTTTGTTGGAAAATAAATTGCCATGAATAGTGTCAGAAGGGCACCACACATGTCAAGAACAATTATTTACAAATAATTAGATTGTAATTCAAGGGCACCAAACATATCAAGCACAATTATGAGCAAATAATTAGATTGCAATGGAAAGGCACCAGACCGAGCACAATTATGAAGCAATAATTAGTAAGTAAATCTTATGCCTTATTGATTTTTGAAGTGGTAATCTATGAATGAAGTGCAAGACATTTAAAAGTGATGAATAGCTTACACTGACTTTATGCAGAAGGTGGAAATGATCAATTCATGCATTTACACATCTACCATCTAAAAGAATCTACTTTTAGTTCCTTTGGGTCTGACATTTAGTTGCCCAGTGCTGAAACAACAGAGTACTATTTCATTATGTCACATGGTACAAGGTATTTTTAAAACTATCTATAGGGTGTCTGTCCTTCTATGGAAGAGAATGTATGTATATAACTCTGAGCAAATAACATTCAGGAGCGCCAGCGGGCCAGTGGGCCAGAGCGTTAGAGCAACTATGCTGCAGAAGTTGCTCGGCTTTGTTTGTGAATAAAGTCTAATATTTCTGGCGTCAGAGATCTCTGTGAAGTTATTTTAAAAATACAGAAACCACTTCACCTGCTATAACAGATGTTGAACACTGTAGTGTAAGATTGTAAGTTCATTTAATTATGAACAGATAATTAGATTGTCATTGAAAGGCAACAGACATAAAGCACAATTATGAACAAATAACTAGATTGTAATTTAATTTATAACTCAAGTCCTCTCGTCTTGGCTCATCAGGGCGTAGTGAATCCTCCATCCTCTTTGCGACGTGTGCTTGAGGTGCTCAGAAACATGCATCTTGATTTGCTCCTCTGTGGCTGCAGAATCAAATGTCATGATCCCTTCTACACAAGCAGAAAAAAATATGATTTAGATATATGCAAAGGCACTCTGCAATCATTCACCAAAGGCAAAAATATGTTTCCTTGCATCCACTGGATAAATACTAAGCCATCTCAGCAACTGTTAACTAACACTTTGGGTGTCTACAAAAAGAGACTGAGGCCATGTCCACACAGACATGGGTATTTTTATAACCGTGACTTTTTTACGTGATTCGGCCGTTCGTCCACATGGAAACGCAGTATCAGGACACTGAAACCGAACATTTTTGAAAACCCCTGCCAGGGTGAGTATTGTAAATACTCGGCCCGGCAACGATAGCCTACTCGAAGTTTACTCAAAGATGCTTTAGTTTCAATACATTTAAAGTAGCTGTAGCAGCTAAAGTAGCTGGACTTCAAGATGACGTCCAAGTTGGATCATGGTTGGTCCAAATAGCAGACCTAGTTTGGACGTCGAATGGATGTTCAGAATTGGTCATGGACCGACGGACCCAATATAGACATGAACTGCACGTCTATCCGATGTCCAATGTTTAGTGGGTATAAGCCTGCGTGATGTATTTAAACAAAAATCCAAACTGAACGGGGAAAAAAACACACGACGAACACAATCAGATTCGCCGCAATGATAAAAACCCACTGGTGTTTCTCGCCGCAAATTTCCGATGTCCAACAGTTTCTTCAACGTGTAAATTACTCTAACTGAGCAAAACAGCATTATGAGGAACCCGACAATGTCTAACATAAGGATAAACGCCAGTGGTAATTCCTCTTCATTATTCTTCTGAAAGGATTTTATCGTGTTGTTATGCTTCGGATCGTCGACGCGATGAAATGCCGCGCTTAACGAGCACGTGACCAACCACATGTGCGCACAGACAACCAAAGCGTTCCTACGTGGAAAAAACTTCCCTTGATTTCATTGGATATTTGATGGCCACATATCGCACCACACTTATCGCGGTGACGGGGAAGATGCTCACGTACATGTTGACGTAATTAACAGACACCAATACGTAACATAGCTTGTTATGGGAATTTTCCACACTCTGGGACCACAGCAATGTATTTTCATAGCAGGACAGGATGCGGATGGGAAGAAGCACCAGCAGAACGCAGTCGGGGATGGCCATTTTGGTGATGTAGATGTTCAGGTAGGTCCAGTCCGCTCTAGAACACCGGCAGAACATCACCAGGATGAATATGTTTCCCAGGACCCCGAGGATGAAGGTGGGAATCAGTGAGGTGAGCTGAAGGCTCTGGATGCCAGCGCTGATGTTTAGGGTGCAGTTAGACATCTTCAACCTGTGGGAAATTAAAATACACACTTTATAATTACACTTCCCAGACAGGAACATATAGTTATTTCAAAATAGCACACTTCAAGGTTACTAATCATTAACACACTAGAGGTATAGGCGTATACTAAATTGGTATAGAAGGGTCTAGAGCCTCCATTTTTGCACTCAGGTCTAAGTCTCATGGCCCTCTATCAGAATCCAGAGTTTTGAGAAGATTGGGGATACTTCATTTTTCGCCCCCCCAAAAAAAAAAAAACGTAAGGGGTAACACTGTCGTTTTTTTTTTTTTTTTTTGGTCTAGAGCCTCCATTTTTGCGCGCTGGTCAAAGTCTCGTGGCCCTCTGTCAGAATCCAGAGTTTCAAGAAGATCGGAGGGGGTCAAAATTTTGGCCAAAAAAAAAAATGACAGTGTTACCCCTTATGTTTTTTTTTTAGGTCCAATTTTTGACCTTCGATATCTCTGCTCTGGAAGGGTCTAGAGCCTCAATTTTTGCGCGTTGGTCGAAGTCTCGTGGCCCTCTGTCAGAATCCAGAGTTTCAAGAAGATCGGAGGGGGTCAAAATTTCAGCCAAAAAAAAAAAAATGACAGTGTTACCCCTTATGTTTTTTTTTCAGGTCAAAACTTTGACATCCGATATCTCGGCTCTGGAAGGGTCTAGAGCCTCCATTTTTGCGCGCTGGTCGAAGTCTCGTGGCCCTCTGTCAGAATCCAGAGTTTCAAGAAGATCGGAGGGGGTCAAAATTTCGGCCAAAAACGACAGTGTTACCCTTTATGTTTTTTTTTCGGGTCAAAACTTTGACATCCGATATCTCGGCTCTGGAAGGGTCTAGAGCCTCCATTTTTGTGCGCTGGTCGAAGTCTCGTGGCCCTCTGTCAGATTCCAGAGTTTCAAGAAGATCGGAGGGGGTCAAAATTTCGGCCAAAAACGACAGTGTTACCCCTTATGTTTTTTTTTCCAGGTCAAAACTTTGACATCCGATATCTCGGCTCTGGAAGGGTCTAGAGCCTCCATTTTTGTGCGCTGGTCGAAGTCTCGTGGCCCTCTGTCAGATTCCAGAGTTTCAAGAATATCGGAGGAGGTCAAAATTTCGGCCAAAAACGACAGTGTTACCCCTTATGTTTTTTTTTCAGGTCAAAACTTTGACATCCGATATCTCGGCTCTGGAAGGGTCTAGAGCCTCCATTTTTGCGCGCTTGTCGAAGTCTCGTGGCCCTCTGTCAGAATCCAGAGTTTCAAGAAGATCGGAGGGGGTCAAAATTTCGGCCAAAAACGACAGTGTTACCCCTTATGTTTTTTTTTCAGGTCAAAACTTTGACATCCGATATCTCGGCTCTGGAAGGGTCTAGAGCCTCCATTTTTGTGCGCTGGTCGAAGTCTCGTGGCCCTCTGTCAGATTCCAGAGTTTCAAGAATATCGGAGGAGGTCAAAATTTCGGCCAAAAACGACAGTGTTACCCCTTATGTTTTTTTTTCAGGTCAAAACTTTGACATCCGATATCTCGGCTCTGGAAGGGTCTAGAGCCTCCATTTTTGCGCGCTTGTCGAAGTCTCGTGGCCCTCTGTCAGAATCCAGAGTTTCAAGAAGATCGGAGGGGGTCAAAATTTCGGCCAAAAACGACAGTGTTACCCCTTATGTTTTTTTTTTTCAGGTCAAAACTTTGACATCCGATATCTCGGCTCTGGAAGGGTCTAGAGCCTCCATTTTTGCGCGCTGGTCGAAGTCTCGTGGCCCTCTGTCAGAATCCAGAGTTTCAAGAAGATCAGAGGGGGTCAAAATTTCGTCCAAAAACGACAGTGTTACCCCTTATGTTTTTTTTTTTCAGGTCAAAACTTTGACATCCGATATCTCGGCTCTGGAAGGGTCTAGAGCCTCCATTTTTGCGCGCTGGTCGAAGTCTCGTGGCCCTCTGTCAGAATCCAGAGTTTCAAGAAGATCGGAGGGGGTCAAAATTTCGGCCAAAAACGACAGTGTTACCCCTTATGTTTTTTTTCGGGTCAAAACTTTGACATCCGATATCTCGGCTCTGGAAGGGTCTAGAGCCTCCATTTTTGTGCGCTGGTCGAAGTCTCGTGGCCCTCTGTCAGATTCCAGAGTTTCAAGAAGATCGGAGGGGGTCAAAATTTCGGCCAAAAACGACAGTGTTACCCCTTATGTTTTTTTTTCAGGTCAAAACTTTGACATCCGATATCTCGGCTCTGGAAGGGTCTAGAGCCTCCATTTTTGCGTGCTTGTCGAAGTCTCGTGGCCCTCTGTCAGAATCCAGAGTTTCAAGAAGATCGGAGGGGGTCAAAATTTCGGTCAAAAACGACAGTGTTACCCCTTATGTTTTTTTTTCGGGTCAAAACTTTGACATCCGATATCTCGGCTCTGGAAGGGTCTAGAGCCTCCATTTTTGCGTGCTTGTCGAAGTCTCGTGGCCCTCTGTCAGAATCCAGAGTTTCAAGAATATCGGAGGGGGTCAAAATTTCGGCCAAAAACGACAGTGTTACCCCTTATGTTTTTTTTTCAGGTCAAAACTTTGACATCCGATATCTCGGCTCTGGAAGGGTCTAGAGCCTCCATTTTTGCGCGCTTGTCGAAGTCTCGTGGCCCTCTGTCAGAATCCAGAGTTTCAAGAAGATCGGAGAGGGTCAAAATTTCGGCAAAAAACGACAGTGTTACCCCTTATGTTTTTTTCAGGTCAAAACTTTGACATCCGATATCTCGGCTCTGGAAGGGTCTAGAGCCTCCATTTTTGCGCGCTGGTCGAAGTCTCGTGGCCCTCTGTCAGAATCCAGAGTTTCAAGAAGATCGGAGGGGGTCAAAATTTCGGCCAAAAACGACAGTGTTACCCCTTATGTTTTTTTTTTCAGGTCAAAACTTTGACATCCGATATCTCGGCTCTGGAAGGGTCTAGAGCCTCCATTTTTGAGCGCTGGTCGAAGTCTCATGGCCCTCTGTCAGAATCCAGAGTTTCACGAAGATCGGAGGGGGTCAAAATTTCGGCCAAAAACGACAGTGTTACCCCTTATGTTTTTTTTTCAGGTCAAAACTTTGACATCCGATATCTCGGCTCTGGAAGGGTCTAGAGCCTCCATTTTTGCGCGCTGGTCGAAGTCTCGTGGCCCTCTGTCAGAATCCAGAGTTTCAAGAAGATCGGAGGGGGTCAAAATTTCGGCCAAAAACGACAGTGTTACCCCTTATGTTTTTTTTTCAGGTCAAAACTTTGACATCCGATATCTCGGCTCTGGAAGGGTCTAGAGCCTCCATTTTTGCGCGCTTGTCGAAGTCTCGTGGCCCTCTGTCAGAATCCAGAGTTTCAAGAAGATCGGAGGGGGTCAAAATTTCGGCCAAAAACGACAGTGTTACCCCTTATGTTTTTTTTCGGGTCAAAACTTTGACATCCGATATCTCGGCTCTGGAAGGGTCTAGAGCCTCCATTTTTGCGCGCTGGTCGAAGTCTCGTGGCCCTCTGTCAGAATCCAGAGTTTCAAGAAGATCGGAGGGGGTCAAAATTTCGGCCAAAAACGACAGTGTTACCCCTTATGTTTTTTTTTTCAGGTCAAAACTTTGACATCCGATATCTCGGCTCTGGAAGGGTCTAGAACCTCCATTTTTGCGCGCTGGTCGAAGTCTCGTGGCCCTCTGTCAGAATCCAGAGTTTCAAGAAGATCGGAGGGGGTCAAAATTTCGGTCAAAAACGACAGTGTTACCCCTTATGTTTTTTTTTCAGGTCAAAACTTTGACATCCGATATCTCGGCTCTGGAAGGGTCTAGAGCCTCCATTTTTGCGCGCTGGTCGAAGTCTCGTGGCCCTCTGTCAGAATCCAGAGTTTCAAGAAGATCGGAGGGGGTCAAAATTTCGTCCAAAAACGACAGTGTTACTTACCCCTTATGTTTTTTTTTCAGGTCAAAACTTTGACATCCGATATCTCGGCTCTGGAAGGGTCTAGAGCCTCCATTTTTGCGCGCTTGTCGAAGTCTCGTGGCCCTCTGTCAGAATCCAGAGTTTCAAGAAGATCGGAGAGGGTAAAAATTTCGGCAAAAAACGACAGTGTTACCCCTTATGTTTTTTTTCAGGTCAAAACTTTGACATCCGATATCTCGGCTCTGGAAGGGTCTAGAGCCTCCATTTTTGCGCGCTGGTCGAAGTCTCGTGGCCCTCTGTCAGAATCCAGAGTTTCAAGAAGATCGGAGGGGGTCAAAATTTCGGCCAAAAACGACAGTGTTACCCCTTATGTTTTTTTTTCAGGTCAAAACTTTGACATCCGATATCTCGGCTCTGGAAGGGTCTAGAGCCTCCATTTTTGCGCGCTGGTCGAAGTCTCGTGGCCCTCTGTCAGAATCCAGAGTTTCAAGAAGATCGGAGGGGGTCAAAATTTCGTCCAAAAACGACAGTGTTACCCCTTATGTTTTTTTTCAGGTCAAAACTTTGACATCCGATATCTCGGCTCTGGAAGGGTCTAGAGCCTCCATTTTTGCGCGCTGGTCGAAGTCTCGTGGCCCTCTCTCAGAATCCAGAGTTTCAAGAAGATCGGAGGGGGTCAAAATTTCGGCCAAAAACGACAGTGTTACCCCTTATGTTTTTTTTTCGGGTCAAAACTTTGACATCCGATATCTCGGCTCTGGAAGGGTCTAGAGCCTCCATTTTTGCGCGCTGGTCGAAGTCTCGTGGCCCTCTGTCAGAATCCAGAGTTTCAAGAAGATCGGAGGGGGTCAAAATTTCGGCCAAAAACGACAGTGTTACCCCTTATGTTTTTTTTCAGGTCAAAACTTTGACATCCGATATCTCGGCTCTGGAAGGGTCTAGAACCTCCATTTTTGCGCGCTGGTCGAAGTCTCGTGGCCCTCTGTCAGAATCCAGAGTTTCAAGAAGATCGGAGGGGGTCAAAATTTCGGCCAAAAACGACAGTGTTACCCCTTATGTTTTTTTTCAGGTCAAAACTTTGACATCCGATATCTCGGCTCTGGAAGGGTCTAGAACCTCCATTTTTGCGCGCTGGTCGAAGTCTCGTGGCCCTCTGTCAGAATCCAGAGTTTCAAGAAGATCGGAGGGGGTCAAAATTTCGGTCAAAAACGACAGTGTTACCCCTTATGTTTTTTTTTCAGGTCAAAACTTTGACATCCGATATCTCGGCTCTGGAAGGGTCTAGAGCCTCCATTTTTGCGCGCTGGTCGAAGTCTCGTGGCCCTCTGTCAGAATCCAGAGTTTCAAGAAGATCGGAGGGGGTCAAAATTTCGTCCAAAAACGACAGTGTTACTTACCCCTTATGTTTTTTTTTCAGGTCAAAACTTTGACATCCGATATCTCGGCTCTGGAAGGGTCTAGAGCCTCCATTTTTGCGCGCTTGTCGAAGTCTCGTGGCCCTCTGTCAGAATCCAGAGTTTCAAGAAGATCGGAGAGGGTAAAAATTTCGGCAAAAAACGACAGTGTTACCCCTTATGTTTTTTTTCAGGTCAAAACTTTGACATCCGATATCTCGGCTCTGGAAGGGTCTAGAGCCTCCATTTTTGCGCGCTGGTCGAAGTCTCGTGGCCCTCTGTCAGAATCCAGAGTTTCAAGAAGATCGGAGGGGGTCAAAATTTCGGCCAAAAACGACAGTGTTACCCCTTATGTTTTTTTTTCAGGTCAAAACTTTGACATCCGATATCTCGGCTCTGGAAGGGTCTAGAGCCTCCATTTTTGCGCGCTGGTCGAAGTCTCGTGGCCCTCTGTCAGAATCCAGAGTTTCAAGAAGATCGGAGGGGGTCAAAATTTCGTCCAAAAACGACAGTGTTACCCCTTATGTTTTTTTTCAGGTCAAAACTTTGACATCCGATATCTCGGCTCTGGAAGGGTCTAGAGCCTCCATTTTTGCGCGCTGGTCGAAGTCTCGTGGCCCTCTCTCAGAATCCAGAGTTTCAAGAAGATCGGAGGGGGTCAAAATTTCGGCCAAAAACGACAGTGTTACCCCTTATGTTTTTTTTTCGGGTCAAAACTTTGACATCCGATATCTCGGCTCTGGAAGGGTCTAGAGCCTCCATTTTTGCGCGCTGGTCGAAGTCTCGTGGCCCTCTGTCAGAATCCAGAGTTTCAAGAAGATCGGAGGGGGTCAAAATTTCGGCCAAAAACGACAGTGTTACCCCTAATGTTTTTTTTTCAGGTCAAAACTTTGACATCCGATATCTCGGCTCTGGAAGGGTCTAGAGCCTCCATTTTTGCGCGCTGGTCGAAGTCTCGTGGCCCTCTGTCAGAATCCAGAGTTTCAAGAAGATCGGAGGGGGTCAAAAATTCGGCCAAAAATGACAGTGTTACCCCTTATGTTTTTTTTTCGGGTCAAAACTTTGACATCCGATATCTCGGCTCTGGAAGGGTCTAGAGCCTCCATTTTTGCGCGCTGGTCGAAGTCTCGTGGCCCTCTGTCAGAATCCAGAGTTTCAAGAAGATCGGAGGGGGTCAAAATTTCGGCCAAAAACGACAGTGTTACCCCTTATGTTTTTTTTTTCAGGTCAAAACTTTGACATCCGATATCTCGGCTCTGGAAGGGTCTAGAGCCTCCATTTTTGCGCGCTGGTCGAAGTCTCGTGGCCCTCTGTCAGAATCCAGAGTTTCACGAAGATCGGAGGGGGTCAAAATTTCGGCCAAAAACGACAGTGTTACCCCTTATGTTTTTTTTTCAGGTCAAAACTTTGACATCCGATATCTCGGCTCTGGAAGGGTCTAGAGCCTCCATTTTTGCGCGCTTGTCGAAGTCTCGTGGCCCTCTGTCAGAATCCAGAGTTTCAAGAAGATCGGAGGGGGTCAAAATTTCGGCCAAAAACGACAGTGTTACCCCTTATGTTTTTTTTTTCGGGTCAAAACTTTGACATCCGATATCTCGGCTCTGGAAGGGTCTAGAGCCTCCATTTTTGCGCGCTGGTCGAAGTTCCGTGGCCCTCTGTCAGAATCCAGAGTTTCAAGAAGATCGGAGGGGGTCAAAATTTCGGCCAAAAACGACAGTGTTACCCCTTATGTTTTTTTTCAGGTCAAAACTTTGACATCCGATATCTCGGCTCTGGAAGGGTCTAGAGCCTCCATTTTTGCGCGCTGGTCGAAGTCTCGTGGCCCTCTGTCAGAATCCAGAGTTTCAAGAAGATCGGAGGGGGTCAAAATTTCGGCCAAAAACGACAGTGTTACCCCTTATGTTTTTTTTTCAGGTCAAAACTTTGACATCCAATATCTCGGCTCTGGAAGGGTCTAGAGCCTCCATTTTTGCGCGCTGGTCGAAGTCTCGTGGCCCTCTGTCAGAATCCAGAGTTTCAAGAAGATCGGAGGGGGTCAAAATTTCGGCCAAAAACGACAGTGTTACCCCTTATGTTTTTTTTTCGGGTCAAAACTTTGACATCCGATATCTCGGCTCTGGAAGGGTCTAGAGCCTCCATTTTTGCGCGCTGGTCGAAGTCTCGTGGCCCTCTGTCAGAATCCAGAGTTTCAAGAAGATCGGAGGGGGTCAAAATTTCGGCCAAAAACGACAGTGTTACCCCTTATGTTTTTTTTTCGGTTCAAAACTTTGACATCCGATATCTCGGCTCTGGAAGGGTCTAGAGCCTCCATTTTTGCGCACTGGTCGAAGTTTCGTGGCCCTCTGTCAGAATCCAGAGTTTCAAGAAGATCGGAGGGGGTAAAAATTTTGGCCAAAAACGACAGTGTTACCCCTTATGTTTTTTTTTCGGGTCAAAACTTTGACATCCGATATCTCGGCTCTGGAAGGGTCTGGAGCCTCCATTTTTGCGCGCTGGTCGAAGTCTCGTGGCCCTCTGTCAGAATCCAGAGTTTCAAGAAGATCGGAGGGGGTCAAAATTTCGGCCAAAAACGACAGTGTTACCCCTTATGTTTTTTTTTCAGGTCAAAACTTTGACATCCGATATCTCGGCTCTGGAAGGGTCTAGAGCCTCCATTTTTGCGCGCTGGTCGAAGTCTCGTGGCCCTCTGTCAGAATCCAGAGTTTCAAGAAGATCGGAGGGGGTCAAAATTTCGGTCAAAAACGACAGTGTTACCCCTTATGTTTTTTTTTTTCAGGTCAAAACTTTGACATCCGATATCGCGGCTCTGGAAGGGTCTAGAGCCTCCATTTTTGCGCGCTGGTCGAAGTCTCGTGGCCCTCTGTCAGAATCCAGAGTTTCAAGAAGATCGGAGGGGGTCAAAATTTCGGCCAAAAACGACAGTGTTACCCCTTATGTTTTTTTTTCAGGTCAAAACTTTGACATCCGATATCTCGGCTCTGGAAGGGTCTAGAGCCTCCATTTTTGCGTGCTGGTCGAAGTCTCGTGGCCCTCTGTCAGAATCCAGAGTTTCAAGAAGATCGGAGGGGGTCAAAATTTCGGTCAAAAACGACAGTGTTACCCCTTATGTTTTTTTTTTCGGGTCAAAACTTTGACATCCGATATCTCGGCTCTGGAAGGGTCTGGAGCCTCCATTTTTGCGCGCTGGTCGAAGTCTCGTGGCCCTCTGTCAGAATCCAGAGTTTCAAGAAGATCGGAGGGGGTCAAAATTTCGGCCAAAAACGACAGTGTTACCCCTTATGTTTTTTTTTCAGGTCAAAACTTTGACATCCGATATCTCGGCTCTGGAAGGGTCTAGAGCCTCCATTTTTGCGCGCTGGTCGAAGTCTCGTGGCCCTCTGTCAGAATCCAGAGTTTCAAGAATATCGGAGGGGGTCAAAATTTCGGCCAAAAACGACAGTGTTACCCCTTATGTTTTTTTTTTCAGGTCAAAACTTTGACATCCGATATCTCGACTCTTGAAGGGTCTAGAGCCTCCATTTTTGCGCGCTGGTCGAAGTCTCGTGGCCCTCTGTCAGAATCCAGAGTTTCAAGAAGATCGGAGGGGGTCAAAAATTCGGCCAAAAATGACAGTGTTACCCCTTATGTTTTTTTTTCAGGTCAAAACTTTGACATCCGATATCTCGGCTCTGGAAGGGTCTAGAGCCTCCATTTTTGCGCGCTGGTCGAAGTCTCGTGGCCCTCTGTCAGAATCCAGAGTTTCAAGAAGATCGGAGGGGGTCAAAATTTCGGCCAAAAATGACAGTGTTACCCCTTATGGTTTTTTTTTCAGGTCAAAACTTTGACATCCGATATCTCGGCTCTGGAAGGGTCTAGAGCCTCCATTTTTGCGCGCTGGTCGAAGTCTCGTGGCCCTCTGTCAGAATCCAGAGTTTCACGAAGATCGGAGGGGGTCAAAATTTCGGCCAAAAACGACAGTGTTACCCCTTATGTTTTTTTTTCAGGTCAAAACTTTGACATCCGATATCTCGGCTCTGGAAGGGTCTAGAGCCTCCATTTTTGCGCGCTTGTCGAAGTCTCGTGGCCCTCTGTCAGAATCCAGAGTTTCAAGAAGATCGGAGGGGGTCAAAATTTCGGCCAAAAACGACAGTGTTACCCCTTATGTTTTTTTTTTCGGGTCAAAACTTTGACATCCGATATCTCGGCTCTGGAAGGGTCTAGAGCCTCCATTTTTGCGCGCTGGTCGAAGTTCCGTGGCCCTCTGTCAGAATCCAGAGTTTCAAGAAGATCGGAGGGGGTCAAAATTTCGGCCAAAAACGACAGTGTTACCCCTTATGTTTTTTTTCAGGTCAAAACTTTGACATCCGATATCTCGGCTCTGGAAGGGTCTAGAGCCTCCATTTTTGCGCGCTGGTCGAAGTCTCGTGGCCCTCTGTCAGAATCCAGAGTTTCAAGAAGATCGGAGGGGGTCAAATTTTCGGCCAAAAACGACAGTGTTACCCCTTATGTTTTTTTTTCAGGTCAAAACTTTGACATCCGATATCTCGGCTCTGGAAGGGTCTAGAGCCTCCATTTTTGCGCGCTGGTCGAAGTCTCGTGGCCCTCTGTCAGAATCCAGAGTTTCAAGAAGATCGGAGGGGGTCAAAATTTCGGCCAAAAACGACAGTGTTACCCCTTATGTTTTTTTTTCGGGTCAAAACTTTGACATCCGATATCTCGGCTCTGGAAGGGTCTAGAGCCTCCATTTTTGCGCGCTGGTCGAAGTCTCGTGGCCCTCTGTCAGAATCCAGAGTTTCAAGAAGATCGGAGGGGGTCAAAATTTCGGCCAAAAACGACAGTGTTACCCCTTATGTTTTTTTTTCAGGTCAAAACTTTGACATCCAATATCTCGGCTCTGGAAGGGTCTAGAGCCTCCATTTTTGCGCGCTGGTCGAAGTCTCGTGGCCCTCTGTCAGAATCCAGAGTTTCAAGAAGATCGGAGGGGGTCAAAATTTCGGCCAAAAACAACAGTGTTACCCCTTATGTTTTTTTTTCGGGTCAAAACTTTGACATCCGATATCTCGGCTCTGGAAGGGTCTAGAGCCTCCATTTTTGCGCGCTGGTCGAAGTCTCGTGGCCCTCTGTCAGAATCCAGGGTTTCAAGAAGATCGGAGGGGGTCAAAATTTCGGCCAAAAACGACAGTGTTACCCCTTATGTTTTTTTTTCGGTTCAAAACTTTGACATCCGATATCTCGGCTCTGGAAGGGTCTAGAGCCTCCATTTTTGCGCGCTGGTCGAAGTTTCGTGGCCCTCTGTCAGAATCCAGAGTTTCAAGAAGATCGGAGGGGGTCAAAATTTTGGCCAAAAACGACAGTGTTACCCCTTATGTTTTTTTTTTCGGGTCAAAACTTTGACATCCGATATCTCGGCTCTGGAAGGGTCTGGAGCCTCCATTTTTGCGCGCTGGTCGAAGTCTCGTGGCCCTCTGTCAGAATCCAGAGTTTCAAGAAGATCGGAGGGGGTCAAAATTTCGGCCAAAAACGACAGTGTTACCCCTTATGTTTTTTTTTCAGGTCAAAACTTTGACATCCGATATCTCGGCTCTGGAAGGGTCTAGAGCCTCCATTTTTGCGCGCTGGTCGAAGTCTCGTGGCCCTCTGTCAGAATCCAGAGTTTCAAGAAGATCGGAGGGGGTCAAAATTTCGGTCAAAAACGACAGTGTTACCCCTTATGTTTTTTTTTCAGGTCAAAACTTTGACATCCGATATCGCGGCTCTGGAAGGGTCTAGAGCCTCCATTTTTGCGCGCTGGTCGAAGTCTCGTGGCCCTCTGTCAGAATCCAGAGTTTCAAGAAGATCGGAGGGGGTCAAAATTTCGGCCAAAAACGACAGTGTTACCCCTTATGTTTTTTTTTCAGGTCAAAACTTTGACATCCGATATCTCGGCTCTGGAAGGGTCTAGAGCCTCCATTTTTGCGCGCTTGTCGAAGTCTCGTGGCCCTCTGTCAGAATCCAGAGTTTCAAGAAGATCGGAGAGGGTAAAAATTTCGGCAAAAAACGACAGTGTTACCCCTTATGTTTTTTTTTCAGGTCAAAACTTTGACATCCGATATCTCGGCTCTGGAAGGGTCTAGAGCCTCCATTTTTGCGCGCTGGTCGAAGTCTCGTGGCCCTCTGTCAGAATCCAGAGTTTCAAGAAGATCGGAGGGGGTCAAAATTTCGTCCAAAAACGACAGTGTTACCCCTTATGTTTTTTTTTTCAGGTCAAAACTTTGACATCCGATATCTCGGCTCTGGAAGGGTCTAGAGCCTCCATTTTTGCGCGCTGGTCGAAGTCTCGTGGCCCTCTGTCAGAATCCAGAGTTTCAAGAAGATCGGAGGGGGTCAAAATTTCGGCCAAAAACGACAGTGTTACCCCTTATGTTTTTTTTTCAGGTCAAAACTTTGACATCCGATATCTCGGCTCTGGAAGGGTCTAGAGCCTCCATTTTTGCGCGCTGGTCGAAGTCTCGTGGCCCTCTGTCAGAATCCAGAGTTTCAAGAAGATCGGAGGGGGTCAAAATTTCGTCCAAAAACGACAGTGTTACCCCTTATGTTTTTTTTTTCAGGTCAAAACTTTGACATCCGATATCTCGGCTCTGGAAGGGTCTAGAGCCTCCATTTTTGCGCGCTGGTCGAAGTCTCGTGGCCCTCTGTCAGAATCCAGAGTTTCAAGAAGATCGGAGGGGGTCAAAATTTCGGCCAAAAACGACAGTGTTACCCCTTATGTTTTTTTTTCGGGTCAAAACTTTGACATCCGATATCTCGGCTCTGGAAGGGTCTAGAGCCTCCATTTTTGCGCGCTGGTCGAAGTCTCGTGGCCCTCTGTCAGAATCCAGAGTTTCAAGAAGATCGGAGGGGGTCAAAATTTCGGCCAAAAACGACAGTGTTACCCCTTATGTTTTTTTTTCGGGTCAAAACTTTGACATCCGATATCTCGGCTCTGGAAGGGTCTAGAGCCTCCATTTTTTCGCGCTGGTCGAAGTCTCGTGGCCCTCTGTCAGAATCCAGAGTTTCAAGAAGATCGGAGGGGGTCAAAATTTCGGCCAAAAACGACAGTGTTACCCCTTATGTTTTTTTTTCAGGTCAAAACTTTGACATCCGATATCTCGGCTCTGGAAGGGTCTAGAGCCTCCATTTTTGCGCGCTGGTCGAAGTCTCGTGGCCCTCTGTCAGAATCCAGAGTTTCAAGAAGATCGGAGGGGGTCAAAATTTCGGCCAAAAACGACAGTGTTACCCCTTATGTTTTTTTTTTCAGGTCAAAACTTTGACATCCGATATCTCGACTCTGGAAGGGTCTAGAGCATCCATTTTTGCGCGCTGGTCGAAGTCTCGTGGCCCTCTGTCAGAATCCAGAGTTTCAAGAAGATCGGAGGGGGTCAAAAATTCGGCCAAAAATGACAGTGTTACCCCTTATGTTTTTTTTTCGGGTCAAAACTTTGACATCCGATATCTCGGCTCTGGAAGGGTCTAGAGCCTCCATTTTTGCGCGGTGGTCGAAGTCTCGTGGCCCCCTGTCAGAATCCAGAGTTTCAAGAAGATCGGAGGGGGTCAAAATTTCGGCCAAAAACGACAGTGTTACCCCTTATGTTTTTTTTTCAGGTCAAAACTTTGACATCCGATATCTCGGCTCTGGAAGGGTCTAGAGCCTCCATTTTTGCGCGCTGGTCGAAGTCTCGTGGCCCTCTGTCAGAATCCAGAGTTTCAAGAAGATCGGAGGGGGTCAAAATTTCGGCCAAAAACGACAGTGTTACCCCTTATGTTTTTTTTTTCAGGTCAAAACTTTGACATCCGATATCTCGGCTCTGGAAGGGTCTAGAGCCTCCATTTTTGCGCGCTGGTCGAAGTCTCGTGGCCCTCTGTCAGAATCCAGAGTTTCACGAAGATCGGAGGGGGTCAAAATTTCGGCCAAAAACGACAGTGTTACCCCTTATGTTTTTTTTTCAGGTCAAAACTTTGACATCCGATATCTCGGCTCTGGAAGGGTCTAGAGCCTCCATTTTTGCGCGCTTGTCGAAGTCTCGTGGCCCTCTGTCAGAATCCAGAGTTTCAAGAAGATCGGAGGGGGTCAAAATTTCGGCCAAAAACGACAGTGTTACCCCTTATGTTTTTTTTTTCGGGTCAAAACTTTGACATCCGATATCTCGGCTCTGGAAGGGTCTAGAGCCTCCATTTTTGCGCGCTGGTCGAAGTTCCGTGGCCCTCTGTCAGAATCCAGAGTTTCAAGAAGATCGGAGGGGGTCAAAATTTCGGCCAAAAACGACAGTGTTACCCCTTATGTTTTTTTTCAGGTCAAAACTTTGACATCCGATATCTCGGCTCTGGAAGGGTCTAGAGCCTCCATTTTTGCGCGCTGGTCGAAGTCTCGTGGCCCTCTGTCAGAATCCAGAGTTTCAAGAAGATCGGAGGGGGTCAAAATTTCGGGCAAAAACGACAGTGTTACCCCTTATGTTTTTTTTTCAGGTCAAAACTTTGACATCCAATATCTCGGCTCTGGAAGGGTCTAGAGCCTCCATTTTTGCGCGCTGGTCGAAGTCTCGTGGCCCTCTGTCAGAATCCAGAGTTTCAAGAAGATCGGAGGGGGTCAAAATTTCGGCCAAAAACGACAGTGTTACCCCTTATGTTTTTTTTTCGGGTCAAAACTTTGACATCCGATATCTCGGCTCTGGAAGGGTCTAGAGCCTCCATTTTTGCGCGCTGGTCGAAGTCTCGTGGCCCTCTGTCAGAATCCAGAGTTTCAAGAAGATCGGAGGGGGTCAAAATTTCGGCCAAAAACGACAGTGTTACCCCTTATGTTTTTTTTTTCGGGTCAAAACTTTGACATCCGATATCTCGGCTCTGGAAGGGTCTAGAGCCTCCATTTTTGCGCGCTGGTCGAAGTCTCGTGGCCCTCTGTCAGAATCCAGAGTTTCAAGAAGATCGGAGGGGGTCAAAATTTCGGCCAAAAACGACAGTGTTACCCCTTATGTTTTTTTTTCAGGTCAAAACTTTGACATCCAATATCTCGGCTCTGGAAGGGTCTAGAGCCTCCATTTTTGCGCGCTGGTCGAAGTCTCGTGGCCCTCTGTCAGAATCCAGAGTTTCAAGAAGATCGGAGGGGGTCAAAATTTCGGCCAAAAACGACAGTGTTACCCCTTATGTTTTTTTTTCGGGTCAAAACTTTGACATCCGATATCTCGGCTCTGGAAGGGTCTAGAGCCTCCATTTTTGCGCGCTGGTCGAAGTCTCGTGGCCCTCTGTCAGAATCCAGAGTTTCAAGAAGATCGGAGGGGGTCAAAATTTCGGCCAAAAACGACAGTGTTACCCCTTATGTTTTTTTTTCGGTTCAAAACTTTGACATCCGATATCTCGGCTCTGGAAGGGTCTAGAGCCTCCATTTTTGCGCACTGGTCGAAGTTTCGTGGCCCTCTGTCAGAATCCAGAGTTTCAAGAAGATCGGAGGGGGTAAAAATTTTGGCCAAAAACGACAGTGTTACCCCTTATGTTTTTTTTTCGGGTCAAAACTTTGACATCCGATATCTCGGCTCTGGAAGGGTCTGGAGCCTCCATTTTTGCGCGCTGGTCGAAGTCTCGTGGCCCTCTGTCAGAATCCAGAGTTTCAAGAAGATCGGAGGGGGTCAAAATTTCGGTCAAAAACGACAGTGTTACCCCTTATGTTTTTTTTTTCAGGTCAAAACTTTGACATCCGATATCGCGGCTCTGGAAGGGTCTAGAGCCTCCATTTTTGCGCGCTGGTCGAAGTCTCGTGGCCCTCTGTCAGAATCCAGAGTTTCAAGAAGATCGGAGGGGGTCAAAATTTCGGCCAAAAACGACAGTGTTACCCCTTATGTTTTTTTTCAGGTCAAAACTTTGACATCCGATATCTCGGCTCTGGAAGGGTCTAGAGCCTCCATTTTTGCGCGCTGGTCGAAGTCTCGTGGCCCTCTGTCAGAATCCAGAGTTTCAAGAAGATCGGAGGGGGTCAAAATTTCGGCCAAAAACGACAGTGTTACCCCTTATGTTTTTTTTTTCAGGTCAAAACTTTGACATCCGATATCTCGGCTCTGGAAGGGTCTAGAGCCTCCATTTTTGCGCGCTGGTCGAAGTCTCGTGGCCCTCTGTCAGAATCCAGAGTTTCACGAAGATCGGAGGGGGTCAAAATTTCGGCCAAAAACGACAGTGTTACCCCTTATGTTTTTTTTTCGGGTCAAAACTTTGACATCCGATATCTCGGCTCTGGAAGGGTCTAGAGCCTCCATTTTTGCGCGCTGGTCGAAGTCTCGTGGCCCTCTGTCAGAATCCAGAGTTTCAAGAAGATCGGAGGGGGTCAAAATTTCGGCCAAAAACGACAGTGTTACCCCTTATGTTTTTTTTTTCAGGTCAAAACTTTGACATCCGATATCTCGGCTCTGGAAGGGTCTAGAGCCTCCATTTTTGCGCGCTGGTCGAAGTCTCGTGGCCCTCTGTCAGAATCCAGAGTTTCAAGAAGATCGGAGGGGGTCAAAATTTCGGACAAAAACGACAGTGTTACCCCTTATGTTTTTTTTTCGGGTCAAAACTTTGACATCCGATATCTCGGCTCTGGAAGGGTCTAGAGCCTCCATTTTTGCGCGCTGGTCGAAGTCTCGTGGCCCTCTGTCAGAATCCAGAGTTTCAAGAAGATCGGAGGGGGTCAAAATTTCGGCCAAAAACGACAGTGTTACCCCTTATGTTTTTTTTTTCGGGTCAAAACTTTGACATCCGATATCTCGGCTCTGGAAGGGTCTAGAGCCTCCATTTTTGCGCGCTGGTCGAAGTCTCGTGGCCCTCTGTCAGAATCCAGAGTTTCAAGAAGATCGGAGGGGGTCAAAATTTCGGCCAAAAACGACAGTGTTACCCCTTATGTTTTTTTTTTCAGGTCAAAACTTTGACATCCGATATCTCGGCTCTGGAAGGGTCTAGAGCCTCCATTTTTGCGTGCTGGTCGAAGTCTCGTGGCCCTCTGTCAGAATCCAGAGTTTCAAGAAGATCGGAGGGGGTCAAAATTTCGGTCAAAAACGACAGTGTTACCCCTTATGTTTTTTTTTTCGGGTCAAAACTTTGACATCCGATATCTCGGCTCTGGAAGGGTCTGGAGCCTCCATTTTTGCGCGCTGGTCGAAGTCTCGTGGCCCTCTGTCAGAATCCAGAGTTTCAAGAAGATCGGAGGGGGTCAAAATTTCGGCCAAAAACGACAGTGTTACCCCTTATGTTTTTTTTTCAGGTCAAAACTTTGACATCCGATATCTCGGCTCTGGAAGGGTCTAGAGCCTCCATTTTTGCGCGCTGGTCGAAGTCTCGTGGCCCTCTGTCAGAATCCAGAGTTTCAAGAAGATCGGAGGGGGTCAAAATTTCGGCCAAAAACGACAGTGTTACCCCTTATGTTTTTTTTTTCAGGTCAAAACTTTGACATCCGATATCTCGACTCTGGAAGGGTCTAGAGCCTCCATTTTTGCGCGCTGGTCGAAGTCTCGTGGCCCTCTGTCAGAATCCAGAGTTTCAAGAAGATCGGAGGGGGTCAAAAATTCGGCCAAAAATGACAGTGTTACCCCTTATGTTTTTTTTTCAGGTCAAAACTTTGACATCCGATATCTCGGCTCTGGAAGGGTCTAGAGCCTCCATTTTTGCGCGCTGGTCGAAGTCTCGTGGCCCTCTGTCAGAATCCAGAGTTTCAAGAAGATCGGAGGGGGTCAAAATTTCGGCCAAAAACGACAGTGTTACCCCTTATGGTTTTTTTTTCAGGTCAAAACTTTGACATCCGATATCTCGGCTCTGGAAGGGTCTAGAGCCTCCATTTTTGCGCGCTGGTCGAAGTCTCGTGGCCCTCTGTCAGAATCCAGAGTTTCACGAAGATCGGAGGGGGTCAAAATTTCGGCCAAAAACGACAGTGTTACCCCTTATGTTTTTTTTTCAGGTCAAAACTTTGACATCCGATATCTCGGCTCTGGAAGGGTCTAGAGCCTCCATTTTTGCGCGCTTGTCGAAGTCTCGTGGCCCTCTGTCAGAATCCAGAGTTTCAAGAAGATCGGAGGGGGTCAAAATTTCGGCCAAAAACGACAGTGTTACCCCTTATGTTTTTTTTTTCGGGTCAAAACTTTGACATCCGATATCTCGGCTCTGGAAGGGTCTAGAGCCTCCATTTTTGCGCGCTGGTCGAAGTTCCGTGGCCCTCTGTCAGAATCCAGAGTTTCAAGAAGATCGGAGGGGGTCAAAATTTCGGCCAAAAACGACAGTGTTACCCCTTATGTTTTTTTTCAGGTCAAAACTTTGACATCCGATATCTCGGCTCTGGAAGGGTCTAGAGCCTCCATTTTTGCGCGCTGGTCGAAGTCTCGTGGCCCTCTGTCAGAATCCAGAGTTTCAAGAAGATCGGAGGGGGTCAAAATTTCGGCCAAAAACGACAGTGTTACCCCTTATGTTTTTTTTCAGGTCAAAACTTTGACATCCAATATCTCGGCTCTGGAAGGGTCTAGAGCCTCCATTTTTGCGCGCTGGTCGAAGTCTCGTGGCCCTCTGTCAGAATCCAGAGTTTCAAGAAGATCGGAGGGGGTCAAAATTTCGGCCAAAAACGACAGTGTTACCCCTTATGTTTTTTTTTCAGGTCAAAACTTTGACATCCGATATCTCGGCTCTGGAAGGGTCTAGAGCCTCCATTTTTGCGCGCTGGTCGAAGTCTCGTGGCCCTCTGTCAGAATCCAGAGTTTCAAGAAGATCGGAGGGGGTCAAAATTTTGGCCAAAAACGACAGTGTTACCCCTTATGTTTTTTTTTCGGGTCAAAACTTTGACATCCGATATCTCGGCTCTGGAAGGGTCTAGAGCCTCCATTTTTGCGCGCTGGTCGAAGTCTCGTGGCCCTCTGTCAGAATCCAGAGTTTCAAGAAGATCGGAGGGGGTCAAAATTTCGGCCAAAAACGACAGTGTTACCCCTTATGTTTTTTTTTCAGGTCAAAACTTTGACATCCAATATCTCGGCTCTGGAAGGGTCTAGAGCCTCCATTTTTGCGCGCTGGTCGAAGTCTCGTGGCCCTCTGTCAGAATCCAGAGTTTCAAGAAGATCGGAGGGGGTCAAAATTTCGGCCAAAAACGACAGTGTTACCCCTTATGTTTTTTTTTCGGGTCAAAACTTTGACATCCGATATCTCGGCTCTGGAAGGGTCTAGAGCCTCCATTTTTGCGCGCTGGTCGAAGTCTCGTGGCCCTCTGTCAGAATCCAGAGTTTCAAGAAGATCGGAGGGGGTCAAAATTTCGGCCAAAAACGACAGTGTTACCCCTTATGTTTTTTTTTCGGTTCAAAACTTTGACATCCGATATCTCGGCTCTGGAAGGGTCTAGAGCCTCCATTTTTGCGCGCTGGTCGAAGTTTCGTGGCCCTCTGTCAGAATCCAGAGTTTCAAGAAGATCGGAGGGGGTAAAAATTTTGGCCAAAAACGACAGTGTTACCCCTTATGTTTTTTTTTTTCGGGTCAAAACTTTGACATCCGATATCTCGGCTCTGGAAGGGTCTGGAGCCTCCATTTTTGCGCGCTGGTCGAAGTCTCGTGGCCCTCTGTCAGAATCCAGAGTTTCAAGAAGATCGGAGGGGGTCAAAATTTCGGCCAAAAACGACAGTGTTACCCCTTATGTTTTTTTTTTCAGGTCAAAACTTTGACATCCGATATCGCGGCTCTGGAAGGGTCTAGAGCCTCCATTTTTGCGCGCTGGTCGAAGTCTCGTGGCCCTCTGTCAGAATCCAGAGTTTCAAGAAGATCGGAGGGGGTCAAAATTTCGGCCAAAAACGACAGTGTTACCCCTTATGTTTTTTTTTTCAGGTCAAAACTTTGACATCCGATATCTCGGCTCTGGAAGGGTCTAGAGCCTCCATTTTTGCGTGCTGGTCGAAGTCTCGTGGCCCTCTGTCAGAATCCAGAGTTTCAAGAAGATCGGAGGGGGTCAAAATTTCGGCCAAAAACGACAGTGTTACCCCTTATGTTTTTTTTTTCAGGTCAAAACTTTGACATCCGATATCTCGGCTCTGGAAGGGTCTAGAGCCTCCATTTTTGCGCGCTGGTCGAAGTCTCGTGGCCCTCTGTCAGAATCCAGAGTTTCAAGAAGATCGGAGGGGGTCAAAATTTCGGCCAAAAACGACAGTGTTACCCCTTATGTTTTTTTTTTTCAGGTCAAAACTTTGACATCCGATATCTCGGCTCTGGAAGGGTCTAGAGCCTCCATTTTTGCGTGCTGGTCGAAGTCTCGTGGCCCTCTGTCAGAATCCAGAGTTTCAAGAAGATCGGAGGGGGTCAAAATTTCGGTCAAAAACGACAGTGTTACCCCTTATGTTTTTTTTTTCAGGTCAAAACTTTGACATCCGATATCGCGGCTCTGGAAGGGTCTAGAGCCTCCATTTTTGCGCGCTGGTCGAAGTCTCGTGGCCCTCTGTCAGAATCCAGAGTTTCAAGAAGATCGGAGGGGGTCAAAAATTCGGCCAAAAATGACAGTGTTACCCCTTATGTTTTTTTTTCAGGTCAAAACTTTGACATCCGATATCTCGGCTCTGGAAGGGTCTAGAGCCTCCATTTTTGCGCGCTGGTCGAAGTCTCGTGGCCCTCTGTCAGAATCCAGAGTTTCAAGAAGATCGGAGGGGGTCAAAATTTCGGCCAAAAACGACAGTGTTACCCCTTATGTTTTTTTTTTCAGGTCAAAACTTTGACATCCGATATCTCGACTCTGGAAGGGTCTAGAGCCTCCATTTTTGCGCGCTGGTCGAAGTCTCGTGGCCCTCTGTCAGAATCCAGAGTTTCAAGAAGATCGGAGGGGGTCAAAAATTCGGCCAAAAATGACAGTGTTACCCCTTATGTTTTTTTTTCGGGTCAAAACTTTGACATCCGATATCTCGGCTCTGGAAGGGTCTAGAGCCTCCATTTTTGCGCGCTGGTCGAAGTCTCGTGGCCCTCTGTCAGAATCCAGAGTTTCAAGAAGATCGGAGGGGGTCAAAATTTCGGCCAAAAACGACAGTGTTACCCCTTATGTTTTTTTTTCAGGTCAAAACTTTGACATCCGATATCTCGGCTCTGGAAGGGTCTAGAGCCTCCATTTTTGCGCGCTGGTCGAAGTCTCGTGGCCCTCTGTCAGAATCCAGAGTTTCAAGAAGATCGGAGGGGGTCAAAATTTCGGCCAAAAACGACAGTGTTACCCCTTATGGTTTTTTTTTTCAGGTCAAAACTTTGACATCCGATATCTCGGCTCTGGAAGGGTCTAGAGCCTCCATTTTTGCGCGCTGGTCGAAGTCTCGTGGCCCTCTGTCAGAATCCAGAGTTTCACGAAGATCGGAGGGGGTCAAAATTTCGGCCAAAAACGACAGTGTTACCCCTTATGTTTTTTTTAGGTCAAAACTTTGACATCCGATATCTCGGCTCTGGAAGGGTCTAGAGCCTCCATTTTTGCGCGCTTGTCGAAGTCTCGTGGCCCTCTGTCAGAATCCAGAGTTTCAAGAAGATCGGAGGGGGTCAAAATTTCGGCCAAAAACGACAGTGTTACCCCTTATGTTTTTTTTTTCGGGTCAAAACTTTGACATCCGATATCTCGGCTCTGGAAGGGTCTAGAGCCTCCATTTTTGCGCGCTGGTCGAAGTCTCGTGGCCCTCTGTCAGAATCCAGAGTTTCAAGAAGATCGGAGGGGGTCAAAATTTCGGCCAAAAACGACAGTGTTACCCCTTATGTTTTTTTTTCAGGTCAAAACTTTGACATCCGATATCTCGGCTCTGGAAGGGTCTAGAGCCTCCATTTTTGCGCGCTGGTCGAAGTTCCGTGGCCCTCTGTCAGAATCCAGAGTTTCAAGAAGATCGGAGGGGGTCAAAATTTCGGCCAAAAACGACAGTGTTACCCCTTATGTTTTTTTTTCAGGTCAAAACTTTGACATCCGATATCTCGGCTCTGGAAGGGTCTAGAGCCTCCATTTTTGCGCGCTGGTCGAAGTCTCGTGGCCCTCTGTCAGAATCCAGAGTTTCAAGAAGATCGGAGGGGATCAAAATTTCGGCCAAAAACGACAGTGTTACCCCTTATGTTTTTTTTTCAGGTCAAAACTTTGACATCCGATATCTCGGCTCTGGAAGGGTCTAGAGCCTCCATTTTTGCGCGCTGGTCGAAGTCTCGTGGCCCTCTGTCAGAATCCAGAGTTTCAAGAAGATCGGAGGGGGTCAAAATTTCGGCCAAAAACGACAGTGTTACCCCTTATGTTTTTTTTTCAGGTCAAAACTTTGACATCCAATATCTCGGCTCTGGAAGGGTCTAGAGCCTCCATTTTTGCGCGCTGGTCGAAGTCTCGTGGCCCTCTGTCAGAATCCAGAGTTTCAAGAAGATCGGAGGGGGTCAAAATTTCGGCCAAAAACGACAGTGTTACCCCTTATGTTTTTTTTCAGGTCAAAACTTTGACATCCGATATCTCGGCTCTGGAAGGGTCTAGAGCCTCCATTTTTGCGCGCTGGTCGAAGTCTCGTGGCCCTCTGTCAGAATCCAGAGTTTCAAGAAGATCGGAGGGGGTCAAAATTTCGGCCAAAAACGACAGTGTTACCCCTTATGTTTTTTTTTCAGGTCAAAACTTTGACATCCGATATCTCGGCTCTGGAAGGGTCTAGAGCCTCCATTTTTGCGCGCTGGTCGAAGTCTCGTGGCCCTCTGTCAGAATCCAGAGTTTCAAGAAGATCGGAGGGGGTCAAAATTTCGGCCAAAAACGACAGTGTTACCCCTTATGTTTTTTTTTCGGGTCAAAACTTTGACATCCGATATCTCGGCTCTGGAAGGGTCTAGAGCCTCCATTTTTGCGCGCTGGTCGAAGTCTCGTGGCCCTCTGTCAGAATCCAGAGTTTCAAGAAGATCGGAGGGGGTCAAAATTTCGGCCAAAAACGACAGTGTTACCCCTTATGTTTTTTTTTTCAGGTCAAAACTTTGACATCCGATATCTCGACTCTGGAAGGGTCTAGAGCCTCCATTTTTGCGCGCTGGTCGAAGTCTCGTGGCCCTCTGTCAGAATCCAGAGTTTCACGAAGATCGGAGGGGGTCAAAATTTCAGCCAAAAACGACAGTGTTACCCCTTATGTTTTTTTTTCAGGTCAAAACTTTGACATCCGATATCTCGGCTCTGGAAGGGTCTAGAGCCTCCATTTTTGCGCGCTTGTCGAAGTCTCGTGGCCCTCTGTCAGAATCCAGAGTTTCAAGAAGATCGGAGGGGGTCAAAATTTCGGCCAAAAACGACAGTGTTACCCCTTATGTTTTTTTTTTCTGGTCAAAACTTTGACATCCGATATCTCGGCTCTGGAAGGGTCTAGAGCCTCCATTTTTGCGCGCTGGTCGAAGTTCCGTGGCCCTCTGTCAGAATCCAGAGTTTCAAGAAGATCGGAGGGGGTCAAAATTTCGGCCAAAAACGACAGTGTTACCCCTTATGTTTTTTTTCAGGTCAAAACTTTGACATCCGATATCTCGGCTCTGGAAGGGTCTAGAGCCTCCATTTTTGCGCGCTGGTCGAAGTCTCGTGGCCCTCTGTCAGAATCCAGAGTTTCAAGAAGATCGGAGGGGGTCAAAATTTCGGCCAAAAACGACAGTGTTACCCCTTATGTTTTTTTTTCAGGTCAAAACTTTGACATCCGATATCTCGGCTCTGGAAGGGTCTAGAGCCTCCATTTTTGCGCGCTGGTCGAAGTCTCGTGGCCCTCTGTCAGAATCCAGAGTTTCAAGAAGATCGGAGGGGGTCAAAATTTCGGCCAAAAACGACAGTGTTACCCCTTATGTTTTTTTTTCGGGTCAAAACTTTGACATCCGATATCTCGGCTCTGGAAGGGTCTAGAGCCTCCATTTTTGCGCGCTGGTCGAAGTCTCGTGGCCCTCTGTCAGAATCCAGAGTTTCAAGAAGATCGGAGGGGGTCAAAATTTCGGCCAAAAACGACAGTGTTACCCCTTATGTTTTTTTTTCGGTTCAAAACTTTGACATCCGATATCTCGGCTCTGGAAGGGTCTAGAGCCTCCATTTTTGCGCGCTGGTCGAAGTTTCGTGGCCCTCTGTCAGAATCCAGAGTTTCAAGAAGATCGGAGGGGGTAAAAATTTTGGCCAAAAACGACAGTGTTACCCCTTATGTTTTTTTTTCGGGTCAAAACTTTGACATCCGATATCTCGGCTCTGGAAGGGTCTAGAGCCTCCATTTTTGCGCGCTGGTCGAAGTCTCGTGGCCCTCTGTCAGAATCCAGAGTTTCAAGAAGATCGGAGGGGGTCAAAATTTCGGTCAAAAACGACAGTGTTACCCCTTATGTTTTTTTTTTCAGGTCAAAACTTTGACATCCGATATCGCGGCTCTGGAAGGGTCTAGAGCCTCCATTTTTGCGCGCTGGTCGAAGTTTCGTGGCCCTCTGTCAGAATCCAGAGTTTCAAGAAGATCGGAGGGGGTAAAAATTTTGGCCAAAAACGACAGTGTTACCCCTTATGTTTTTTTTTCGGGTCAAAACTTTGACATCCGATATCTCGGCTCTGGAAGGGTCTGGAGCCTCCATTTTTGCGCGCTGGTCGAAGTCTCGTGGCCCTCTGTCAGAATCCAGAGTTTCACGAAGATCGGAGGGGGTCAAAATTTCAGCCAAAAACGACAGTGTTACCCCTTATGTTTTTTTTTCAGGTCAAAACTTTGACATCCGATATCTCGGCTCTGGAAGGGTCTAGAGCCTCCATTTTTGCGCGCTTGTCGAAGTCTCGTGGCCCTCTGTCAGAATCCAGAGTTTCAAGAAGATCGGAGGGGGTCAAAATTTCGGCCAAAAACGACAGTGTTACCCCTTATGTTTTTTTTTTCGGGTCAAAACTTTGACATCCGATATCTCGGCTCTGGAAGGGTCTAGAGCCTCCATTTTTGCGCGCTGGTCGAAGTTCCGTGGCCCTCTGTCAGAATCCAGAGTTTCAAGAAGATCGGAGGGGGTCAAAATTTCGGCCAAAAACGACAGTGTTACCCCTTATGTTTTTTTTCAGGTCAAAACTTTGACATCCGATATCTCGGCTCTGGAAGGGTCTAGAGCCTCCATTTTTGCGCGCTGGTCGAAGTCTCGTGGCCCTCTGTCAGAATCCAGAGTTTCAAGAAGATCGGAGGGGGTCAAAATTTCGGCCAAAAACGACAGTGTTACCCCTTATGTTTTTTTTTCAGGTCAAAACTTTGACATCCGATATCTCGGCTCTGGAAGGGTCTAGAGCCTCCATTTTTGCGCGCTGGTCGAAGTCTCGTGGCCCTCTGTCAGAATCCAGAGTTTCAAGAAGATCGGAGGGGGTCAAAATTTCGGCCAAAAACGACAGTGTTACCCCTTATGTTTTTTTTTCGGGTCAAAACTTTGACATCCGATATCTCGGCTCTGGAAGGGTCTAGAGCCTCCATTTTTGCGCGCTGGTCGAAGTCTCGTGGCCCTCTGTCAGAATCCAGAGTTTCAAGAAGATCGGAGGGGGTCAAAATTTCGGCCAAAAACGACAGTGTTACCCCTTATGTTTTTTTTTTCAGGTCAAAACTTTGACATCCGATATCTCGACTCTGGAAGGGTCTAGAGCCTCCATTTTTGCGCGCTGGTCGAAGTCTCGTGGCCCTCTGTCAGAATCCAGAGTTTCACGAAGATCGGAGGGGGTCAAAATTTCAGCCAAAAACGACAGTGTTACCCCTTATGTTTTTTTTTCAGGTCAAAACTTTGACATCCGATATCTCGGCTCTGGAAGGGTCTAGAGCCTCCATTTTTGCGCGCTTGTCGAAGTCTCGTGGCCCTCTGTCAGAATCCAGAGTTTCAAGAAGATCGGAGGGGGTCAAAATTTCGGCCAAAAACGACAGTGTTACCCCTTATGTTTTTTTTTTCGGGTCAAAACTTTGACATCCGATATCTCGGCTCTGGAAGGGTCTAGAGCCTCCATTTTTGCGCGCTGGTCGAAGTTCCGTGGCCCTCTGTCAGAATCCAGAGTTTCAAGAAGATCGGAGGGGGTCAAAATTTCGGCCAAAAACGACAGTGTTACCCCTTATGTTTTTTTTCAGGTCAAAACTTTGACATCCGATATCTCGGCTCTGGAAGGGTCTAGAGCCTCCATTTTTGCGCGCTGGTCGAAGTCTCGTGGCCCTCTGTCAGAATCCAGAGTTTCAAGAAGATCGGAGGGGGTCAAAATTTCGGCCAAAAACGACAGTGTTACCCCTTATGTTTTTTTTTCGGGTCAAAACTTTGACATCCGATATCTCGGCTCTGGAAGGGTCTAGAGCCTCCATTTTTGCGCGCTGGTCGAAGTCTCGTGGCCCTCTGTCAGAATCCAGAGTTTCAAGAAGATCGGAGGGGGTCAAAATTTCGGCCAAAAACGACAGTGTTACCCCTTATGTTTTTTTTTCAGGTCAAAACTTTGACATCCAATATCTCGGCTCTGGAAGGGTCTAGAGCCTCCATTTTTGCGCGCTGGTCGAAGTCTCGTGGCCCTCTGTCAGAATCCAGAGTTTCAAGAAGATCGGAGGGGGTCAAAATTTCGGCCAAAAACGACAGTGTTACCCCTTATGTTTTTTTTTCGGGTCAAAACTTTGACATCCGATATCTCGGCTCTGGAAGGGTCTAGAGCCTCCATTTTTGCGCGCTGGTCGAAGTCTCGTGGCCCTCTGTCAGAATCCAGAGTTTCAAGAAGATCGGAGGGGGTCAAAATTTCGGCCAAAAACGACAGTGTTACCCCTTATGTTTTTTTTTCGGTTCAAAACTTTGACATCCGATATCTCGGCTCTGGAAGGGTCTAGAGCCTCCATTTTTGCGCGCTGGTCGAAGTTTCGTGGCCCTCTGTCAGAATCCAGAGTTTCAAGAAGATCGGAGGGGGTAAAAATTTTGGCCAAAAACGACAGTGTTACCCCTTATGTTTTTTTTTCGGGTCAAAACTTTGACATCCGATATCTCGGCTCTGGAAGGGTCTAGAGCCTCCATTTTTGCGCGCTGGTCGAAGTCTCGTGGCCCTCTGTCAGAATCCAGAGTTTCAAGAAGATCGGAGGGGGTCAAAATTTCGGTCAAAAACGACAGTGTTACCCCTTATGTTTTTTTTTTCAGGTCAAAACTTTGACATCCGATATCGCGGCTCTGGAAGGGTCTAGAGCCTCCATTTTTGCGCGCTGGTCGAAGTTTCGTGGCCCTCTGTCAGAATCCAGAGTTTCAAGAAGATCGGAGGGGGTAAAAATTTTGGCCAAAAACGACAGTGTTACCCCTTATGTTTTTTTTCGGGTCAAAACTTTGACATCCGATATCTCGGCTCTGGAAGGGTCTGGAGCCTCCATTTTTGCGCGCTGGTCGAAGTCTCGTGGCCCTCTGTCAGAATCCAGAGTTTCAAGAAGATCGGAGGGGGTCAAAATTTCGGCCAAAAACGACAGTGTTACCCCTTATGTTTTTTTTTCAGGTCAAAACTTTGACATCCGATATCTCGGCTCTGGAAGGGTCTAGAGCCTCCATTTTTGCGCGCTGGTCGAAGTCTCGTGGCCCTCTGTCAGAATCCAGAGTTTCACGAAGATCGGAGGGGGTCAAAATTTCGGCCAAAAACGACAGTGTTACCCCTTATGTTTTTTTTTCGGGTCAAAACTTTGACATCCGATATCTCGGCTCTGGAAGGGTCTAGAGCCTCCATTTTTGCGCGCTGGTCGTAGTCTCGTGGCCCTCTGTCAGAATCCAGAGTTTCAAGAAGATCGGAGGGGGTCAAAATTTCGGCCAAAAACGACAGTGTTACCCCTTATGTTTTTTTTTTCAGGTCAAAACTTTGACATCCGATATCTCGGCTCTGGAAGGGTCTAGAGCCTCCATTTTTGCGCGCTGGTCGAAGTCTCGTGGCCCTCTGTCAGAATCCAGAGTTTCAAGAAGATCGGAGGGGGTCAAAATTTCGGCCAAAAACGACAGTGTTACCCCTTATGTTTTTTTTTCGGGTCAAAACTTTGACATCCGATATCTCGGCTCTGGAAGGGTCTAGAGCCTCCATTTTTGCGCGCTGGTCGAAGTCTCGTGGCCCTCTGTCAGAATCCAGAGTTTCAAGAAGATCGGAGGGGGTCAAAATTTCGGCCAAAAACGACAGTGTTACCCCTTATGTTTTTTTTTTCAGGTCAAAACTTTGACATCCGATATCTCGGCTCTGGAAGGGTCTAGAGCCTCCATTTTTGCGTGCTGGTCGAAGTCTCGTGGCCCTCTGTCAGAATCCAGAGTTTCAAGAAGATCGGAGGGGGTCAAAATTTCGGTCAAAAACGACAGTGTTACCCCTTATGTTTTTTTTTTCAGGTCAAAACTTTGACATCCGATATCGCGGCTCTGGAAGGGTCTAGAGCCTCCATTTTTGCGCGCTGGTCGAAGTCTCGTGGCCCTCTGTCAGAATCCAGAGTTTCAAGAAGATCGGAGGGGGTCAAAATTTCGGCCAAAAACGACAGTGTTACCCCTTATGTTTTTTTTTTCAGGTCAAAACTTTGACATCCGATATCTCGACTCTGGAAGGGTCTAGAGCCTCCATTTTTGCGCGCTGGTCGAAGTCTCGTGGCCCTCTGTCAGAATCCAGAGTTTCACGAAGATCGGAGGGGGTCAAAATTTCAGCCAAAAACGACAGTGTTACCCCTTATGTTTTTTTTTCAGGTCAAAACTTTGACATCCGATATCTCGGCTCTGGAAGGGTCTAGAGCCTCCATTTTTGCGCGCTTGTCGAAGTCTCGTGGCCCTCTGTCAGAATTCAGAGTTTCAAGAAGATCGGAGGGGGTCAAAATTTCGGCCAAAAACGACAGTGTTACCCCTTATGTTTTTTTTTTCGGGTCAAAACTTTGACATCCGATATCTCGGCTCTGGAAGGGTCTAGAGCCTCCATTTTTGCGCGCTGGTCGAAGTCTCGTGGCCCTCTGTCAGAATCCAGAGTTTCAAGAAGATCGGAGGGGGTCAAAATTTCGGCCAAAAACGACAGTGTTACCCCTTATGGTTTTTTTTTCAGGTCAAAACTTTGACATCCGATATCTCGGCTCTGGAAGGGTCTAGAGCCTCCATTTTTGCGCGCTGGTCGAAGTCTCGTGGCCCTCTGTCAGAATCCAGAGTTTCACGAAGATCGGAGGGGGTCAAAATTTCGGCCAAAAACGACAGTGTTACCCCTTATGTTTTTTTTTCAGGTCAAAACTTTGACATCCGATATCTCGGCTCTGGAAGGGTCTAGAGCCTCCATTTTTGCGCGCTTGTCGAAGTCTCGTGGCCCTCTGTCAGAATCCAGAGTTTCAAGAAGATCGGAGGGGGTCAAAATTTCGGCCAAAAACGACAGTGTTACCCCTTATGTTTTTTTTTTCGGGTCAAAACTTTGACATCCGATATCTCGGCTCTGGAAGGGTCTAGAGCCTCCATTTTTGCGCGCTGGTCGAAGTTCCGTGGCCCTCTGTCAGAATCCAGAGTTTCAAGAAGATCGGAGGGGGTCAAAATTTCGGCCAAAAACGACAGTGTTACCCCTTATGTTTTTTTTCAGGTCAAAACTTTGACATCCGATATCTCGGCTCTGGAAGGGTCTAGAGCCTCCATTTTTGCGCGCTGGTCGAAGTCTCGTGGCCCTCTGTCAGAATCCAGAGTTTCAAGAAGATCGGAGGGGGTCAAAATTTCGGCCAAAAACGACAGTGTTACCCCTTATGTTTTTTTTTCAGGTCAAAACTTTGACATCCAATATCTCGGCTCTGGAAGGGTCTAGAGCCTCCATTTTTGCGCGCTGGTCGAAGTCTCGTGGCCCTCTGTCAGAATCCAGAGTTTCAAGAAGATCGGAGGGGGTCAAAATTTCGGCCAAAAACGACAGTGTTACCCCTTATGTTTTTTTTTCAGGTCAAAACTTTGACATCCGATATCTCGGCTCTGGAAGGGTCTAGAGCCTCCATTTTTGCGCGCTGGTCGAAGTCTCGTGGCCCTCTGTCAGAATCCAGAGTTTCAAGAAGATCGGAGGGGGTCAAAATTTTGGCCAAAAACGACAGTGTTACCCCTTATGTTTTTTTTTCGGGTCAAAACTTTGACATCCGATATCTCGGCTCTGGAAGGGTCTAGAGCCTCCATTTTTGCGCGCTGGTCGAAGTCTCGTGGCCCTCTGTCAGAATCCAGAGTTTCAAGAAGATCGGAGGGGGTCAAAATTTCGGCCAAAAACGACAGTGTTACCCCTTATGTTTTTTTTTCAGGTCAAAACTTTGACATCCAATATCTCGGCTCTGGAAGGGTCTAGAGCCTCCATTTTTGCGCGCTGGTCGAAGTCTCGTGGCCCTCTGTCAGAATCCAGAGTTTCAAGAAGATCGGAGGGGGTCAAAATTTCGGCCAAAAACGACAGTGTTACCCCTTATGTTTTTTTTTCGGGTCAAAACTTTGACATCCGATATCTCGGCTCTGGAAGGGTCTAGAGCCTCCATTTTTGCGCGCTGGTCGAAGTCTCGTGGCCCTCTGTCAGAATCCAGAGTTTCAAGAAGATCGGAGGGGGTCAAAATTTCGGCCAAAAACGACAGTGTTACCCCTTATGTTTTTTTTTCGGTTCAAAACTTTGACATCCGATATCTCGGCTCTGGAAGGGTCTAGAGCCTCCATTTTTGCGCGCTGGTCGAAGTTTCGTGGCCCTCTGTCAGAATCCAGAGTTTCAAGAAGATCGGAGGGGGTAAAAATTTTGGCCAAAAACGACAGTGTTACCCCTTATGTTTTTTTTTTTCGGGTCAAAACTTTGACATCCGATATCTCGGCTCTGGAAGGGTCTGGAGCCTCCATTTTTGCGCGCTGGTCGAAGTCTCGTGGCCCTCTGTCAGAATCCAGAGTTTCAAGAAGATCGGAGGGGGTCAAAATTTCGGCCAAAAACGACAGTGTTACCCCTTATGTTTTTTTTTTCAGGTCAAAACTTTGACATCCGATATCGCGGCTCTGGAAGGGTCTAGAGCCTCCATTTTTGCGCGCTGGTCGAAGTCTCGTGGCCCTCTGTCAGAATCCAGAGTTTCAAGAAGATCGGAGGGGGTCAAAATTTCGGCCAAAAACGACAGTGTTACCCCTTATGTTTTTTTTTTCAGGTCAAAACTTTGACATCCGATATCTCGGCTCTGGAAGGGTCTAGAGCCTCCATTTTTGCGTGCTGGTCGAAGTCTCGTGGCCCTCTGTCAGAATCCAGAGTTTCAAGAAGATCGGAGGGGGTCAAAATTTCGGCCAAAAACGACAGTGTTACCCCTTATGTTTTTTTTTTCAGGTCAAAACTTTGACATCCGATATCTCGGCTCTGGAAGGGTCTAGAGCCTCCATTTTTGCGCGCTGGTCGAAGTCTCGTGGCCCTCTGTCAGAATCCAGAGTTTCAAGAAGATCGGAGGGGGTCAAAATTTCGGCCAAAAACGACAGTGTTACCCCTTATGTTTTTTTTTTTCAGGTCAAAACTTTGACATCCGATATCTCGGCTCTGGAAGGGTCTAGAGCCTCCATTTTTGCGTGCTGGTCGAAGTCTCGTGGCCCTCTGTCAGAATCCAGAGTTTCAAGAAGATCGGAGGGGGTCAAAATTTCGGTCAAAAACGACAGTGTTACCCCTTATGTTTTTTTTTTCAGGTCAAAACTTTGACATCCGATATCGCGGCTCTGGAAGGGTCTAGAGCCTCCATTTTTGCGCGCTGGTCGAAGTCTCGTGGCCCTCTGTCAGAATCCAGAGTTTCAAGAAGATCGGAGGGGGTCAAAAATTCGGCCAAAAATGACAGTGTTACCCCTTATGTTTTTTTTTCAGGTCAAAACTTTGACATCCGATACTCGGCTCTGGAAGGGTCTAGAGCCTCCATTTTTGCGCGCTGGTCGAAGTCTCGTGGCCCTCTGTCAGAATCCAGAGTTTCAAGAAGATCGGAGGGGGTCAAAATTTCGGCCAAAAACGACAGTGTTACCCCTTATGTTTTTTTTTTCAGGTCAAAACTTTGACATCCGATATCTCGACTCTGGAAGGGTCTAGAGCCTCCATTTTTGCGCGCTGGTCGAAGTCTCGTGGCCCTCTGTCAGAATCCAGAGTTTCAAGAAGATCGGAGAGGGGGAGGGGGGGTCAAAAATTCGGCCAAAAATGACAGTGTTACCCCTTATGTTTTTTTTTCGGGTCAAAACTTTGACATCCGATATCTCGGCTCTGGAAGGGTCTAGAGCCTCCATTTTTGCGCGCTGGTCGAAGTCTCGTGGCCCTCTGTCAGAATCCAGAGTTTCAAGAAGATCGGAGGGGGTCAAAATTTCGGCCAAAAACGACAGTGTTACCCCTTATGTTTTTTTTTCAGGTCAAAACTTTGACATCCGATATCTCGGCTCTGGAAGGGTCTAGAGCCTCCATTTTTGCGCGCTGGTCGAAGTCTCGTGGCCCTCTGTCAGAATCCAGAGTTTCAAGAAGATCGGAGGGGGTCAAAATTTCGGCCAAAAACGACAGTGTTACCCCTTATGGTTTTTTTTTTCAGGTCAAAACTTTGACATCCGATATCTCGGCTCTGGAAGGGTCTAGAGCCTCCATTTTTGCGCGCTGGTCGAAGTCTCGTGGCCCTCTGTCAGAATCCAGAGTTTCACGAAGATCGGAGGGGGTCAAAATTTCGGCCAAAAACGACAGTGTTACCCCTTATGTTTTTTTTCGGTTCAAAACTTTGACATCCGATATCTCGGCTCTGGAAGGGTCTAGAGCCTCCATTTTGCGCGCTGGTCGAAGTTTCGTGGCCCTCTGTCAGAATCCAGAGTTTCAAGAAGATCGGAGGGGGTAAAAATTTTGGCCAAAAACGACAGTGTTACCCCTTATGTTTTTTTTTCGGGTCAAAACTTTGACATCCGATATCTCGGCTCTGGAAGGGTCTAGAGCCTCCATTTTTGCGCGCTGGTCGAAGTCTCGTGGCCCTCTGTCAGAATCCAGAGTTTCAAGAAGATCGGAGGGGGTCAAAATTTCGGTCAAAAACGACAGTGTTACCCCTTATGTTTTTTTTTTCAGGTCAAAACTTTGACATCCGATATCGCGGCTCTGGAAGGGTCTAGAGCCTCCATTTTTGCGCGCTGGTCGAAGTCTCGTGGCCCTCTGTCAGAATCCAGAGTTTCAAGAAGATCGGAGGGGGTCAAAATTTCGGCCAAAAACGACAGTGTTACCCCTTATGTTTTTTTTTTCAGGTCAAAACTTTGACATCCGATATCTCGGCTCTGGAAGGGTCTAGAGCCTCGATTTTTGCGCGCTGGTCGAAGTCTCGTGGCCCTCTGTCAGAATCCAGAGTTTCAAGAAGATCGGAGGGGGTCAAAATTTCGGCCAAAAACGACAGTGTTACCCCTTATGTTTTTTTTTTCAGGTCAAAACTTTGACATCCGATATCTCGGCTCTGGAAGGGTCTAGAGCCTCCATTTTTGCGCGCTGGTCGAAGTCTCGTGGCCCTCTGTCAGAATCCAGAGTTTCACGAAGATCGGAGGGGGTCAAAATTTCGGCCAAAAACGACAGTGTTACCCCTTATGTTTTTTTTTCGGGTCAAAACTTTGACATCCGATATCTCGGCTCTGGAAGGGTCTAGAGCCTCCATTTTTGCGCGCTGGTCGAAGTCTCGTGGCCCTCTGTCAGAATCCAGAGTTTCAAGAAGATCGGAGGGGGTCAAAATTTCGGCCAAAAACGACAGTGTTACCCCTTATGTTTTTTTTTTTCAGGTCAAAACTTTGACATCCGATATCTCGGCTCTGGAAGGGTCTAGAGCCTCCATTTTTGCGCGCTGGTCGAAGTCTCGTGGCCCTCTGTCAGAATCCAGAGTTTCAAGAAGATCGGAGGGGGTCAAAATTTCGGCCAAAAACGACAGTGTTACCCCTTATGTTTTTTTTTCAGGTCAAAACTTTGACATCCGATATCTCGGCTCTGGAAGGGTCTAGAGCCTCCATTTTTGCGTGCTGGTCGAAGTCTCGTGGCCCTCTGTCAGAATCCAGAGTTTCAAGAAGATCGGAGGGGGTCAAAATTTCGGCCAAAAACGACAGTGTTACCCCTTATGTTTTTTTTTTCAGGTCAAAACTTTGACATCCGATATCTCGGCTCTGGAAGGGTCTAGAGCCTCCATTTTTGCGCGCTGGTCGAAGTCTCGTTGCCCTCTGTCAGAATCCAGAGTTTCACGAAGATCGGAGGGGGTCAAAATTTCGGCCAAAAACGACAGTGTTACCCCTTATGTTTTTTTTTCGGGTCAAAACTTTGACATCCGATATCTCGGCTCTGGAAGGGTCTAGAGCCTCCATTTTTGCGCGCTGGTCGAAGTCTCGTGGCCCTCTGTCAGAATCCAGAGTTTCAAGAAGATCGGAGGGGGTCAAAATTTCGGCCAAAAACGACAGTGTTACCCCTTATGTTTTTTTTTTCAGGTCAAAACTTTGACATCCGATATCTCGGCTCTGGAAGGGTCTAGAGCCTCCATTTTTGCGCGCTGGTCGAAGTCTCGTGGCCCTCTGTCAGAATCCAGAGTTTCACGAAGATCGGAGGGGGTCAAAATTTCGGCCAAAAACGACAGTGTTACCCCTTATGTTTTTTTTTCGGGTCAAAACTTTGACATCCGATATCTCGGCTCTGGAAGGGTCTAGAGCCTCCATTTTTGCGCGCTGGTCGAAGTCTCGTGGCCCTCTGTCAGAATCCAGAGTTTCAAGAAGATCGGAGGGGGTCAAAATTTCGGCCAAAAACGACAGTGTTACCCCTTATGTTTTTTTTTTTCAGGTCAAAACTTTGACATCCGATATCTCGGCTCTGGAAGGGTCTAGAGCCTCCATTTTTGCGCGCTGGTCGAAGTCTCGTGGCCCTCTGTCAGAATCCAGAGTTTCAAGAAGATCGGAGGGGGTCAAAATTTCGGCCAAAAACGACAGTGTTACCCCTTATGTTTTTTTTTTCAGGTCAAAACTTTGACATCCGATATCTCGGCTCTGGAAGGGTCTAGAGCCTCCATTTTTGCGTGCTGGTCGAAGTCTCGTGGCCCTCTGTCAGAATCCAGAGTTTCAAGAAGATCGGAGGGGGTCAAAATTTCGGCCAAAAACGACAGTGTTACCCCTTATGTTTTTTTTTTCAGGTCAAAACTTTGACATCCGATATCTCGGCTCTGGAAGGGTCTAGAGCCTCCATTTTTGCGCGCTGGTCGAAGTCTCGTGGCCCTCTGTCAGAATCCAGAGTTTCACGAAGATCGGAGGGGGTCAAAATTTCGGCCAAAAACGACAGTGTTACCCCTTATGTTTTTTTTTCGGGTCAAAACTTTGACATCCGATATCTCGGCTCTGGAAGGGTCTAGAGCCTCCATTTTTGCGCGCTGGTCGAAGTCTCGTGGCCCTCTGTCAGAATCCAGAGTTTCAAGAAGATCGGAGGGGGTCAAAATTTCGGCCAAAAACGACAGTGTTACCCCTTATGTTTTTTTTTTCAGGTCAAAACTTTGACATCCGATATCTCGGCTCTGGAAGGGTCTAGAGCCTCCATTTTTGCGCGCTGGTCGAAGTCTCGTGGCCCTCTGTCAGAATCCAGAGTTTCAAGAAGATCGGAGGGGGTCAAAATTTCGGCCAAAAACGACAGTGTTACCCCTTATGTTTTTTTTTCGGGTCAAAACTTTGACATCCGATATCTCGGCTCTGGAAGGGTCTGGACCCTCCATTTTTGCGCGCTGGTCGAAGTCTCGTGGCCCTCTGTCAGAATCCAGAGTTTCAAGAAGATCGGAGGGGGTCAAAATTTCGGCCAAAAACGACAGTGTTACCCCTTATGTTTTTTTTTCAGGTCAAAACTTTGACATCCGATATCTCGGCTCTGGAAGGGTCTAGAGCCTCCATTTTTGCGCGCTGGTCGAAGTCTCGTGGCCCTCTGTCAGAATCCAGAGTTTCAAGAAGATCGGAGGGGGTCAAAATTTCGGCCAAAAACGACAGTGTTACCCCTTATGTTTTTTTTTTCAGGTCAAAACTTTGACATCCGATATCTCGACTCTGGAAGGGTCTAGAGCCTCCATTTTTGCGCGCTGGTCGAAGTCTCGTGGCCCTCTGTCAGAATCCAGAGTTTCAAGAAGATCGGAGGGGGTCAAAAATTCGGCCAAAAATGACAGTGTTACCCCTTATGTTTTTTTTTCGGGTCAAAACTTTGACATCCGATATCTCGGCTCTGGAAGGGTCTAGAGCCTCCATTTTTGCGCGCTGGTCGAAGTCTCGTGGCCCTCTGTCAGAATCCAGAGTTTCAAGAAGATCGGAGGGGGTCAAAATTTCGGCCAAAAACGACAGTGTTACCCCTTATGTTTTTTTTTCAGGTCAAAACTTTGACATCCGATATCTCGGCTCTGGAAGGGTCTAGAGCCTCCATTTTTGCGCGCTGGTCGAAGTCTCGTGGCCCTCTGTCAGAATCCAGAGTTTCACGAAGATCGGAGGGGGTCAAAATCTCGGCCAAAAACGACAGTGTTACCCCTTATGTTTTTTTTTTCAGGTCAAAACTTTGACATCCGATATCTCGGCTCTGGAAGGGTCTAGAGCCTCCATTTTTGCGCGCTTGTCGAAGTCTCGTGGCCCTCTGTCAGAATCCAGAGTTTCAAGAAGATCGGAGGGGGTCAAAATTTCGGCCAAAAACGACAGTGTTACCCCTTATGTTTTTTTTTTCGGGTCAAAACTTTGACATCCGATATCTCGGCTCTGGAAGGGTCTAGAGCCTCCATTTTTGCGCGCTGGTCGAAGTCTCGTGGCCCTCTGTCAGAATCCAGAGTTTCAAGAAGATCGGAGGGGGTCAAAATTTCGGCCAAAAACGACAGTGTTACCCCTTATGTTTTTTTTTCAGGTCAAAACTTTGACATCCGATATCTCGGCTCTGGAAGGGTCTAGAGCCTCCATTTTTGCGCGCTGGTCGAAGTTCCGTGGCCCTCTGTCAGAATCCAGAGTTTCAAGAAGATCGGAGGGGGTCAAAATTTCGGCCAAAAACGACAGTGTTACCCCTTATGTTTTTTTTTCAGGTCAAAACTTTGACATCCGATATCTCGGCTCTGGAAGGGTCTAGAGCCTCCATTTTTGCGCGCTGGTCGAAGTCTCGTGGCCCTCTGTCAGAATCCAGAGTTTCAAGAAGATCGGAGGGGGTCAAAATTTCGGCCAAAAACGACAGTGTTACCCCTTATGTTTTTTTTTCAGGTCAAAACTTTGACATCCAATATCTCGGCTCTGGAAGGGTCTAGAGCCTCCATTTTTGCGCGCTGGTCGAAGTCTCGTGGCCCTCTGTCAGAATCCAGAGTTTCAAGAAGATCGGAGGGGGTCAAAATTTCGGCCAAAAACGACAGTGTTACCCCTTATGTTTTTTTTTCGGGTCAAAACTTTGACATCCGATATCTCGGCTCTGGAAGGGTCTAGAGCCTCCATTTTTGCGCGCTGGTCGAAGTCTCGTGGCCCTCTGTCAGAATCCAGAGTTTCAAGAAGATCGGAGGGGGTCAAAATTTCGGCCAAAAACGACAGTGTTACCCCTTATGTTTTTTTTTCGGGTCAAAACTTTGACATCCGATATCTCGGCTCTGGAAGGGTCTAGAGCCTCCATTTTTGCGCGCTGGTCGAAGTCTCATGGCCCTCTGTCAGAATCCAGAGTTTCAAGAATATCGGAGGGGGTCAAAATTTCGGCCAAAAACGACAGTGTTACCCCTTATGTTTTTTTTTTCAGGTCAAAACTTTGACATCCGATATCTCGGCTCTGGAAGGGTCTAGAGCCTCCATTTTTGCGCGCTGGTCGAAGTTTCGTGGCCCTCTGTCAGAATCCAGAGTTTCAAGAAGATCGGAGGGGGTAAAAATTTTGGCCAAAAACGACAGTGTTACCCCTTATGTTTTTTTTTCGGGTCAAAACTTTGACATCCGATATCTCGGCTCTGGAAGGGTCTAGAGCCTCCATTTTTGCGCGCTGGTCGAAGTCTCGTGGCCCTCTGTCAGAATCCAGAGTTTCAAGAAGATCGGAGGGGGTCAAAATTTCGGCCAAAAACGACAGTGTTACCCCTTATGTTTTTTTTTTCAGGTCAAAACTTTGACATCCGATATCTCGGCTCTGGAAGGGTCTAGAGCCTCCATTTTTGCGCGCTGGTCGAAGTTTCGTGGCCCTCTGTCAGAATCCAGAGTTTCAAGAAGATCGGAGGGGGTAAAAATTTTGGCCAAAAACGACAGTGTTACCCCTTATGTTTTTTTTTCGGGTCAAAACTTTGACATCCGATATCTCGGCTCTGGAAGGGTCTGGAGCCTCCATTTTTGCGCGCTGGTCGAAGTCTCGTGGCCCTCTGTCAGAATCCAGAGTTTCAAGAAGATCGGAGGGGGTCAAAATTTCGGCCAAAAACGACAGTGTTACCCCTTATGTTTTTTTTTCAGGTCAAAACTTTGACATCCGATATCTCGGCTCTGGAAGGGTCTAGAGCCTCCATTTTTGCGCGCTGGTCGAAGTCTCGTGGCCCTCTGTCAGAATCCAGAGTTTCAAGAAGATTGGAGGGGGTCAAAATTTCGGTCAAAAACGACAGTGTTACCCCTTATGTTTTTTTTTTCAGGTCAAAACTTTGACATCCGATATCTCGGCTCTGGAAGGGTCTAGAGCCTCCATTTTTGCGCGCTGGTCGAAGTCTCGTGGCCCTCTGTCAGAATCCAGAGTTTCACGAAGATCGGAGGGGGTCAAAATTTCGGCCAAAGACGACAGTGTTACCCCTTATGTTTTTTTTTTCGGGTCAAAACTTTGACATCCGATATCTCGGCTCTGGAAGGGTCTAGAGCCTCCATTTTTGCACGCTGGTCGTAGTCTCGTGGCCCTCTGTCAGAATCCAGAGTTTCAAGAAGATCGGAGGGGGTCAAAATTTCGGCCAAAAACGACAGTGTTACCCCTTATGTTTTTTTTTTTCAGGTCAAAACTTTGACATCCGATATCTCGGCTCTGGAAGGGTCTAGAGCCTCCATTTTTGCGCGCTGGTCGAAGTCTCGTGGCCCTCTGTCAGAATCCAGAGTTTCAAGAAGATCGGAGGGGGTCAAAATTTCGGCCAAAAACGACAGTGTTACCCCTTATGTTTTTTTTTCGGGTCAAAACTTTGACATCCGATATCTCGGCTCTGGAAGGGTCTAGAGCCTCCATTTTTGCGCGCTGGTCGAAGTCTCGTGGCCCTCTGTCAGAATCCAGAGTTTCAAGAAGATCGGAGGGGGTCAAAATTTCGGCCAAAAACGACAGTGTTACCCCTTATGTTTTTTTTTTCAGGTCAAAACTTTGACATCCGATATCTCGGCTCTGGAAGGGTCTAGAGCCTCCATTTTTGCGTGCTGGTCGAAGTCTCGTGGCCCTCTGTCAGAATCCAGAGTTTCAAGAAGATCGGAGGGGGTCAAAATTTCGGTCAAAAACGACAGTGTTACCCCTTATGTTTTTTTTTTCAGGTCAAAACTTTGACATCCGATATCGCGGCTCTGGAAGGGTCTAGAGCCTCCATTTTTGCGCGCTGGTCGAAGTCTCGTGGCCCTCTGTCAGAATCCAGAGTTTCAAGAAGATCGGAGGGGGTCAAAATTTCGGCCAAAAACGACAGTGTTACCCCTTATGTTTTTTTTTTCAGGTCAAAACTTTGACATCCGATATCTCGACTCTGGAAGGGTCTAGAGCCTCTATTTTTGCGCGCTGGTCGAAGTCTCGTGGCCCTCTGTCAGAATCCAGAGTTTCACGAAGATCGGAGGGGGTCAAAATTTCGGCCAAAAACGACAGTGTTACCCCTTATGTTTTTTTTTCAGGTCAAAACTTTGACATCCGATATCTCGGCTCTGGAAGGGTCTAGAGCCTCCATTTTTGCGCGCTTGTCGAAGTCTCGTGGCCCTCTGTCAGAATCCAGAGTTTCAAGAAGATCGGAGGGGGTCAAAATTTCGGCCAAAAACGACAGTGTTACCCCTTATGTTTTTTTTTCGGGTCAAAACTTTGACATCCGATATCTCGGCTCTGGAAGGGTCTAGAGCCTCCATTTTTGCGCGCTGGTCGAAGTTCCGTGGCCCTCTGTCAGAATCCAGAGTTTCAAGAAGATCGGAGGGGGTCAAAATTTCGGCCAAAAACGACAGTGTTACCCCTTATGTTTTTTTTCAGGTCAAAACTTTGACATCCGATATCTCGGCTCTGGAAGGGTCTAGAGCCTCCATTTTTGCGCGCTGGTCGAAGTCTCGTGGCCCTCTGTCAGAATCCAGAGTTTCAAGAAGATCGGAGGGGGTCAAAATTTCGGCCAAAAACGACAGTGTTACCCCTTATGTTTTTTTTTCAGGTCAAAACTTTGACATCCAATATCTCGGCTCTGGAAGGGTCTAGAGCCTCCATTTTTGCGCGGTGGTCGAAGTCTCGTGGCCCTCTGTCAGAATCCAGAGTTTCAAGAAGATCGGAGGGGGTCAAAATTTCGGCCAAAAACGACAGTGTTACCCCTTATGTTTTTTTTTCAGGTCAAAACTTTGACATCCGATATCTCGGCTCTGGAAGGGTCTAGAGCCTCCATTTTTGCGCGCTGGTCGAAGTCTCGTGGCCCTCTGTCAGAATCCAGAGTTTCAAGAAGATCGGAGGGGGTCAAAATTTCGGCCAAAAACGACAGTGTTACCCCTTATGTTTTTTTTTCGGGTCAAAACTTTGACATCCGATATCTCGGCTCTGGAAGGGTCTAGAGCCTCCATTTTTGCGCGCTGGTCGAAGTCTCGTGGCCCTCTGTCAGAATCCAGAGTTTCAAGAAGATCGGAGGGGGTCAAAATTTCGGCCAAAAACGACAGTGTTACCCCTTATGTTTTTTTTTCAGGTCAAAACTTTGACATCCAATATCTCGGCTCTGGAAGGGTCTAGAGCCTCCATTTTTGCGCGCTGGTCGAAGTCTCGTGGCCCTCTGTCAGAATCCAGAGTTTCAAGAAGATCGGAGGGGGTCAAAATTTCGGCCAAAAACGACAGTGTTACCCCTTATGTTTTTTTTTCGGGTCAAAACTTTGACATCCGATATCTCGGCTCTGGAAGGGTCTAGAGCCTCCATTTTTGCGCGCTGGTCGAAGTCTCGTGGCCCTCTGTCAGAATCCAGAGTTTCAAGAAGATCGGAGGGGGTCAAAATTTCGGCCAAAAACGACAGTGTTACCCCTTATGTTTTTTTTTCGGTTCAAAACTTTGACATCCGATATCTCGGCTCTGGAAGGGTCTAGAGCCTCCATTTTTGCGCGCTGGTCGAAGTTTCGTGGCCCTCTGTCAGAATCCAGAGTTTCAAGAAGATCGGAGGGGGTAAAAATTTTGGCCAAAAACGACAGTGTTACCCCTTATGTTTTTTTTTCGGGTCAAAACTTTGACATCCGATATCTCGGCTCTGGAAGGGTCTAGAGCCTCCATTTTTGCGCGCTGGTCGAAGTCTCGTGGCCCTCTGTCAGAATCCAGAGTTTCAAGAAGATCGGAGGGGGTCAAAATTTCGGTCAAAAACGACAGTGTTACCCCTTATGTTTTTTTTTTCAGGTCAAAACTTTGACATCCGATATCTCGGCTCTGGAAGGGTCTAGAGCCTCCATTTTTGCGCGCTGGTCGAAGTCTCGTGGCCCTCTGTCAGAATCCAGAGTTTCAAGAAGATCGGAGGGGGTCAAAATTTCGGCCAAAAACGACAGTGTTACCCCTTATGTTTTTTTTTTCAGGTCAAAACTTTGACATCCGATATCTCGGCTCTGGAAGGGTCTAGAGCCTCCATTTTTGCGTGCTGGTCGAAGTCTCGTGGCCCTCTGTCAGAATCCAGAGTTTCAAGAAGATCGGAGGGGGTCAAAATTTCGGTCAAAAACGACAGTGTTACCCCTTATGTTTTTTTTTTCAGGTCAAAACTTTGACATCCGATATCGCGGCTCTGGAAGGGTCTAGAGCCTCCATTTTTGCGCGCTGGTCGAAGTCTCGTGGCCCTCTGTCAGAATCCAGAGTTTCAAGAAGATCGGAGGGGGTCAAAATTTCGGCCAAAAACGACAGTGTTACCCCTTATGTTTTTTTTTTTCAGGTCAAAACTTTGACATCCGATATCTCGGCTCTGGAAGGGTCTAGAGCCTCCATTTTTGCGCGGTGGTCGAAGTCTCGTGGCCCTCTGTCAGAATCCAGAGTTTCAAGAAGATCGGAGGGGGTCAAAATTTCGGCCAAAAACGACAGTGTTACCCCTTATGTTTTTTTTTTCAGGTCAAAACTTTGACATCCGATATCTCGGCTCTGGAAGGGTCTAGAGCCTCCATTTTTGCGCGCTGGTCGAAGTCTCGTGGCCCTCTGTCAGAATCCAGAGTTTCAAGAAGATCGGAGGGGGTCAAAATTTCGGCCAAAAACGACAGTGTTACCCCTTATGTTTTTTTTTCGGGTCAAAACTTTGACATCCGATATCTCGGCTCTGGAAGGGTCTAGAGCCTCCATTTTTGCGCGCTGGTCGAAGTCTCGTGGCCCTCTGTCAGAATCCAGAGTTTCAAGAAGATCGGAGGGGGTCAAAATTTCGGCCAAAAACGACAGTGTTACCCCTTATGTTTTTTTTTTCAGGTCAAAACTTTGACATCCAATATCTCGGCTCTGGAAGGGTCTAGAGCCTCCATTTTTGCGCGCTGGTCGAAGTCTCGTGGCCCTCTGTCAGAATCCAGAGTTTCAAGAAGATCGGAGGGGGTCAAAATTTCGGCCAAAAACGACAGTGTTACCCCTTATGTTTTTTTTTCGGGTCAAAACTTTGACATCCGATATCTCGGCTCTGGAAGGGTCTAGAGCCTCCATTTTTGCGCGCTGGTCGAAGTCTCGTGGCCCTCTGTCAGAATCCAGAGTTTCAAGAAGATCGGAGGGGGTCAAAATTTCGGCCAAAAACGACAGTGTTACCCCTTATGTTTTTTTTTTCGGTTCAAAACTTTGACATCCGATATCTCGGCTCTGGAAGGGTCTAGAGCCTCCATTTTTGCGCGCTGGTCGAAGTTTCGTGGCCCTCTGTCAGAATCCAGAGTTTCAAGAAGATCGGAGGGGGTAAAAATTTTGGCCAAAAACGACAGTGTTACCCCTTATGTTTTTTTTTCGGGTCAAAACTTTGACATCCGATATCTCGGCTCTGGAAGGGTCTAGAGCCTCCATTTTTGCGCGCTGGTCGAAGTCTCGTGGCCCTCTGTCAGAATCCAGAGTTTCAAGAAGATCGGAGGGGGTCAAAATTTCGGTCAAAAACGACAGTGTTACCCCTTATGTTTTTTTTTTCAGGTCAAAACTTTGACATCCGATATCGCGGCTCTGGAAGGGTCTAGAGCCTCCATTTTTGCGCGCTGGTCGAAGTCTCGTGGCCCTCTGTCAGAATCCAGAGTTTCAAGAAGATCGGAGGGGGTCAAAATTTCGGCCAAAAACGACAGTGTTACCCCTTATGTTTTTTTTTCAGGTCAAAACTTTGACATCCGATATCTCGGCTCTGGAAGGGTCTAGAGCCTCCATTTTTGCGCGCTGGTCGAAGTCTCGTGGCCCTCTGTCAGAATCCAGAGTTTCAAGAAGATCGGAGGGGGTCAAAATTTCGGCCAAAAACGACAGTGTTACCCCTTATGTTTTTTTTTTCAGGTCAAAACTTTGACATCCGATATCGCGGCTCTGGAAGGGTCTAGAGCCTCCATTTTTGCGCGCTGGTCGAAGTCTCGTGGCCCTCTGTCAGAATCCAGAGTTTCAAGAAGATCGGAGGGGGTCAAAATTTCGGCCAAAAACGACAGTGTTACCCCTTATGTTTTTTTTTTCAGGTCAAAACTTTGACATCCGATATCTCGACTCTGGAAGGGTCTAGAGCCTCCATTTTTGTGCGCTGGTCGAAGTCTCGTGGCCCTCTGTCAGAATCCAGAGTTTCAAGAAGATCGGAGGGGGTCAAAAATTCGGCCAAAAATGACAGTGTTACCCCTTATGTTTTTTTTTTCGGGTCAAAACTTTGACATCCGATATCTCGGCTCTGGAAGAGTCTAGAGCCTCCATTTTTGCGCGCTGGTCGAAGTCTCGTGGCCCTCTGTCAGAATCCAGAGTTTCAAGAAGATCGGAGGGGGTCAAAATTTCGGCCAAAAACGACAGTGTTACCCCTTATGTTTTTTTTTCGGGTCAAAACTTTGACATCCGATATCTCGGCTCTGGAAGGGTCTGGACCCTCCATTTTTGCGCGCTGGTCGAAGTCTCGTGGCCCTCTGTCAGAATCCAGAGTTTCAAGAAGATCGGAGGGGGTCAAAATTTCGGCCAAAAACGACAGTGTTACCCCTTATGTTTTTTTTTTCAGGTCAAAACTTTGACATCCGATATCTCGGCTCTGGAAGGGTCTAGAGCCTCCATTTTTGCGCGCTGGTCGAAGTCTCGTGGCCCTCTGTCAGAATCCAGAGTTTCAAGAAGATCGGAGGGGGTCAAAATTTCGGCCAAAAACGACAGTGTTACCCCTTATGTTTTTTTTTTCAGGTCAAAACTTTGACATCCGATATCTCGACTCTGGAAGGGTCTAGAGCCTCCATTTTTGCGCGCTGGTCGAAGTCTCGTGGCCCTCTGTCAGAATCCAGAGTTTCAAGAAGATCGGAGGGGGTCAAAAATTCGGCCAAAAATGACAGTGTTACCCCTTATGTTTTTTTTTCGGGTCAAAACTTTGACATCCGATATCTCGGCTCTGGAAGGGTCTAGAGCCTCCATTTTTGCGCGCTGGTCGAAGTCTCGTGGCCCTCTGTCAGAATCCAGAGTTTCAAGAAGATCGGAGGGGGTCAAAATTTCGGCCAAAAACGACAGTGTTACCCCTTATGGTTTTTTTTTCAGGTCAAAACTTTGACATCCGATATCTCGGCTCTGGAAGGGTCTAGAGCCTCCATTTTTGCGCGCTGGTCGAAGTCTCGTGGCCCTCTGTCAGAATCCAGAGTTTCACGAAGATCGGAGGGGGTCAAAATCTCGGCCAAAAACGACAGTGTTACCCCTTATGTTTTTTTTTCAGGTCAAAACTTTGACATCCGATATCTCGGCTCTGGAAGGGTCTAGAGCCTCCATTTTTGCGCGCTTGTCGAAGTCTCGTGGCCCTCTGTCAGAATCCAGAGTTTCAAGAAGATCGGAGGGGGTCAAAATTTCGGCCAAAAACGACAGTGTTACCCCTTATGTTTTTTTTTCGGGTCAAAACTTTGACATCCGATATCTCGGCTCTGGAAGGGTCTAGAGCCTCCATTTTTGCGCGCTGGTCGAAGTCTCGTGGCCCTCTGTCAGAATCCAGAGTTTCAAGAAGATCGGAGGGGGTCAAAATTTCGGCCAAAAACGACAGTGTTACCCCTTATGTAGTCTCGCGTAGCCAGACCTTCAGACTGACGGCTGAAGGTCTGGAATTCATAGCAGCTTTCTTTGGCCAAGGCCCGCCCATAAGGCCGTTTGACCGACATGTCAAACAACCAATTACAGTTCGTTTCGTTCAGCGTCACGTTTCGGGGCGTGGAAATGTCTCCACAACAACAGGCCGGCGTGCAACAAGTCAGCAGCAGTCACCGGAGCGCCTTATACTGTATGGATCAATTGGTTAGCGTTATTAATTTCGCCCACGAACTCGCGCTCATGTCCATCTTATGCCCGCTTTGTCACACGGCCAGTTCAACCTCGTATAAATCAGGAAATGTGTGTAAATCACGTACCCGCTCACGAGTGCTCACTCTTAACAGACACACAGCGCTGCTCGCGCGTCACAGAATGTAGCGCTCCCCATTCATCGGGTCGTCTCATTCAAAACAGCCTGCTGTTGCTGTCATTGAGCCGCCGCACATTGAATACTCACATGAGTCAGGCTGCGAATGTAAGTTACGTCCCCGCCCCAGCGCGCTCACGCCTACTAAATAAACGCCTCACCTCCGGCGCCGTGCACTCGCTACATTCCCTGTAGCCTTTAGCACATCTAGTGGATGCATAACGCAAACCCAGTCAGTATGCCCTATATATGAATACTGAATCGGCCAGCTGCGATGTCAGCGTCTTGTTTCATGTTTGCCCACAAACGCGGTTGATATCCCCTTCTTAGTTAGGTACTTCACTTGATCTTCCATAATAGATAGGAGGGGACATACAACTACGTTTAGCTGATCTTGATAAATGCTCATTGTCACTCATATAAACACAACAGTTTTTCTTCCGCAATCACACGCCTGCGCTTTGTTTCCCGGCGGACCGAAAATAAACGCGACACTGACGCCCCCCGGAAATCCGAAAAATTCAACCAATCAGATAACGACTTCGACATTCCTGAAGTGTTTCCAGTTAAGTGCACCATATGCATCAGACGTTTAGCCAACGTTCCGTGGGCGTGACGTCTGAGGCTGAGACTACCCCTTATGTTTTTTTTCGGTTCAAAACTTTGACATCCGATATCTCGGCTCTGGAAGGGTCTAGAGCCTCCATTTTTGCGCGCTGGTCGAAGTTTCGTGGCCCTCTGTCAGAATCCAGAGTTTCAAGAAGATCGGAGGGGGTAAAAATTTTGGCCAAAAACGACAGTGTTACCCCTTATGTTTTTTTTTCGGGTCAAAACTTTGACATCCGATATCTCGGCTCTGGAAGGGTCTAGAGCCTCCATTTTTGCGCGCTGGTCGAAGTCTCGTGGCCCTCTGTCAGAATCCAGAGTTTCAAGAAGATCGGAGGGGGTCAAAATTTCGGTCAAAAACGACAGTGTTACCCCTTATGTTTTTTTTTTCAGGTCAAAACTTTGACATCCGATATCGCGGCTCTGGAAGGGTCTAGAGCCTCCATTTTTGCGCGCTGGTCGAAGTCTCGTGGCCCTCTGTCAGAATCCAGAGTTTCAAGAAGATCGGAGGGGGTCAAAATTTCGGCCAAAAACGACAGTGTTACCCCTTATGTTTTTTTTTTCAGGTCAAAACTTTGACATCCGATATCTCGGCTCTGGAAGGGTCTAGAGCCTCCATTTTTGCGCGCTGGTCGAAGTCTCGTGGCCCTCTGTCAGAATCCAGAGTTTCAAGAAGATCGGAGGGGGTCAAAATTTCGGCCAAAAACGACAGTGTTACCCCTTATGTTTTTTTTTTCAGGTCAAAACTTTGACATCCGATATCTCGGCTCTGGAAGGGTCTAGAGCCTCCATTTTTGCGTGCTGGTCGAAGTCTCGTGGCCCTCTGTCAGAATCCAGAGTTTCAAGAAGATCGGAGGGGGTCAAAATTTCGGTCAAAAACGACAGTGTTACCCCTTATGTTTTTTTTTTCAGGTCAAAACTTTGACATCCGATATCGCGGCTCTGGAAGGGTCTAGAGCCTCCATTTTTGCGCGCTGGTCGAAGTCTCGTGGCCCTCTGTCAGAATCCAGAGTTTCAAGAAGATCGGAGGGGGTCAAAATTTCGGCCAAAAACGACAGTGTTACCCCTTATGTTTTTTTTTTCGGGTCAAAACTTTGACATCCGATATCTCGGCTCTGGAAGGGTCTAGAGCCTCCATTTTTGCGCGCTGGTCGAAGTCTCGTGGCCCTCTGTCAGAATCCAGAGTTTCAAGAAGATCGGAGGGGGTCAAAATTTCGGCCAAAAACGACAGTGTTACCCCTTATGTTTTTTTTTCGGGTCAAAACTTTGACATCCGATATCTCGGCTCTGGAAGGGTCTGGACCCTCCATTTTTGCGCGCTGGTCGAAGTCTCGTGGCCCTCTGTCAGAATCCAGAGTTTCAAGAAGATCGGAGGGGGTCAAAATTTCGGCCAAAAACGACAGTGTTACCCCTTATGTTTTTTTTTCAGGTCAAAACTTTAACATCCGATATCTCGGCTCTGGAAGGGTCTAGAGCCTCCATTTTTGCGCGCTGGTCGAAGTCTCGTGGCCCTCTGTCAGAATCCAGAGTTTCAAGAAGATCGGAGGGGGTCAAAATTTCGGCCAAAAACGACAGTGTTACCCCTTATGTTTTTTTTTTCAGGTCAAAACTTTGACATCCGATATCTCGACTCTGGAAGGGTCTAGAGCCTCCATTTTTGCGCGCTGGTCGAAGTCTCGTGGCCCTCTGTCAGAATCCAGAGTTTCAAGAAGATCGGAGGGGGTCAAAAATTCGGCCAAAAATGACAGTGTTACCCCTTATGTTTTTTTTTCGGGTCAAAACTTTGACATCCGATATCTCGGCTCTGGAAGGGTCTAGAGCCTCCATTTTTGCGCGCTGGTCGAAGTCTCGTGGCCCTCTGTCAGAATCCAGAGTTTCAAGAAGATCGGAGGGGGTCAAAATTTCGGCCAAAAACGACAGTGTTACCCCTTATGGTTTTTTTTTCAGGTCAAAACTTTGACATCCGATATCTCGGCTCTGGAAGGGTCTAGAGCCTCCATTTTTGCGCGCTGGTCGAAGTCTCGTGGCCCTCTGTCAGAATCCAGAGTTTCACGAAGATCGGAGGGGGTCAAAATCTCGGCCAAAAACGACAGTGTTACCCCTTATGTTTTTTTTTCAGGTCAAAACTTTGACATCCGATATCTCGGCTCTGGAAGGGTCTAGAGCCTCCATTTTTGCGCGCTTGTCGAAGTCTCGTGGCCCTCTGTCAGAATCCAGAGTTTCAAGAAGATCGGAGGGGGTCAAAATTTCGGCCAAAAACGACAGTGTTACCCCTTATGTTTTTTTTTTCGGGTCAAAACTTTGACATCCGATATCTCGGCTCTGGAAGGGTCTAGAGCCTCCATTTTTGCGCGCTGGTCGAAGTCTCGTGGCCCTCTGTCAGAATCCAGAGTTTCAAGAAGATCGGAGGGGGTCAAAATTTCGGCCAAAAACGACAGTGTTACCCCTTATGTTTTTTTTTCAGGTCAAAACTTTGACATCCGATATCTCGGCTCTGGAAGGGTCTAGAGCCTCCATTTTTGCGCGCTGGTCGAAGTTCCGTGGCCCTCTGTCAGAATCCAGAGTTTCAAGAAGATCGGAGGGGGTCAAAATTTCGGCCAAAAACGACAGTGTTACCCCTTATGTTTTTTTTTCAGGTCAAAACTTTGACATCCGATATCTCGGCTCTGGAAGGGTCTAGAGCCTCCATTTTTGCGCGCTGGTCGAAGTCTCGTGGCCCTCTGTCAGAATCCAGAGTTTCAAGAAGATCGGAGGGGATCAAAATTTCGGCCAAAAACGACAGTGTTACCCCTTATGTTTTTTTTTCAGGTCAAAACTTTGACATCCGATATCTCGGCTCTGGAAGGGTCTAGAGCCTCCATTTTTGCGCGCTGGTCGAAGTCTCGTGGCCCTCTGTCAGAATCCAGAGTTTCAAGAAGATCGGAGGGGGTCAAAATTTCGGCCAAAAACGACAGTGTTACCCCTTATGTTTTTTTTTCGGGTCAAAACTTTGACATCCGATATCTCGGCTCTGGAAGGGTCTAGAGCCTCCATTTTTGCGCGCTGGTCGAAGTCTCGTGGCCCTCTGTCAGAATCCAGAGTTTCAAGAAGATCGGAGGGGGTAAAAATTTTGGCCAAAAACGACAGTGTTACCCCTTATGTTTTTTTTTCGGGTCAAAACTTTGACATCCGATATCTCGGCTCTGGAAGGGTCTGGAGCCTCCATTTTTGCGCACTGGTCGAAGTCTCGTGGCCCTCTGTCAGAATCCAGAGTTTCAAGAAGATCGGAGGGGGTCAAAATTTCGGCCAAAAACGACAGTGTTACCCCTTATGTTTTTTTTTCAGGTCAAAACTTTGACATCCGATATCTCGGCTCTGGAAGGGTCTAGAGCCTCCATTTTTGCGCGCTGGTCGAAGTCTCGTGGCCCTCTGTCAGAATCCAGAGTTTCAAGAAGATTGGAGGGGGTCAAAATTTCGGTCAAAAACGACAGTGTTACCCCTTATGTTTTTTTTTTCAGGTCAAAACTTTGACATCCGATATCTCGGCTCTGGAAGGGTCTAGAGCTTCCATTTTTGCGCGCTGGTCGAAGTCTCGTGGCCCTCTGTCAGAATCCAGAGTTTCACGAAGATCGGAGGGGGTCAAAATTTCGGCCAAAAACGACAGTGTTACCCCTTATGTTTTTTTTTCGGGTCAAAACTTTGACATCCGATATCTCGGCTCTGGAAGGGTCTAGAGCCTCCATTTTTGCGCGCTGGTCGTAGTCTCGTGGCCCTCTGTCAGAATCCAGAGTTTCAAGAAGATCGGAGGGGGTCAAAATTTCGGCCAAAAACGACAGTGTTACCCCTTATGTTTTTTTTTTCAGGTCAAAACTTTGACATCCGATATCTCGGCTCTGGAAGGGTCTAGAGCCTCCATTTTTGCGCGCTGGTCGAAGTCTCGTGGCCCTCTGTCAGAATCCAGAGTTTCAAGAAGATCGGAGGGGGTCAAAATTTCGGCCAAAAACGACAGTGTTACCCCTTATGTTTTTTTTTCGGGTCAAAACTTTGACATCCGATATCTCGGCTCTGGAAGGGTCTAGAGCCTCCATTTTTGCGCGCTGGTCGAAGTCTCGTGGCCCTCTGTCAGAATCCAGAGTTTCAAGAAGATCGGAGGGGGTCAAAATTTCGGCCAAAAACGACAGTGTTACCCCTTATGTTTTTTTTTCGGGTCAAAACTTTGACATCCGATATCTCGGCTCTGGAAGGGTCTAGAGCCTCCATTTTTGCGCGCTGGTCGAAGTCTCGTGGCCCTCTGTCAGAATCCAGAGTTTCAAGAAGATCGGAGGGGGTCAAAATTTCGGCCAAAAATGACAGTGTTACCCCTTATGTTTTTTTTTTCAGGTCAAAACTTTGACATCCGATATCTCGGCTCTGGAAGGGTCTAGAGCCTCCATTTTTGCGTGCTGGTCGAAGTCTCGTGGCCCTCTGTCAGAATCCAGAGTTTCAAGAAGATCGGAGGGGGTCAAAATTTCGGTCAAAAACGACAGTGTTACCCCTTATGTTTTTTTTTTTCAGGTCAAAACTTTGACATCCGATATCGCGGCTCTGGAAGGGTCTAGAGCCTCCATTTTTGCGCGCTGGTCGAAGTCTCGTGGCCCTCTGTCAGAATCCAGAGTTTCAAGAAGATCGGAGGGGGTCAAAATTTCGGCCAAAAACGACAGTGTTACCCCTTATGTTTTTTTTTTTCAGGTCAAAACTTTGACATCCGATATCTCGACTCTGGAAGGGTCTAGAGCCTCCATTTTTGCGCGCTGGTCGAAGTCTCGTGGCCCTCTGTCAGAATCCAGAGTTTCAAGAAGATCGGAGGGGGTCAAAAATTCGGCCAAAAATGACAGTGTTACCCCTTATGTTTTTTTTTCGGGTCAAAACTTTGACATCCGATATCTCGGCTCTGGAAGGGTCTAGAGCCTCCATTTTTGCGCGCTGGTCGAAGTCTCGTGGCCCTCTGTCAGAATCCAGAGTTTCAAGAAGATCGGAGGGGGTCAAAATTTCGGCCAAAAACGACAGTGTTACCCCTTATGTTTTTTTTTCAGGTCAAAACTTTGACATCCGATATCTCGGCTCTGGAAGGGTCTAGAGCCTCCATTTTTGCGCGCTGGTCAAAGTTTCGTGGCCCTCTGTCAGAATCCAGAGTTTCAAGAAGATCGAAGGGGGTAAAAATTTTGGCCAAAAACGACAGTGTTACCCCTTATGTTTTTTTTTCAGGTCAAAACTTTGACATCCGATATCTCGGCTCTGGAAAGGTCTGGAGCCTCCATTTTTGCGCGCTGGTCGAAGTCTCGTGGCCCTCTGTCAGAATCCAGAGTTTCAAGAAGATCGGAGGGGGTCAAAATTTCGGCCAAAAACGACAGTGTTACCCCTTATGTTTTTTTTTCAGGTCAAAACTTTGACATCCGATATCTCGGCTCTGGAAGGGTCTAGAGCCTCCATTTTTGCGCGCTGGTCGAAGTTCCGTGGCCCTCTGTCAGAATCCAGAGTTTCAAGAAGATCGGAGGGGGTCAAAATTTCGGCCAAAAACGACAGTGTTACCCCTTATGTTTTTTTTTTCAGGTCAAAACTTTGACATCCGATATCTCGGCTCTGGAAGGGTCTAGAGCCTCCATTTTTGCGCGCTGGTCGAAGTCTCGTGGCCCTCTGTCAGAATCCAGAGTTTCAAGAAGATCGGAGGGGGTCAAAATTTCGGCCAAAAACGACAGTGTTACCCCTTATGTTTTTTTTTCGGGTCAAAACTTTGACATCCGATATCTCGGCTCTGGAAGGGTCTAGAGCCTCCATTTTTGCGCGCTGGTCGAAGTCTCGTGGCCCTCTGTCAGAATCCAGAGTTTCAAGAAGATCGGAGGGGGTCAAAATTTCGGCCAAAAACGACAGTGTTACCCCTTATGTTTTTTTTTTCAGGTCAAAACTTTGACATCCGATATCTCGGCTCTGGAAGGGTCTAGAGCCTCCATTTTTGCGTGCTGGTCGAAGTCTCGTGGCCCTCTGTCAGAATCCAGAGTTTCAAGAAGATCGGAGGGGGTCAAAATTTCGGTCAAAAACGACAGTGTTACCCCTTATGTTTTTTTTTTCAGGTCAAAACTTTGACATCCGATATCGCGGCTCTGGAAGGGTCTAGAGCCTCCATTTTTGCGCGCTGGTCGAAGTCTCGTGGCCCTCTGTCAGAATCCAGAGTTTCAAGAAGATCGGAGGGGGTCAAAATTTCGGTCAAAAACGACAGTGTTACCCCTTATGTTTTTTTTTTCGGGTCAAAACTTTGACATCCGATATCTCGGCTCTGGAAGGGTCTGGAGCCTCCATTTTTGCGCGCTGGTCGTAGTCTCGTGGCCCTCTGTCAGAATCCAGAGTTTCAAGAAGATCGGAGGGGGTCAAAATTTCGGCCAAAAACGACAGTGTTACCCCTTATGTTTTTTTTTTCAGGTCAAAACTTTGACATCCGATATCTCGGCTCTGGAAGGGTCTAGAGCCTCCATTTTTGCGCGCTGGTCGAAGTCTCGTGGCCCTCTGTCAGAATCCAGAGTTTCAAGAAGATCGGAGGGGGTCAAAATTTCGGCCAAAAACGACAGTGTTACCCCTTATGTTTTTTTTTCGGGTCAAAACTTTGACATCCGATATCTCGGCTCTGGAAGGGTCTAGAGCCTCCATTTTTGCGCGCTGGTCGAAGTCTCGTGGCCCTCTGTCAGAATCCAGAGTTTCAAGAAGATCGGAGGGGGTCAAAATTTCGGCCAAAAACGACAGTGTTACCCCTTATGTTTTTTTTTCGGGTCAAAACTTTGACATCCGATATCTCGGCTCTGGAAGGGTCTAGAGCCTCCATTTTTGCGCGCTGGTCG